>JAJGRX010001259.1:0-469999 GCA_025461125.1 Carex kokanica | reverse complement strand
TGGCCTCATTATGTCATCAATTGTGCAATCAAGAACCAAAAAAGTTGAGGTATAAGAAATATAGTAAAAGAGTAGAAAAGCAATTATGTTACTGCCTTACCGTTCTTGTACTGCTGTACATAACAGTGAGATAAATTAATTATTTGTGCAGTTTTTCCGGAGCCATGAAAGCTCTCTTCATGATCTGGATTGCAACTCAAAATGGAGGCCCATTAAGTTTCTAATTCTCATGATTAGCTTTGTTGAAGAGCTTCAAAGGGGATGTAAAAAGATTCAAAAATCAGATTTCTCTCATGATCTTTTGCCATCATGTCATGGAAAGCTAATGGACATGTTGGTTTTTATTCTGGTAAAGCTTATTTTTACCATTTTCATCCATCATTATGTCACTTCTATTTTAATACTCTAATGATGGCAATGTTGGAAAAGAAAGATGATAAAAGGAATGGTATGCTTTAAGAAAACTAGTACATTTATCGCAGACCTTAATGGGTAAAAAAATTCTTGTTTGTTAATATTCCATTGTCGATTTGGTAGGAAAGCGAAACATCAAGATTGGGAGGAGCCTTTTAAGATTCATAACATCAGCTAGCAAATAAAATTAGTTATGCCGGTTATTTCTTTTGCACTTTGTAAAAATACAGGAAAATCTCGTGGCTTTTGCTGGTACAGCAAGTTCAATACTCTGGTCAGAAGATGATATGGAGAAAGGTTCAGATTTACCATCTTCTATAAAAGGAAAGTTGGGAGGACCGAGTCTACGACGATTGACATTATCTCTGACCCCTTCAGTTTTGCAAGCTGTAATTCTCTTTCTTTCTTAATATTTAGTTCATACATATTCTGACCAGGGCTGGTTGGTGTCTAATTGAAACCTTGACACCAAAAGAGACCCCGATTCAACATAAGAGCAAAATGAAAAGAAAATGGAAGAGGTGGAACACTTGTTATTTTTTCTGGCATGATCCGATGCACACTTGTTCTGGCCCTACTGGTTCTCTATTGACACAGTATGAAGCTAATATTAGGAGGCAATCCAATGTTGCTTTAATCTCCAAATTAAGCTCCGATTCCTTGCTTATGTTTTCAATCAACTCCAAAAAAAAATGTTGTGGGTCTAGATATGAGTTGATACATGCTGCTGCAGGACCTGGCTGGTATTGAAATCAGGTGTTTACCCTGTTTGCAAAGTGGCCAGATTTTGATGTTTAATCTCCAAACTGAGCTCGATCCCTTCCTATGTTTTCGATTCAACACCTAAAGAACCTGTTACAGGTCCAGTTATGAATTGTTAAACACTGCTCCGGGACCTAGTTGGTATTGAAATCAGGTGTTGACCATGTATACCAAGCACAGGCTTTCTCAAGTCAGTATGCCTAGGCTGACTATCATATTCTTTCTATCCATTTACCCTAACCTTATTTCGTAATCTGGTTATGAGTCAGATTTTCTTTTTTTTGTTAGCTTATTGGATAAGAGTAACAAAGCGTTGTTTCCAATAGCTTATGGGTGAAGTAAGATTAGTTGTTTCGTACCAATTAACCTCTATTGTAAATACTTAATTGTTTATATTATTTAGTATTTACTAATGCTAACAATATTAATTCGATCATGTCTAATTTCAATTTGTAATCAACTATGTGCATTTTTTATCATAGATAAGCATATGTATAATTTTTGTTATTTTTTTTCCTCAAAAATAAGAAAATACACTTTTGTATCTTTTGGACTAGATATATCATGTTGTCGGACCTCTTTTACTTTGCACTTGTTATTTATTATGCTAGGGTTGAAAACAGGTCAGACTATCCACTTTGGTCTGAATTCGTCCAGAAAATTGCAGATTCAGATAGTAATAGTAATATTCTAAGTGTATCCTGGCAGATATGGATATTTTCTCGGGCAATATCGATATGGATTCAATATGGACATTCATAATAGGATGTGTATATAATCCCTGACAATATTGTTATGCCTAGAAATTTGGTATTCATATGAGCACTCTCTATGATTCGTAAATGGATGCCACGGGGAAAATCTAAGTTTGGAATAATATCCAGTATGGCCGATTAGTCCAAAGTTCTTTTATTACTGTCTAGATCTGCAATATAACTCGGGTACATTTTAGATGATAATTATAACAAATATATAACATAAATAAATTCTTATTCATAAAGAAAATATGCATCATAAATTAACCTATCTGATAACCCGGAAGAGTAATGGTAGGATCAGTATAAAGCTAATTCTCGAGGGTAAGAGTAGGTTATGATATCAGCTATTAAGGATACCTGTAATCTACCAATGGAATCTCAACATTTGCTTTATGTTTCTGAAACTAAGGATTTATACAAAAGCAAGAGAGGAAACGAAGAAAAATGGGACACTGACAGAGGCATTTAACAATTTGTTGCAATTGAGCAGATTTTTGCTACGAAGGCTATTAGTTGTGTTTTGTCATGGTGCCGTCAATTTAAACAAGATTACCGTCTCGAAAATTCATCCATTTTCCTGTGGGATTTTTGTTGGAGAGTTATCCGATCTCCTACACGCAACACAGAGGTATCATTGTTTTAAAAAATTTCCTTTTTTAAAACAATTTCATGATACTGTTGGTATTTTCATTTATGGTACTTTCAGATTCACCGTGGCTGAAACCTTGCAGAGGGCCCTTAGGTTTTGGGGTATTAAGAGGCAGGTCTGATTATATTAGTATGAATATGGATATCTAATTGTGGGTTCAGGCTAGGATGTTGAGTTAATGAATATGAAAAGAGTGAGTCAATGGTACTATGCATAGCACCCATTGGACGGGGTACTAAGGAAATCTCAAGTTTTGAGATCAAGATGGTCAATCTCAGCTATTCAATTTGATCTACATATTGAAATCTTGTAGGAAACCAAAATTTTCATTTTTTTTTAATTTCTTTTACTATTTTTTTTGGATAAGGAGAAAACAACTCATATTCGATGATGTTAAAGTCAATAGTTTTCACCCATTCAAAAAAGATAGTAAAATAACCTTAACAAATGTAAAATATGATTTCCTACAAGGTTCAATATGTGTTCGAATTGCATGGCTTGGATCGACTGTTCGAATCGCAAAACTCGAGATTTGCAGCCATAGTACCGGCGTACCAGCTGATCGGTGCTATGCATAGTGCCATAAGCCTGACTCATATTATCTACTGGTTGTTAGGACAAGAAAAAGTGGGATATACAAAAAGAATTCTGTCTAGGTAGCAACATCTTGGTGATTTGGGAGTTGGGGGCAGTCTAATTGGCCTAAATTTGTTTTGGTACTCTTTATTGATCACCCTCTGCTATACCTGTATTGAATCTGACAGGCAAATCAATACCTATGACTGAAAACCCTTTGGAATAGAATTCTCAAAATCGATCTATATCACCACTTCATGTACTGGTTGAACTCTGATCCACAAACATGTCTTTGTTTTGCTAGAGTAGACAGGAGCAGAGCTTCAGTTAGCAGCCTTTGAAAGCCTTTCACATGTGCTCAGAGTCACTCTCTGTCTGCTTTCATCACTCATTCATACTCTCACCAACCAAAGAGCAGGCCAATTGAATGGTATGTTGAAGAACAGCTCTTAGATCTATTCATGGTTGGATTTTCTCGAGAGCATAAATTGTCTTCTTGCAAATGGAGCTTTATCGCGGAGCAGACGAGCAAGTTCTTATGAACTGGAAGGTGCTTTTCTTTGAGCTGACTTATAGATATATGACCATTAAAAACTAGAGAAGGAACTATTTTACTATAAGCCAACTTGTGCAAGTAGAGACATAATGGCCACTAATCTCATTTAAGCATCATTTGCCCTCAACCCGCCTGAATCTTGAATATTCACCATACCGAAATTTACCTTTGTCATCCAATTAACATACAACTAAGTGAAGTTTGTTTATCTAGTACCTGCATACATATACTTACACAAGGCCCCTGGCTTTTATCAAAGATGGATAACGTTCTAGTTGCCGTTGCAAATGGTAAAATGAATGAAATTTGACATAAACTACTTTTATGAAGTGGCTTTGTATGGAGGCTTTGCTTTCCATTCCTTACAATGCTGCTGGGGAAGAACCCTCGTCTCGGAGTCAAGCACTCTCTGATTCAACTCTTAGAAGCATTTTCCTGGATATTGTGGAGAGGTAATGTCTGTGTTATCTTATGTGCATGTATTATAGTTGCAGAGTCGACGAATTGGCTGAGATACCCTTATAATGTCTCCTAGGAGTGGGAACATTTTGCACCTCAATCCGAGAATTACCTTCTTGAACTAGTGAACTAGACATCATGCTAGTTGGATACAGTTCTGGTGTGTGGAGTTTTATCCTAGGATGGTGATGAATATATACCTGTTAGCTAACATGCAGGTATTTACATCATTTTTGCATTTGGATTATTAATCTTGTTCAGTAGTTTAATGTGAAGTATTATGAAGGGATCAGGGTCTAAAATTGGTACTTTTAATCTGTTTTGTTGGATGCTTACTATAGAGATTTATTTTCAGTATCTTTGTGTTATATATTTCTGTTGATGATATCAGCCTTGAACATACTGGTGAAAGCTCGGTGTTGTCTATTTTGAAATGTGTGAGGTTGGTTTTGGGGATTGCGAAAAAGCACCATGAAGCAACCCTCAATCTTGGCTTGATTCCGAGGTAATAATTTTATTAAGTTTCTTGACTGATTAGTAAGAAGTTAAGAGGTTTAAAGACTAAACCATATTTTAAGCAGATGGTGATGCAATTAGTGAAGTGCTTCCTGGATTCTCCATGAGAGTTGCAATAAGAGAAGAGTTGCACCAATTGCTGCCCTTTTGTCAGCTGTTATTCACCGGGACATCTTTTTCTGACTTGGAGATGCATGAATCAAGTAGAGGTGAAAAGGGTCCTTTGAAATGGGTCAGTTTATATTGAATCTTTATGTGCTTCTCAACAGTATTGTAGAACTTGATGCCAATGTTGACTGCTCCTGTTCCTCTTGATGTTAAATTTTTGTTTATATCCTGATCAATTTGTAAAACATCGACAAAATAAACCAATGAAAAGCTGGAGATGCATGAATCAAGTAGAGGTGAAAAGGGTCCTTTAAAATGGGTCAGTTTATATTAAATCTTTATGTGCTTCTCAACAGTATTGTAGAACTTGATGCAATGTTGCCTGCTCCTGTTCCTCTGATGTAAATTTTTGTTTATGCCTTGATCAATTTGTAAAACATTGACAAAATAAACCAATGAAAGGCTGGAAACTAGACAATACATACCAAATGTATTACCCATGAGGTATGGCATAGCTCCTCACCTACTGTGTATGGCACATTGGTTGGTACGATCTGTACATACCAGTGCAGTCTAGTATAAGTGGGTCCTGAAACAACCAGACACACCAAAGACTGACATGTTGACCCTTGGTGAACTGAGATGACACAGGAATACTGAAATCCAAGGTTGACAATCATTTTCTTTTTTTTATTGAAAGACATGACTTCATAGAGGTGGTGTCAGTTTTATTATTTTGTATCCTCATTTTTTTGTCTTTAAATAACTTCCCTTTTTCTTTGTAGTTTATTGAGAAACTTCTCGATGAAGGTGCAAGAAGCCCACGCACCATTCGTCTGGCAGCTTTGCATTTGACTGGATTGTGGCTGTTGTATCCGGAAACCACAAAGTACTACATTAGGGAGCTGAAGTTGCTATCCTTATATGGATCTGGTACTTTTGGCATTCCTAATATATCTAGCACCAAGGAATTAAATATTGGTTATTGTTACCATTGTGATTGTGTTTATTAGGAGGCTGTTCTGGTTACTGGCTTTGGTCATATATATTCTCTGTTTTTTTTATCTTATTTGTTGTTTCTTGGACTTGATGCTGAATTGAGAGTGGCTTGAGGTCAATTTCATTATATTGAGATTAATTGTAGCCTGGTGGATTATGCACAATGAGGATAACTTAGTTATATCATTTGGATGCTTGAATCGCAGTAAATTTGATTTGGTCTACATTGCAAAAATTGGGACCCGCAGTACCATTTTTTACATTAACTCAAGTTCCTTGCTGTTAATTGCACTATTTATATATTTGCATTTAGCCAAATAATGTAAACTATTTCTTTCTCTCTAAGTTTTCTTTTCTTTCTTGTCTTCTGTTCTGTATACAAAATAGTTGCGTTTGATGAGGATTTTGAAGGTGAGCTAGCTGAAAACCAAGATGCTAAAGCTGAGGTGTCTATGTTGGCTCAAAGTCCAGATTGTGAGTTTACTGAGGTACAGTGCATCTACATTTTCATGTCTTCTGCACTTATCTGATTCTCCATCTCATTATTTGTCCTCGCAAGCTTTTTGGATGGAACTATTCCAGAAATTATGCATGGATGAATTTCTTGTGTACCTATACTACTTTCTGATTGAGCCTAAAGTAATCTCAATTAATCCCCAGCCAATTTTCAATTGCACGATTCTACCTAAATATGGCTCAATTCAGCTCATTTATCCCTCATCTGTACATTTGAGACTCAGTTAAGACCCATTTGTCCTCAATATGACCTAATGGTGCTATTATCCTTGCAATAAGTGATGCAAAAAAGGATTACACTTTGATAATTTGATCACAGTTAACTGTACTGAAACTGGTTATCCTGACTATGGATTACTTCATTTATCTGTTAACTATTCTAATTCTTACATGAAATCAGTTACGTATATATTTTTCTGCTTTCTAGGCCTTCATCAACACTGAATTATACGCCAGAGTATCGGTTGCCATCCTGTTCTATCGGTTTGCGAATTTTTCAGAAGTGATAGAAACCATCACCAAAGATTGTTCAGCTGCTCTTTATTGCGGGAAACTCTTTCTTTTAGAACTTCTTGATTCTGCGGTATGTTTATCGTACATTTGTATTTTTTTTGTTATGGATGATTGTGTTAAATGGGTTCTCCTTGAAATAAAGTTTGGACCTTGGTTATAGGCTGCTTGTCACATATCATTTCTGAACTTCTCTAGTGCGATGCTTGGTTGTATGATAATTTAATAATAATTATCAAATATTTATAATCAAACAATAATGATAATATTATTGATAATGATAATGATGATAATGAAAATATAATAACTGATGATGTTGTTGATGATAGTAATAATGATAATAATTATAATATTATAATTATTGATGTTAGTATGAATAAAAGAATTAATAATATTTATCATGATTTTAAGAACAACAATGATGATGATGATATAATAATATAATATTTGTAACATTAATAATAATAATTTTAGTGTGAATTGTTTCCCCTTCCCACCAAGCATAACTTGAGGCATTAGCTATTTACCTTCGTAGGCTGCATAAGTTAATGGAGCCATAACTCTTATCTATCATATATGGCTCCTTATTACTCACTTGTGTTCCAACCAAACATGGCCTAAAATTGGTATTTAAGGCTCTGATAAGACTGAATAAGTCTCAATCAAGCAACAGAAAACAAAAGTAAAATAACAAATAAGAAAGGCACACAATATTTTGAGAGTTGCTGATCACATAATGGTGTATTTGTACCGTATGAAAGGTACAGTTATCTTCTGCATAAATTTCTCCATGGTCTTAACTGCAGTTGTTTTGCATATGTAATTAGTACTTGTTACCTGGTCAGTCTGATTTGTTTTGCCTGAAAGTTGGCATTGCTTGGTGGTTGTTGTTGAAAGTTGGGATTGCTTAATAAACCGGATTGAGCTTTTTATCTTTATTACAGGTCAATGATAAAGACATTTCCAAAGAACTTTACAAGAAGTACAGCAGTGTGAGCATTATAGTCAACTTACAATAAAATTTTCCTAATATTACGATTATTTTGTGCATAATTTTGTCAACTCTTTCTTTATCTTCAGGTCCACAGGCGCAAAGTTCGTGCATGGCAGATGATTTGTATACTGTCTCATTTTGTGGATGATGATATTGTCGAAGAAGTCACTTCCAAGTTGCATCTATGCCTTTATGTAAGTACCTCTGTTTTAACTTCCGTAAGTATCCAATTGTTAATTACTATAGATTTGTAGATCATTTCCATTCGCTAAAAATAACCATTCATTTTGGTGAGGCCATTCCAGATACTACTGGAGACTGAGCCTATAGTTGTGTGGATTTGAGGTCCTTTGTGGGATGTGGGCTTCATTTTAAAAAATGCGGCTACATGTAATTCCTGTTACTATATTATCTATATTATATTCTGGTATGATATCATCTGGATACCTATCAGCCATGTTTAGTACAGGAATACACTGGCTAAAAGTTTTCCTGAATGTCAGAAATTTAGTATTCAGACATTTTATGCTTGCTAGACTAATATCATATACTGCTTTTGTAGAGGACTAACCTGCCAGCTGTTCGGCAATACTTGGAAATATTTGCAATTCAGATTTATTTGAAATTTCCAGACTTGGTAATATTACTCTGTTTCATACGTGACTATTGTTTTGAGATGCATTACCTAATCTTGTAAAATTGGTTAAGTCCCCAAAAATAATTTGGGAAATCAAGCTAATTTGATAATTTTGGTTTTAAACCTTTTATATTCAGGTGGAGCAGCAACTGCTTCCAATCTTTCAGGACTATGCCATGCGTACGCAGGTGAAATTACCACTTCAGCTTGGAATTATTATAATTTGTTAAAATAAAACTTTTATTCGTTTTTCTCTACGGCAACTTGCATAACCCGCGCACCCCAAACCTATCTTTCATTTTCAAGTTTTTTTGCAATTATGATTGGAAAAGGTGTTGTTTGTTATTCAAATCTGATATGCTTATACTATCTTTGGTATATTCATTAAATGAGGTTTCTTATCAATTACAATTATATGGTCCAGGCATTGTCTTCATATGTGTTCATAGCGGCAAATGTGATACTCCACTCAAAGGAGTTGGCTCTTCAAATTAAACATCTCAAGGGACTACTTCCGTCCATAATCCCTTTGTTGACCTCACATCACCACAGTTTACGTGCTTTCACCCAGGTCAAGCTCTTTCCTCTAATGACTTTTTTTTACCATATGTTATATGGTTTGATTAAACCTGGTTGTTACTGCTTTGATCCTATATTTAATGTTCTTATCATAAGTTTTTTCAGCTTCTTTTGTGTCATAGAGATGTTATAAGCTATAATAATCTCTTACTTTTGGGATTAAATATGGTCTGGCCAAATATTAGCAATACTCACCTTTTTACTGTTGGCATCCATATGTGCTTCACTGGTCATGTCTCACCCCGAACTCGGGACACCACAGAATCTGTCAATTAGTGGCGGTAATCAGGAGGATTGGATCGGTTTTGGGTTGAGTCATTTTGGGTTCGGGTCAGGCTTCAGATCTGGGTTGTCTTGTGTTCAGGTCACATCTGGTTAGGGTCAACTCAAATGGCATGTCACTTGGTTCTGGGTCAATCGGGTTCTAGTCAACTCGTGGGAATGAGTTAATCAGGTTCTGGTTGTTTTTAATATTTGATCAGAAGTTCTAGTTTACAAGTTTGGTTTTGATATAAAGTGGTTTAAGGTCGGGTTGCTTTAAATGAGTTATTATCGATTACAGAGGTCAATATTTGGTTATTTTGTGTAAGGACCAGGCTTAGTTTAGGTCTATGGGTTTAAGGTCAGGTATTTTGATGGGTCGCCTTTGTTACTGGTCATCTTAGGTTCGAGTGGGATCAAGTTTCGTGTCTTTTGAATTTGTATCTTGGGTCCGGCTTATGCCGGGCCGGAGATTGCAAGATTGTCAGTTTCACTTTTCAAAATTATCAAGTCTGGTTGGGGTACGGGTAGGATGGGGGGTGGGGGGGGGGGCGCTTGATCTGTAAAGTCAAATAAAAGCAAGGGATGGGCAAACTACCAAGGCATTATTTTGGAACCATGCATTTTTTTTTCTTTATAAAGAAAGTGGGAGTATCCCACTGATTTCAATCATACCGAAACCATAACAACAAGGGAACCGGTACCAAACAGCTGGTACCAGTCCCTACTGTTCACTTACTATTACAACTAAAGAGTACTGATCAGAATTACCTCCCTAAACAAAAGTCTTATAGCTAAAACAGCAACAGCACCAAAACATAACAGTCTATGACAACAAAACACCAAAACATCAAGAACAAATCAGATAACAGTTTTTGAAGCATCAGTCAGAATCTAAACTTTCACCTAAGTTGTTTCCAAACCCAAGGAGACCATTCTCCTCCATCATTAAAGAGATTCCTCCTGTAACAATAAAATTTTGGAACCATGCTTAATAAAGGTAATTTGCCATATATAAACTACTAAACTAAATCATATATTACCATTTAAAGAGTATAAACTACACTACCATAAATAATTGCTGCTGTGATCTCCATTAATATCAATCAACTGGTGGTTCAGCAACACATAAGACTCCACAAAGACTTGAACCCTGAATCCACTTGAGGATAGAGTCTGATGATCGTACAATACAGAGAGGTGTCCCCCAACTTGTCAACCCAAAAATGTACATCTCTCTGTACAGCGTGAGATCCATATCTAAATGGGAACTGTCAGTATAGTTTATATTGGGATATTGCGAACTATGCCTAACTATTAATGCAACATAAATGTCTAGTCAGTACATCAATTATGCTAGTTTTGGATACTAGATCTGTGACTGCCAGGACTACAAGTGCCTACAGTTGAAATAGAAATACAAAAGAGTGCAACAGTCAGTAACAAGAGCAACAAGAACAATGATAATAACAATAATAAAATAACAATCACTACAAGAACAAGAACAATCAAGCCTTTAGTCCCAAACAAGTTGAGATAGGCTAGAAATGAAACCCAATCGTAGTCACAAGGTGAAGTAGATAGTAATAAAATAGTAGTAGTAGTAGTAGTACTAATAGTAATAATGGTACCACTAATAATAGTAATAATCCTAATAATATACTAACTATATCATGCCTACACTATAGATCGTAGGGGTCAAAGTCCTAAGCTCTACGTCCTTAACCCCAAATCCCTAGTCATATGGCCTAAAGCCTATAATACTACCCCTAAACACGCCTAAACAATATTTCCTAAGTCATGTTTATGGTATGTGAATCGCTAACTTCTACGCACTCCTGTCTGAAGCCAACTCTTTTGATACATTACATTCTTTCAAGTCCCTTTTTACTGCTTCCTCCCATGTCAATCTTAGCCGACCTCTGCCTCTCCTTGTGTTTTTGATACGGCGTATAATTCCAGTACACACCGGTGTCTCGGGAGGCCTCCATTGAATATGCCCAAACCATCTCAAGCGGTGTTGGACGAGCTTCTCTTCAATCGGTGTCACCCCAAGTCTGTCACATATATCATCGTTTCTAATTCGGTTGCGTCTTGTATGTCCACAGATCCACTGCAAATATGCATCTCTATTACACTTGTCTTCTAGACATGTTGTCTTTTAGTAGCCCAACATTATGCACCATACAACATCGCAAGTCTGATCGTCATCCTGTTGAACTTGTCTTTGAGTTTTTTTGTGAGACTTTTCTGTCACATAAGATGCTAGATGTCTATGCCATTTCACCCACCCCGCTCGTATCCTACGGCTCACATCTTCATCAATCTTGCCATCACTTTGCAGCATCGACCCCAATATCGAAAGGTGTCCTTCCTGGGTACTACCTATTCGTCCCAAGTGACATCTCCATCCTCTGTCCTGACGCCGCTGAACTCGCACCTCATATACTCAGTTTTAGTCCTACTAAGTCTAAACCCTTCGATTCTAAAGTCTGTCTCCACAGATCCAGTTGCCTATCAACCCTTATTCTACTCTCGTCAATTAGAACCACATCATCAGCAAAGAGCATACACCAAGGAATCTTTCCTTGTATGTCCCTTGTAACTTCATCCACCACTAGGGCAAAAATGTAGGGGCTTAAAGCTGACCCTTGATGTAATCCTACCTTAAGAGAAAAGTTACTGGTTCCGCTACCGCATGCAAAATAATAATGGGGGAATTTCATGTATGCCCCTCAAAACCTTCAATATTACGTATTTCCCCCTCAAAAGTTTAGAAACTCACATATTTACCCAAAATTAATAAAATAATAATATTTAACACTCTAAATTTACTAAACAAATATTAATTAATAAAAATGACCATTATACCCCTTTCTCCCTTCTCCCCTTTTTCTCTCTTTGTGTGTCCGCTCGAATTTGCTACTCGTAGAAAGAAATCAAGGAATAAATAATAAAGTGACCCAAAGCTTCTGTCTTCACTCACATATTTACTATGTTTTTCAAACTTCTCTGACAAATATTTTATCTCTCAACCTTGGCAGCCTTTAATCTTATATTTCAATTCAATGTTTTTTGCAAGCATCTACTCTCCAGTTGTGTTTCTTAGTTGGGATAGAAATGGTTTCTCAAATATGTTTTTACTGGTATGGTTGAAGGATGAAAGGAGCACATTAATTTTTCAGTTGGTCTCACTTGTGTTTTTACTAGACCGGCCATAGGAGGACATTAATTTATTGTATTTCTCACAAGGGTATAATGGGAATTATGAATTTAAAAGGTTGAATAATTTAAAATTAATGAAAAAGTTGATGAATTGGGCAAATATGTGAGTTTCTAAACTTTTGAAGGGTAAATATGATATTACAAACTTTTGAGGGGGAAATACGTAATATTGAAGTTTTTGAGGGGGATACATGAAATTCCCCCAATAATAATCACTATAATGATAATAATAAGCAATAATTGTAATTAGAAGAAGTCATTATGATGATCATCATCATTGTACTCATCATCACCATCTATCCATAAAGTTTATAAAGCTTTTTTTTTTCAAGGGTTATAATGCTGTTAACTTGTAATTTCATCATCTACAGTTGCTTGTGCATCGTGTGCTGACAAAGCTGTGGCCTTTTTTGGGGCTAGATAATTTAGAGACCAAATCTTTTGAGAGAAAGTGCTTTGAAGATTTGAAGGTTTATCTTGCTGAAAATCCTGATTGTGCTAGGTACAAACTTTTCAGCTTTTCTCCTCCATAAATGCTTTCTGATGTAAAGGTCTCTCTCCCTGCAGGATTTTTTATTTGTGGAGTCAGCCTGAAGCCTGTTTGTTAGATTTTTGTTGATTTTTACATCATTTGGGTCAGGACATTTAATGTCGGCTGATAGGAAAAGAAGAAAAAGGATATAGCTATTGCCATGGATTCTTGATATTTTAATGTTTACTGTAGATTTTTTTTTTTTTTTTTTTTTTTGGCATTCCACTTTCTTTATTTCATTTTTTGTTTCAATGGCTTTTTTTTCAGGTTGAGGGCTTCCATGGAGAGCTTTTTTGACAATTTTGATCCAGTCATATCTTCGTTGCCAGCTGGAGTGTTCGGCAGTCATCATGAGGTTCAAATTACCTTAATGGCCTAACCTTTTTTAAACAATGGACGCCCCACATCAGATGACATTGGTTTTTACCACTTTTAACTTAACAATAGATCAAATACAAACTTCAAATAGCCATTAAGTTTAAATTTGTTTTTCATCCAAACTTAAAAACAAAGGTTTAGGCATAAACTATGTGTCAGTTTGAATTAATTATCAGCTAAGATAAAAATAACCAAAAAGGGTATAAAGAGTTGAAGAAATGCAATGAGTGGGATGTTTTGTACCAGCACTTGAGAGTTAATGTGGTATGGTGCCCGCATAAAAAATGGTAATTCAATTTAAATTGTGTTACTGACTTTATCTGCTATTTTTAGGGTGCCGACTTTGAATGTGTTCCAGTGTCACTAATGGATCAAGTGGTTGACTTCTTGAATGTAATTATAATTCAAAAGAGATAAACACTCATCCTTTTTTTTCTTATTTCTTTCTGGAGAATGATTGCATGATCTAAATAATTTCAGGAAGTAAGGGATAACTTGAGGCATTCTGTAGCAAAGGATATGGCGACTATAAAGAGTGGAAGTTTTTCACTTCTGGATTCCAGTGTTGATAACCATGTCAAGGATATAACTATTGATTTTCAGAAGAAGATTACTTTTGGCATGGAGAAATCTGATTCTGATTTGCCACCGTTACTTTTAGGTTTGCCTTTTCATAAATTTATTCTGACTAGATGATTATTGAATGTTTACTTAGTATTAAAAATTTGTTCATGATAGTCAAAGTTCTGTGCTGTTTAGTTTGGTTGGTTAATCATTGAATTTTTGTAAACCTTAAATGCTTTCTAGAGCTGATGTAGGACTTTCTCCTGGTTCATTTCTGGAAATGTAATGGGTTTACTGGTAAATTATCAATTTAGTATCAACAAAAAGAATGCATGGAATATTTTTACTACTCTTTTTTCTACGAGTAATGCATCTTACCACACTTATCTCCAAAGATAATTGACACTCTTACCGCATCAAGCCTTGTGAGCAAAAGCAAGATTGCATTTATGTAATATAGCTGTCAATACTTACATACTAACTATATAGAGATGGAAAAGGAAGACCAGCTATTTAACTCAGCTTTGCAATCGAGAAGTGAAGCTCTGGAGAGGATAAAACAAAGCCAACAAAACCTTATTCTTGTAGCCTCTTTAGTGGATCGTATCCCCAATCTGGCCGGCTTGGCACGTACTTGCGAGGTGATATTTACTTCTTTTGTGGTTCCTCCTTTTTTTCTGTGTTTAGCACAACTAGCAAGTTAAATGCCAAATGACTATCTTGCCCCTGAGATTTCGTATTACCTCAACCATGTTGATTACTTAATATAAAGTTGAATGCCAACATATAAACCAGTTTGACTCATTTTAGTTGACCTCTGGCTTCTCAAATAAATGACTTATTAAAAGTAGGGACAGCTGTCAGTGCTTGAGGAAAATCTAACTTTTCTACAAGCCTAACCTAACAGTTTGGTTTTATAACGATATACAATAGTGGAAGTTTTATTCGCATGTGGTATGGTAAAATATTTGTAGTTGCAAAACAATCTTTATTTTTTCATGATGGCATTTGCCATATGCGAAGCAAACAATGTTTGCTGAGTGGTTATTGTGTTTCCTTTGATAGGTTTTCAAGGCTTCTGGATTGACTGTTGCTGATACAAGTATTCTTCGAGACAAGCAATTTCAGCTTATAAGGTAATGCAGCTCTTTGTTTAGGACAATTATCAACCACCTATGTACCGTTGCAAATAACCTAAATTGTCGCAGATACCCTTGTAAAATGAGAAAATTACATTTTAAAAATTGTACTCGTACTATGCCCAGCACATTTTTCAAAATTTTCAAAAAGCTTTTTTCTGACCAATTCGGGAGGGAGGGAGATACATCTCATATTATATATATGATGATAGTTTGGGAATGCTTGTGCCAAAAATCACACTTTTAGTGAATCAGTCATTCAGCTAGTTATATTATTGCCTAGGAGTGTATGTTATTAGTACTTATCTGCATACATGCTTGTGCTCCTTTTCTTTCCCCTTTTAGTTTTGATGGTTGTAAAAGACATGCTATAATTCGGTTTGTATTTAGTGTGACAGCAGAAAAATGGTTGCCTATATTGGAAGTTCCAGTTAGCAGTGTAAAAGCTTTCTTGGAAAAGAAGAGACGTGAAGGTTATTCTCTCATAGGCCTAGAGCAGACTGCCAATAGCACTCCTCTTGACCTATTTTCCTTTCCGAATAAAACGGTGCGTGCCAAAAATGTCTTTGGTTAAAGCTGTTTTAGTCATAGTACTTTTTTGCAAACAAAACTTAATATTTCACTACGATTTGAAATAAGAATGTAAACTCCACATCTTACTGTAGTATTAAAAGGCATCAAAATGTTGTTAATGGTTATTATGTTAGTTCATTGACCCATCCTGTTGCTGGTTTGGATTCACTCCATGGGTGAATATCTTCAAATCATCGAATTTGTAGTTCCTGGTGAATTTTTCTTGTGTTTTTTGTAACAAAAACTTTTGCCTAATTGGAGTTTTGCCTCTTCTTTTTCTTTAACAATGTAAACAAAGTTTTTTATGTTAGCAATAAAATTGTGGACCAACTTCTGCATACGATGATTTGCAAATCTGTCAAATGATGAAAGGATAAAGACAATTTTTTTATCTCGAGATAATGTTGTATTGTTTTTTAGGCTCTTGTTCTTGGTCAGGAGAAAGAAGGCATTCCGGTTGATATTATACACATGTTAGATGCTTGTGTGGAGATTCCCCAATTTGGGATCATTAGATCACTCAATGTTCATGTCAGTGGCGCCATAGCTGTGTGGGAGTACACTAGGCAACAGAGATCCCTGCAATGAAGTAGAGCGTAATTTATTCATGTTATGTGTGTTCCCGCCTTTTTTGTCGGCACCTGAAGGAAATTGCTTAGATCTGGTAGAAGCATACCTTGCAAATGATTTATTTGAAAATTACTTCAATATAATTTCATGGTAAAGGTCATATTGATTACTGTGACAACTGGTGACAGCACTTGCTAAAACCAAAAAAGATCTGTAGGTGTTATATTTGAAAAATTAATTTAAGTTTTGCTGATTGTGTCCTAAACTGCTGATAAACTAAATAAAAATTGATAGATAGTTTATTTAAATAATAAAGTGTGTGTGTGTGTGTGTGTGTGTGTTGCAACAAATTGTTCGTCTCAGTTTTGACTTTTGAGGCTTGTAGCTATAAGTTAGCCATTTTATATTTCCTTGACCTTATTATTTTGAGTTGTAGGTCCTCTACTTTTCTAATGCATATTTGGTCAGTTAAACCTTACAGGCTCACAGGTCACAGCAGTTGCTAATCAATTTGTTTAGGGCTTAATTAACTCTGCATTTTTGTTCTCTTTTTCTTTTCTTTTTGGGTTCTTTGTGGGAAAAGGAACATAAAATAAAATTGATGTATGTTTGTAGTTTATACCCAAATCGACGAAAGCCGAAATTTTTATTAATAGGAAAATAATTAAAAAATATTGGTAATGGGGAAGTATTTTGTGGAAATTTGACATAGGAAAAACATTACTCTATAACTTGTGGCCAGATTAACGAAATGAAGTTCGCGCTAATTAACCAAAAAAGTAGACCGTTGTTGTCTATCACGGATGTTGGTGTTTATCACAGCCAGAGGAATAAAAATGATCTATCATGTAGGTGGGTTAGCTGTCAGGTCAATATGCTTCACTCCAAAAACCCACCAATACGGACATCATCTGCATGGATCTCAAAGCGATTGTGAGATCAACCATGATTATTGGTTGCTTATTTCAGTTGGGTCAAAGCAAGTCTTGACTTGTTGGATTTTGAATGAAGGAAATGCAAGCATCATATTTCAATGGTTCTCCTCTCACATACCACATAGAGTTAATACAAATAATAAAGAAGAGAAGCACATCGAAAATGACTAGAGATACATGGTTGTCACTGCTTTTATCAAACCTTGGAGATATTTCTCTGGACAACAACAGCCAGTTTCAGATTTTATTTCGGTTAATTAGCGGTAACTTGATTTCGTTAAGTTGGCCGTGATGATCTATAACGTCCTTTGGACGTTATGGAATATTATGTTTTTTCTACAAATTGAATTTTTACAAAATGCTTCATCATTATCGGTATTTTTTTATTTATTTTTCTATTAATAAAAATTTTGGCACCAAGAGGGCCGAAATTTTTATTAATATCCAATATTAAATTAAAATTAATAGAAATGCCCACGATTTTTGACAAATTACAAAATGCCCAGGCCACTAAGAAAAGAAATGGGCCGCCGAGTTTCTTGGCAGTCAAGGGATTATTTTTTTTTCCTTTGAAACCGGCTATATAAGCTTTGTTTCTCTCTCTCTCTCTCCTCCCACTCACAACTCACTCAAACCCAATAGAAGAGGAAAAAGAAGATAAAGAGGAAGAGAATAGGCGACTTGAGTCAGGGGTTGAAAGTTCTGGCCAAAATTCGGTTGTGCCAAAAATTATGAACCAGAACCATACATTCAAACTACTCCCTGTTTCGTACCTGACCCAGAACCATACACTCAATTCACTCCACTAGCATCCTGACCACGACCTCATTCCATAATCCCACCTAGACTTGTGCATGCGTCTTGTTTATCATTACCTGAACCACCACCTCACCCCATGCAAGTACAAGCAGATGATGAAACAAAAATTGATTTTGATAATATTGAAGCCATTTCGAATGAAGATCTGCAAACTGGAGATGAATATGAGAGAGAAAATTGGGAATCTAATCACCTGGAGGGTTGTGATGAAGATGCTGGTACAATGACCTTTCCTAGAGAATATAGAATGCCGCTTAGTGGCTGGACTGATATGCGTCCTGAAAAGATGAACTTCAAAGATACATTAAAATTCAATTAACAATGTTACGTCCAAACTACAACACAAACACTAAATTGATGAAATTAAAACTCCAGTACAAAATGGTAAAACCCTAATTCATCAAATTTAAAACTCTAAAATCATAATTTAAGCACTAGTAATCCTACTTCTTAGTAGGCGGCTTT
Organism: Carex kokanica; assembly: GCA_025461125.1. Taxonomy (NCBI): domain Eukaryota; kingdom Viridiplantae; phylum Streptophyta; class Magnoliopsida; order Poales; family Cyperaceae; genus Carex; species Carex kokanica. The sequence continues at coordinate 451,505 of JAJGRX010001259.1, read as the reverse complement.
GGATTAGTGACAGCAAATGAAGTGTTAGCCTTCCCAGTATAAGTACAAGGAACAAAGTCATCGTCAGATGTTGGAGGCTCTGGATCAACTGGTTTTTTTTTTCAAACCATAGCCATAAAGATGTTCCACATAGTCATCGTCTGAAATTTCATACCGTATATGTCGCCTAAAAAATTTCTCCATAAAGCAGACTTGACAGTTTTTTTTTCTCATTTCTATCTCGACCACTTATTGACTCTCATCTCGCTACGCTACGATTGGACGATCTACCTCGGTTGTTATCGTTCATCTTTTTCGCCTCAAATCGTCTCCTCTTCCTCTTTGTCTTCGTCTTTTTTTTCTCTTATGTTGGATTTGAATGAGTTGTGAGTGGGAGGAGAGAGAAATAGCTTATATAGCCTCTTTCAAAGGGAAAAAAAAAACCCTCAGCCACATAGAAACTCGTCGGTCCAATTCTTTACTCATCCACTAAGTTTCTCGACAATTCTTTATAATTTTTGAGAAAATATAGGCATTTTTTGAATATTAAAAAAAATGGCGGCCTTTGGCTAAACATTTTTCAACAACAAAGAATATGTGAAATTATTACAATGGTCTTTCTTAGTTGTCATATATTCAATTTAATTTCAAGATAATTAGTCTTAGTTGACGAAACTAACTGTTTGAAACTGGAGCATTAACACAAGGTTACTGCTTAGAATTTGCAACTGGAGCATTTTACTCTACATGCCACAGGATAATGATGAGATTGACATTCTCCGCTTCTTTTTTAAAGGAATGAATTAACAAATGATCCTCCGAAAGTTAGTATGAAGCACAAAGATGCATTTGTATATACATAAAGATTTATTTTCGTAAAAATAGCTGTTCAATAGTTCAATTTCAAATTTCAAGCTAAGGGAAAAGGTGAATAATTTCAAGTTGTACAAAATAAACCCCCCTGTATAGAAAGAGTAAATTGATCAATTTTATTTTAATGACTCATTTTTTGTTCCACCGTCATGTCTAGGGCTGCTAAAAAAGGTCGTAGTTTGTGATTCGATTGACTTCGATTTGAAAAAAATTTTGCAATGAACTTGTTCGATTGAAGTTCATTCTGATACAAATCAAATCAGTTCGGTTCGAATCTTATTCAAACTCAAACTCAAACTGGATATAGTTTGTTCGAAATTGGTTCGCGAACTATTTAGGTTCGAATCTCAAATTTATCATTCAAATTAGAGCAACGCCAGTGGCTCAGTGCAAAATCAAGGTTTCATTTCAAATCAGTGTTCTAAATAGTGCGTTATAGTGGCACTATAGCGCCGCTATAGCGCTTTTGGACCCGAAACGCTACGCTATGACATCAAAATGCGCTATTTGCGCTACGGCCGCTACAGCGCTATTTGCGCTATAAAATATGATTTTTTTTTAAAGCAATTTATATGGGTTTTAAATAAAGATCCAAAAAATCTCAAACCGAAATTGAATTGGTTGCTACTTGCTACAGATAAATCAATTTGAAATTGGGAATAGAAATTGAAATTTGAATAGAAAAAAAGTCCAAACCAAAATTAAAATTTGAATAGAAAAAAAAAAATAGATTATGTCATGAATCATGATGCTTAAGATATTTTTAATAGGAAAAATCGATAGTTTATGATATTACTATGGATATTTTGAACCGCAATTTGGACTTTGTACGGGTTCAATATGAATATTATAATTTCTTAATTACTTTGGTGTTATTTATTGTTCTATGAGACTTTAGATAATGTTGATATTTAGTACAAATATTGAATGTACGGAATGTAAAAAAAAACGCTATTTGGAATAGCTTCCGCTATAGCGACGCTATTCGCTATAGCTTATTTTTTTAGCCTTCCCACTATGACGCTACAAACGCTATTTAGAACCTTGTTTCAAATAGATACAAATAGATATTTGATATGATTAGATAAGATCCAATACAATGTTTTTTTTTATGATTGACAGATATATTGATATAAAAAAGGTTATTTACAAAACTAAATTATAAAAACATCAAAATTCCTAAAAATACAAAGCTATTCAACTCGCAAAAATAGCCAATCCAATGCAATGCTTAGTTTAAACTATCCAATTTTCAAAAAAATAAATAAGGGCGGTTGGGCTACTAAAAAATCTCGTAGTTCGTGATTCGTTTGACTTCGATTCGAAAAGAAATTTGCAATTAACTCGTTCAATTAAATTTTGTTCCGAAACAAATCAAACCAGTTCGATTCAAATCTTATTCAAACTCAAACTAAAAAAAGTAGGGTAAATTTGATTTGTTTTGATTCGTTTGCAGCCCTCATACCTTAATTTTAAAAACTTTTTGGGTTTCAACGGGATTTGACGTGGAATGAGACTGTGAGACCGATTGAACCATTTGGTTCCGATCGGAACGTTCACCTGTTCGTGCTTACCAATGGGTAAATATTTTAACAGAGTAGGTTTGACTTCATGCAGCGCACAAACCACGTGTAGCAATGTTTAAATTCTAGTCATTGCGCTGCATGAAGCTTAAACTGCTCTGTTAAAATATTTACCCCTTACCAATTGATCTCTTTACTAGCGTCGGTCGGTCTTGCTGTTTTTATAAAGTTCCCCATGGATCCGGCGGCTCAAGAGGGAACGAACGATCGCTCCTCCACCGAACCCCCATCTACGTAAGCCTCTATTCTTGCCAATCGACTTATTCAGATTCCTCTTGATTTTAATCTTTTGCTTTCTTTTTTTGTTTTTCCTTTTTGGCTGAATGCAGACAGAAGAACGCGTACAAAGACCCAGACGATGGAAAGCAGAGATTTCTGCTGGAACTGGAGTTCATTCAATGCTTGGCTAACCCTACCTACATACACTGTACTCTCTTTCTTTTTCGATTCTTGATCCTGAGCTGTAACCAATTATCTTTAGGTTTTCTCTGAAAATCGCATCCAATAGCTTTCTATTAACTTCAGGGATCATAACTAACTGGTGGCCCTGATGCTTTGATTGTGTAGCAGTGTAGGTAAATTTTGTACTTAAAAAAAAGGAGCAATTCAGTTTACAACAAAACATCTAAACCTTGTTGGTTTGATTATAGTTCTGTTCAAGGATAACTTTCACAAGTTTAAGAATCACCTATTTTGCTAGAAAGTATGTGGATTTGTGAACTAATGGACCTTGTCGAATTAGAAACTGGTACACGAAGAAAGGCAAAATCATGGCAACTATATCTGAGATAATTAACCTATGATTTACTTGCTCATAAATAAAAAAAAATTAGTATTTAACATATATTCTCTTAATAAACAGATCTTGCCCAAAATCGTTACTTTGAAGACGAGGCATTTATAGGATATTTGAAGTATCTCAAATACTGGCAAAAGCCAGAGTATCTTAAGTTCATCATGTCAGTTCCCTTTCTCTGTCTTTTTGAGGTGTGTATATGCTTATGATTTGCTTATTCTTTTCTTCTTTGCTAAGTTGCATTGATGAGTTCTATATCTCAGGTATCCTCATTGCCTTTACTTCCTTGAGCTTCTCCAAAACCCTAACTTCCGTAATGCAATGGCACATCCTGGAAACAAAGTAGCTTCTCTGTCTTTTTTTTCAGGAAAATTATATGTTTGTACTCCTATAATTCTAGGGACAATTGTAGGAATGCTACTGTAATACCCCAAACAGTATCATATCTATACCTGCAGAATGAGAAATGCCTTGTAGGTATACTACAATAAGATGTAGAGTTTAAAATAAAAAAAACCACCAATGCCCAATGTTGAGCATCTTGATAGGAAAATGGAAGAGGGGGTATGTAATATTTCGATGTGTTTTGTTGGGTAGATTAGGAGTTCTTGTTTGCAGGTATGTATGGACACTGTAGCTCACAAACTGGTAACTAATACTTTTCTCTGAGTGATGGTCACCTGTTTCCTGACTTCATTTGACAGGAGTTAGCTCATAGACAACAGTACTTCTTTTGGAAGAACTACAGAAACAATAGATTGAAGCACATCCTACCTAGACCTCCTCCTGAGCCAGCCCCTCCATCTTCTCAAGCTACATCAGTTCCGGTTTCTGCACCAGTGTCAACCTCTGCACCTTTGCCACCAGTGGGTACAATTAATGCTTCTAGTACAAACTCTCCTATGCAACAGTTTGGAAGTGGTTCAAATCTACCAAAGGCTGATGCTAGAAGTACTATGGGAGATCGTAGAAAGAGAAAGTATGTAGATTTCACATATCTCACAGTAAATTGTTCAATTCTAGCTTTCTGTTAAACTTATTTGTTCTTCGCTTTTGACTGAAAAATAGTTAATCTGTTCAGAAAAAGCAAGAAAAGACTTCTTAATTAACGAGCTAATTCCTATATATAATTCAGACATATATAATGGGTCAAAAATGGGGTAATAATATGTTGGTAAAAAATGTAAGATGGCAAAATGAAGGATACTGCAGTTATTTTGACATTACTTTCATTGAAGAACACTTATCATTTGTATTATGGATTGATGTGAGGCCTCTATCATCGTTTTTCTTTGCTGTGCAGGAAGGATAATTAAGGCAGCTGCCATGTTATGTCAAGTTCATCCCTCCTTGCCCAAAACTTTAAAATGAAAGGCCCTTGATTTTCCCTCTGGGGGTAGGATATATCTTTATATGGTTTATGATGGATGCAAAAGCATTTTTTTAAATAGAATGATATGGAGCTTACTTTCTCATGATAAGTTTGACTCTTGTTGAGTGGTTTCAATGTATTATCATGAGCAGGCCCTTTCTTGTGTACTAGATCACACTACTGGTAAACATGACTTTTAAATGATTATTTTATTGTACTTCTATTTGCTATGTTCTGGTCATGCTTTGTTTCGGTGAAAAGGATAAAATGACGTTCAAGCAGCCTGCATAGCATCATTTTGTACTCGGACCTGTGCCGGTAAAGGTTGGTAAAGGTCCTTTGCTGTGGGTGTTGATTGGTCGATAAAGGTCCGGTAGTATTTTTATATAATACTGTAAATAGATCATGCTCGATCTGACCCATCGAGAGTCAAAATGTAGGGGCCCGATCCAACCTGTGCCGGTTGCTAGTTATTCTAATCTAATTCAGATAGATCAAATTTTGTACTCGTACACACAAAACGGAGGATATCATGGTTAGTGAGGTTTTGTATGGCGTACCGGTGGTTCGAGTCGCTTTGTATTGAAACAGGTTGATCTTGTACATTTTTCTTATACATTCTACATATTTTTGAACTTTTTAATGAAAGTAAAATGGGTACTTCATAAATTTAAAATGATTTTTAATAGAAAAGGTAATAAATTGAGTAAATTTGCGAATTTTTGAAATTTTGAAGGGTAAAATGGTATTATGAATTTTAGTGGAAGTACGTAATTTCAAACTTTTTGAGTATACATGAAATTTCTCATTTTTAAAAAAAATCAAAATAGTGCTAAATCGCATTTGTATTGCATCCAAAACGAGAATAACAACACTTTTTATATTAATTCTATTCATATGCATCCAAACATACATAATATAAATTTCAATTGAATTAATAAAAAGCTAAACGACTTTCATATTAGCACAATTCGATACACACATAATTAAATGATGTAGAACAAAAATACATCTATATTAAATTTTCTAATATGAATAACATTTACAAGGATAGGAAAATAAGTAAATCATGAAAGATAAGTGTGAGGTAGAACTATGCTTCAAATAATTGAGAGAACACTTCGGTGCGACATGACAAAGAGTCGATAATTAGATCACGATTAAGGCAAAAATATTGTCGTAATGTATCTATTATTACCATATTGGCAGAGCTATCTTTGACAGGGGAGCGTTTACGAGTTTAATAAAGTTTTTGTGTACAAATTATTATCAAACTACTAGCAATAATAAAATTAAACTGAGTGTCATTCGAAAAATACTTGTAACACTTGAAATACTTTTTTTTTTTTTTCGGCTTATCAGTATTTACTCCAACGAAGTATACATTTTTTTTAAGCAAATGTACCAATGGCCATCCCATTTGAAGAGGGTACCGAATACCGATTAAAGGATTTCTTATGCAGGACATGGTACCTGGCAGGGTTCTTTATCTTTTTTTTTCCTTCCTTTTTTGTAAATCAAAACATATAGAAAGAGAAAAAAAAAAAACAGTACACCATGCATAACAGTAACATATGGCTAGGAAATTTGAATGTTGCAGAAGATATGTATTCTGTATCAGTACATGCTAAGACAAAAATAAAAAGGCTTAGTTGACAATTGCTAATAAAGAACTAGGCCGGCAGATGCCAACAAATTGCATATCAAATTATGATGGCTCAGTACCTATAACTACCATAACCACCTCCCGACCTAGGAGAACCTTGGGGCCCATAATATGGACTGTGGGACGGAGGATAAGAAGAGCCGCTATACTGAGAATAACTTGATCTATAACCAGTATCTAGACCACTTCCATAAGAGCCTCTTGCTGGCGGCTCTTTATGTCCCGCAAGGAACTCCTGCATAATCCAAAAATTTTGAAGTGTAATTATCATTCTATCAGTTACTCCGATAAATAGTTTTTGCAAAAAGTGAGTTGAGGTAGGCACAAAATCCTATATAGGAAGTGGTAGTTTTAGCAGTTTTAATGCCTGCTCTCAAGTTTGTTTAGAGGTGAATGGAGGGTGGAGGAAGAGAAAGGGGAGAAAGGCTTAGATTAACCTTGATCCAGAGTTGAATTACACATGGTGAATGGAGATGGGTGGTAGAAAATGGGGTGAATTGCTCTATATTTTCCAACTTTTATTCACCCCAATCAATATAACCTCCTCCCCACTAGCTTTCCTTCCCTTTCCTTTCCCTAAAAACTCCCCATAAGAAACGTCAAGCTGGTCAGGAGTAGTGCAATAGCAACCCAAAATCCAGCTTGTTTGAATGGCTTAGGTAGTCAGTACAGTTTTATAGTATCATGTCCTCCCAATTTCAGCCTAATAACCCTAAATTTATCCCAAGTTTTACTTGGAGTGCAATTACTGCTTCAATTTACAATTGTGCCTTGATTTCACACAAATTTACATATTTTAGTACCATTAATAAACAAAAGACCAAGAAAAAAATATTAGAGACTAGCTGGTAAATCACAGTATAGACTATAAATTTGAGTACTAGCTTCACAACTCCTGGTTAACTCAGTCTAAAATTGTACCATTTGGGACTTTATTGGGAAATTTTTTGTTGAATTGCATATATGATGGTCACAATGACAAATCACTCCAGTACATAAAGGCCATAGAATGCAAAAAATTTGCCTTGTTATTATACCTGAACGAGCTGTTGTGCTGCTTGAACTTGAGGAGACGTCCCTTTGATTTCAACTGTTATTTCTTCAGATGTTCCTCGGCTCTCTTGCACTGTCACCATAGCCCCACTTGTAGCACGTATGTAAGATATGTTGCCCCCACCTATTCCTATTATATCCTCGGCATATGACAAAGGAATTTGCATCGTCTGTGTTATCTGTACAATGTTTACAAAATATTGTTTCAACCAATATCAAACAAAAGCCCAAGTTTCAAAAAACAAACACACTCATACTTCGTATATCAGCTCATGCTATGACATTTAGGCCAGAAAAACCCAATGAGTTCATATAAAGGAAATCATAATGCAACTTAAACAGTAACCACATGCTTATTGACCAGGAAAGGACAAACAGCACATTTAAAGAAATATTAATGCAGGATTTACCTGAGTAACTAGTGGGCCCCCTGCAACTGCACGTCCCGGCCCAGATGAATAACTCGATAAAGCCGGGTCACGCCCGTACAGCGAAAGGCCGGTTCGCGAAGGAACCTCAGCACTGACAGGCGGCTCTCGGTCTAGAAAGACTGGTTCACGCTTCATCGGAATAGGTGGATAATCAGCACCGCTGACTGCTGATTGCTGAGGTGGCATCGGCCGAACCATTGGTTGAGGAGGTGGTGGGGCCACGTCGATCGCCCATTCAATCTGTGGTTGTTGATGTTGATGTGCTGGTGGTTGTGGTGGTGGTGCTGCTGTATTTCCCTAAATGATGAAAAGAGTTCAAATTAGGTGTTTATAGTGTGATCACACCGAAAAATGCAGCAACACTTTTGTTCAGTTAGTCTACACTTTTGCTCCAAAGTGTAAATTTCATGCTTTATATACTAAAAATAGACAGTCAGATGTTTATCTAAAATTCATTGTGCTTTCTGTTCTTGCTAGTCTGCACTTTTGCTCCAAAGTGTAAATTTTCAATTTGAGAGACTCACAGTCTTCTCGAACAGAGGAAGAATGCTCTGGTCCACTAAAAACTTGCGGAGATGGCCCACGACACCTAGAAGGGCCTTTTGGACATTTGGAGTTTCTCCTTGTATCTCCACTATTCTTTCGTCTTCAGATGCATAATAAGGACGCATCATATCTATTCAATAAAATTGAATACGACTGAGTCTGTATGCAAGTTTAACGAACAAATACAAGTAATCACAAATTTACAATAGTTTCTCGTATCAGACATTCAGGAACAATATCTAACTATTTACTATGCCCTCTTCAAATGAAAGATGCCTACTTTGAGACCATGAGTTGATACTCAAGTATAAATTAAGCAATAACCCAAGTAAAAACACAGTAAGCCAGAGAAATAAGGGCAATGATTCGACAGAAGTGGTAGAAAATTGAGTGGAAAAATCTAATAGGTCTTAAATATTATTATATACAAATTCTAGAGCCAATCAGTTGAAAGTCTGGAATATTACACTGTACATGCTGGACAGAAGCGATATCGAGATCGTTATGTACTAGTAGTCCAGCATGGAACATTCTTCTGTGGTTTAATCAGCCATATACCAACTATCAACCATTGATTGAGCAAGCAAGTTGCCCCAATTAAGCATGGAACAACAGAACAAAAACAAACTGTAAAACACTTGTACTAGCACATACCAGGGGTAATAACACGTATTGTAGCACCACTTGCCTCCTGGATTGACTTGATAGAGGATCCTTGCTTTCCAATCAAATTCACGGCTTGGGACGTGACAATCAAGAGTCGAATAGCGCATAAATCCGGCACCTGGGCTCCGCTTGCCATGTTATCTGTACCTGGCTCTGGAATTCCATTAATCCGCTTGAATATTCTCAATACTGCCTCCATTGCTGCTGAGATCTCAGCCTCAGGCTCTTCTTTCCCAGATACCAAAACCTACATTGTGCATCAAATATGAAAGGCAAATATACTAATTTGTTAGTTATCAATCAGACTCATTGTACATTGTTGATGTAATACCAGCAAATTATATACAAATGTCACAAAGTAACCTTATATTAGCTGTTTGATTCTTGTCCGAAAAAGGGTTTTGACAATGCCATATTGGAAACTATCTAATTTTCTATTACCTTTCACTGCTGCACTAGCCTATACCAGATTGCAACCTGTTAATCTTCTTAATTTTTGTTAGTTAATTTTTTTCACTACCATTGAGTCAACAATAGCTTTTGCTGGAGATGAGGTCTTGGAGAAAACAAAAAACATTCTAGAAATAATTAGTATCAGTAGGAAGTAGTACTTACTACTCTTTCAGTAGTGCCAATGGGACCTTCAAGGATTCGAACCCGAGCCTTTGTCTCTTCACAGAGCTTCTTGATTAACTCACCCTTTCGACCTATTATACTTCCAACCTTCAAAACGGGAACAATTAATCTGAACACGCTGTATCCCGGCCATCCAGGCCACTTAACGACCGATGCTCCACTTTCTGTCTCCAGCGTGTTTTCCAACGAATCAGCTGAAGGAGCGGCGGTAGCGTCAGGATCCTCCATTGGCTCCTCTTCCTCCACCTCCTCATCTTCGACTTCTTCCTCCACCTCCTCTTCAACCTCCTCTTCTACCTCTTCCTCTTCCTCTTCCTCTTCCTCCTCCTCCTCTTCCTCTTCCTCTTCTTCCTCTTCCTCTTCCTCTTCCTCTTCTTCTTCTTCCTCTTCTTCTAGCTTTGGTTCGACCTGATCTATTATCATCTTTCTTAATCTCGCCATGGATTTGAGAGAAGGTTTTGAGAAGAGAAGGGCAGAGAGAGAGACGCAAGGGTTTTGCGTGAAAGAGAGCAGGCTGTGAGAGGAGATTCAAGATTCAACAATAAAATTAATTCGTAAAATTATTTGCTCGACAAATACAATTAGACGAGACAGTACCAAATTCGGCCAGGCCCGGTTGTAACCGTTGGATCAGCATTAAGATTCGTTCGTACTTGCTCCGCTAGAATCTGTCTGTGCCAATTCAGATCGAACTGTTACTTGGATCCGATGACCGTCGAATCCGCGTCAGCTGGGGAAAATGGTAATGCTGAGCCCTTGAGGCTTGAGCCTATACCCCCAACTTTTAATTTGCGGAAGGGTTTGCTCTCTGGAATCTGACATCTGCGGCCCAATTTAAGAACTGTATCTGGCCCAATATGCTCCATTTTGCCAGGAGTCGAAGCCTAATTCTACAAACTATTTTAGTCACCAGAATAAATGACTATGGAGTAGAGTGGGAAAAATAGCACGGCGAAGCTGGTTCTGTCACGGAACAGCACGGCACGCGTGTCAGTTACGTGCCGTGACTATTCGCGTGTCATGTTCATCTTTTGAAACTTTGGCACGGCACGATACGTAGTCCCGCGAGTCACGTGTAATTATAACCATTAGATATTGATTTAATGGTGAATCTTAAATAAACTAACCTAAATTATGATTAAATGGTCACGCGAGTTACGTATGGTCACTGCACGTGAGGCACAGCGTGACTCACGTGGCGTGACCATTCGTGTGCCATGACTATCACTTGACATTTTGATCACGGCATGGCACGAGACCAAAATTACAGCGTGTTAATCACAGCACGGCACGGCACGTTTTTTCCACTCGAGTATGGAGTATGGATACCGGATGGCGGATGCGTTACAAGGTAGAAAAAATAATATTCAAAATAAAGCAACTCTGAATTGCTCACTTCTGGAATGCTAAAGCCTAACTGTCAGAGCGACCAAGATCGAGGTCACATGACTCATGACTGGTGATTAAATCCACCAAAAAAATAAAATAAAATTTAAAGGCAAGGAATCGTCTCATGTTCAATCAAGTGAGAGATTGCTCCAATCCAATTGGCGCTCTTTGATGCCATAGCCCACAGGCACAAAGGTTCTATCAAAGTGTCAACATGCACACTTCGTTTTGGTTCCCTATTGGATGCACATGCACATCATCATATCATTTCCTCCTCTCCATTTCGTAACGATAGCGACTATAACATTTATTAAATTTATTTGGCAAAACAAAAAAACATTTATGATATTTCCATATAAGATTTTAAACAATTTATTTCCTTCTCTCCATTTCGTATCAATACGATGATGACATTATGTGTGTGTGTGACGAGGGATCCACTTACACTTTTTTTTTGTGACACCGAATTACATTCTACATTTTCAAAGTGCAAACTGTTCAACATGATTGATATATTAAAATGTGTTTGCAGATCAAATTTTACATTTTTTTTGAATTTTTTTACTATTTATTAAGATGGGTACAAAAATTCAATGGTCTTCACAATGATTTTGTAAAATACTTAATAAATAGTAAAAAAAAATTCAAAAAAATGTAAAATTTGATCTGCAGGCACATTTTAATGTATCCATCATGTTAGACGATTTAAATCAACTGTTTGGACTTTGAAAACTTTAAAAATGTAGGGTGTAATTCGGTGTCACCAAAAAAGAGTGTAAGTGGATCCCTCCTCTATATATATCAAAGGTTTAAATGGCGTTTATCGCGTCATAGCGAAATGGCTGAAAAAACGGCGCTATGCCCATATAGCGCGAAATAGCGCGCAACGGCGGCAATAGTGTCATAGCTTTTATGGTTCAAAAACGTTATAGCGCGCTATTTAGAACCTTGATATATATATATATATGAGTTGGACTATGGTGCATTGCAATGTATCGCCCCTCTTGTACATTGGAGTATAAATTGTTAGATTCGGAGTTCAAACAGTCGATCTAAAGGGCTCAACATATTTTACATATTAAAATGTGCGTTAAAGATCAAATTTTATATTTTTTTGGAAATTATTTACTTTTTTTTAGAATTATTGAAAATCATTATTTTTCAGAAATTTTTGGACCATCGAAGAACAGTGATTTTCAAATATTCTAAAAAAATAGCAAATAATTTCAAAAAAAATGTAAAATTTGGTCTCCAAGCACATTTTAATATGGATATCAAATTGAAAAGTTTGAATTGGTTGTTTGAAAATCAAAACTATCGATTTATAGTCCAATGTACAAAGAACTATACATTGCAATGCACCATAGCCCAACTCTATATATATATATATATAGAGTGAGGCTATGGTACTATGCATAGCACGGATTGGTCTGTGCTACGGCTCAATATTTGAGTTTTCAAAATCCTAACGGTCCATCCAAATCGTTCAACATGATTATAAAATGAATATGTACTTGCAAACCAAATTTTACATTTTTTCGAATTTTTTTACTATTTTTTTAGATAGGTAGAAAATCATTGTTTTTGGATGGTCCAGAATTTTCAGATCAAGTAATTTTCTACCTATCTAAAAAAATAGTAAAAAAATTCGAAAAAATGTAAAATTTGATTTGCAAGTACATATTCATTTTATAATCATGTTGAACGGTTTGGATGGACCGTTAGGATTTTAAAAACTCAAATATTGAGCTGTAGCACGGATCCAACCGTGCTATGCATAGTACCATAGCCTCACTCTATATATATATATATATATATATATATTGGTTGTGCCGATATAGTACATATGTTGATCTTGATTAATTCTTTTATATGGATTCTCTTTTTCATATTTATCATGTATTGCAATTTTAAAATTAAGCCCGTAATCACGTTGTTGTTAAAATTTAATGTTCTAAATCACAAATGATGAATGTGTAGGGTCCGGCTAATTTGCTGCCGGCAGCATTTTAGCCGGAGGTGCTGCCGGCAGTTTTACTGTTTTCTGATGTCCAAACAACAAATTCAAACCGTTAGATGTTTAATCTATATTATAATCTACTTGGAGACCAAATTTTACATTTTTTGGAATTTTTTTACTATATATTAAGATGGTTTGAAAACTGCTGTTTTCAGTAAATTTCTGCAGCGTTAAAAACAGCGGTTTTCAAACCATCTTAATATATAGTAAAAAAATTCCAAAAAATGTAAAATTTGGTCTCCAAGTAGATTATAATATAGATTAAACATCTAACGGTTTGAATTTGTTGTTTGGACATCAGAAAACAGTAAAACTGCCGGCAGCACCTCCGGCTAAAATGCTGCTGGCAGCAAATTAGCCGGAGGATCCGATTACACCACTTTTGAGTTACCACAAAGTTACCCTTCTCATTTTTTACATTTCAAAGTCCAAATCGTCGATCCAAACCGTTCAACATGATTATCTAAATAAAATGTGCTTGCAGATCAAATTTTACATTTTTTTTAATTTTTTTACTATTTATTATATATTTTACAAAAATAGTCAAATTTAGACTATTGAATTTTGTATCCATCTTAATAAATAGTACGAACGATTTTAGCTGATCTTAAAAAATATGGCCTATCATAACGTTTTAAGTGTAAAGATAACGTTTTAAGTGCCAAAAATTAGTCAAATGTAATGATAACGTTTGCAATTATTATTAAAACATGAAATTGCTATTTATTATTATTTATTATTAAAACATGAAATTGCAATTTCATGATCTTAATAAATAGTCAAATGTGACACTTTGATCTGAATCTGACATACTGCGGCCCAATTTTAGCTGATCTTAATAAATAGTACAAAAACTAGTCAAATGTAATGATAACGTTTTAAGTGCCATATTATTATTTACAATCGTTAAAAGTGTCACATCATCATTTGCAATTTCATGATGAAACAAATAAATTACAAAAATTTAAAAAGAAAATTTAAAACATTTAACATATCTCAGAAGTTAAAATTAGAATGTAAATATAGGAATGGAGATAGAGTAGAACTAGGGTGTTCCTAAGCTCACCGAGCACTTCGTGAGCTCGACTCTAAAACCTATCGAATTGACTTCAAACGACATTTTTAAACCGTTAGATGTTCAATCTATATTAAAATGTGCTTGGAGACCAAATTTTACATTTTTTGGAATTTTTTTACTATTTATTAAGATGGTTTGAAAATCGCTGTTTTTATTAAAATTCTGCAACATTGAAAAACAGCGATTTTCAAACCATCTTAATAAATAGTAAAAAAATTCAAAAAAATGTAAAATTTGGTCTCCAAACACATTTTAATATAGATTGAACATCTAACAGTTTGAAAATGTCGTTTGAAGTCAATTCGATAGGTTTTAGAGTTGAGCTCACGGAAGGACTTGGTGAGCTTAGGAACACCCTAGTTCTACTCATGGAGATAATCTGAAAGTTGGTGATGGGGTAAAAAAAAAAACATTTATATAATTGCAAGGATGGTGCTGCTCTTAAAAAACTTATCCAATTATATAAAGAACAATAATTTTATATAATTTAAATCAAAAGAACTGATGAATTACAAATAATTTCACATCATTATTGACAAGAAAAATTAATATACTAATAAATTTCCTCTATTACAATCATTGGTTCATGAATAGTTAGAGCATCTACAACAGTGATTTTTTTAAATTGCTATTATGATGTGTTAATTGCTAATATAATTGCTGGGTTGTAGATCGATTTCTAAAAAAATAAATTTGTTTATAAAGCAAACGATTTCTTTTGGACATGCTAGTACTCTCTCTCTTTCCTATTAGCTCTGACCCCTTCGTTTTCTTTCTTATTGACTCTGATCCAATTTCTGAAATGGAGGGGTTAAGAAATTAAAAAAAACTTAATTATTTTTAAACAGTGCTTTATAGCTGTTTTTTATTTTTTTTTACTTGGTTGGAGATGCTCTTAGCTCTTGAAGAACTTAAAACGATAAGCCAAAGTACCCAACTTAAGCTATCCGTTGTTCTTTTTAAATGGCAACCAACACAGCACATATCCAGTGAGGTTGAACCGGAGAAGATGCAAATAAATGATGGTGAAAATTAAAGTGGGGAATAGCGTACACTGAGAAGAGGAAGGCTGCATGTGGATCCGGATAGACCAGGCTGCTTTTGTTTTTTATTGTAAATGGGCCAAAATTCCTACACCCATGTTCTTTTCCAGCTCATTCCTCCTGGTTTGTTTTTTTTTATTTTTTATTTCATATTATAATAAAGTTCCACATTTTACCCTAATAACTATTTTCGCCTTAAAACAGGGAATGTCAGAATTACCTAAGCCATCCCGGTTGGATTCAAATCTGCTGAAATTTGAGATCATTAACAGTAACTCTGAAATTTTTGAAATCTCAAATTCAGCCATTGAATTATTTCGAGATGTGTACACAGAAAAACTAATTGTTTCGAGATACGTGCACAGAAAAAGTTGGACGGTTGGATCTCGGATTTCAGGAATTTCAGGGTTACTGTTCATGGATCTCGGATTTCAGCTGATTTGAATCCATCCCGGATTCATAGGATAGCAGGATACTATTTATTTATTTATTTGTTTCTTTTTTCTACTATTTAAGTTTTATTTTTCTTTTCCTTACCTTTCTTTTTTCTCTTTCTTTCTTTCTTTCTTTTCTTTTTTTTTTTTGGATGATAAAACTTTATGTTTTGGACCAGGTATGCAACAAAAAATATTTTTAAAGGGCAAATTTGACAGAATTTACTAAAACTTGACCCTCTTATCTGTTGTATGAAAATATGTGTAAGGTATGGATACAGAAAATTTCAAAACTTTTCAGAAATCAACAATAGAAATATAACAATGAGGATAATATGAATTGTTCGCTTTACATGTGGAGTTTATGACTAATTCATAATTTGCATGTAATTTTTAATTACTAAACGAGGAGGGTTCAAATATCTCATGTCTCATTATCTCTTAAAAGTCACATTCTTTATTTTTATTTTTAAAGTTCAGACAATCAATCCGCTCAACGTGATCTCCGTATTAAAATGTACTTGGTGACCAAATTTTATATTTTAAAAAAAAAATCTATTTTTTTAGATAGATACAAAATTACTGTTTATGGAGTAAAACAATTTCAAAAAATAAAATAAAATTGGCCTCCACGCATATTTTAATTGAATATCATGTTGAGTGGTTTGAATTGACTGTTCGGACTTTGAAAATAAAAATAAATGATGTGAGGCATGAAGAAGCATGAAAGATATAAATTATCTAAATCCTCCTCTTTGTAAATTTAGTGATCAAAATTGAATGACCAAAAATGTAACTGTGAAATTTTTTTTTACCCATTATGAAAGCCTTTAATTTGTTGTAGGAACATCAGAACATGCATTGTACCTCCTATATGGACAATGTACCTTGCTTTTTTAAGGGTCTACAAGAAACTTCCTGTAATGCATTTTTTTATTAGGTGTTATTTATTTCAGGGTTAATTGCCACCCACAAACTAGAGAGCAAGATCATGGCCTACATGAAGCCCATGATCATTACTTGTTACACTACTTGGTCATATTAATTGTTTATTAAAAAATATATAAAAATATTATTAAAAATACCGAAGTTTATAATATTTATCTAATTATAATGGTAAACAAAATATTTTTTATAATATATTAAACTATATCGTATCTGTATTTGCACAGATATTCAAATAGTGAATAGCGGATATCCGTATCTAATTTTCGAATACGAATTGGACATTATCTGCTCTGTTTTCACCTCTAGTACTTTGTGTTTCAGATTTGAAGTATAATTGTTTAACATGCAGCTCTTCCTGTACAAATTAAACACACCGGAGTTGAACTCTGCAATGGTGTTATTGTGAGAATTTTTTTTATAAACCATAATTAATTTTTTTTTTTACGAAACAAAAATCATAAGAACCGAAATATCATTTCGGTCCGTTATTTTTTTTTATTCCGGACCGAAATGACATTTCGGTCCGGTCCCTTTTTGGATTTTATGTGGTACTGGTTTCACAAGTTTTCATATGAGCCACCACAGAAAATCCAAAAAGAGGACCGGAAAAAAAACAGACTGAAATACCATTTCGTTCTTATAATTTTTGTAAAAAAAAAAATAATCATGTTGGTTTCGTAAAAATATATTTTTTAATTATGGTTTATAAAAAAAAAATTTCGCTGTTGTGACATTGTGTGCCAAGGTCGTTTTGAGCCAATTATTAGGATAAGTGTGTGCAGTGTAGGTCCTTTAAATATTGGGCCACATAAAAGGTTAACTTTTTCTTGATGTGGATTGGTGGTAGCTTTAATTAATCTGGATTTAATGGAACGGATGTAAAGGTTGACAATTAACCCTACCAAAAAGAGAATTTACAACTTTTTCAAGTGGATTATATCCAGAACGGATTCAAATCTGCTGAAATCCGAAATCGTCAGTAGTAACTCTGGAATCCTTGAAATTACGAATCCAGCCGTTGAGCTGTTTCGAGATACGTGCATATAAAAAGTTGGACGGCTGGATTCGGAATTTCAGGAATTTAGAGGTACTGTTCATGGATCTCAGATTTCAGCAGATTTGAATCCATCCAGAACAACGTTGATGTAGATATCAGGCGTTTGTTGGTGGCTTGGTGCAAATAAATAAATAAAAATATATATATTTTTTTTCAAAAATAAGACATGGCTTTATGCTCCCAATTGCAATAAAAAAAAACCAATCATCATTTGTACAGCAATAACATGTCTATAACATGACCTTGCGCTCACAACCTTTCATTAAAAAAAAAAAAAACACTAAAGGTGACAATGGCTAATGGAGTAATGGACCACATATCCAAAATGTTGGTATCTTGAGACACACATAATAAACAATATCAAGTATCAATCTTCCTGACCTAACTAATTATACCATGCTCTGATTTGTGGGAAAATAATTGTAGCTAGCCGTAGCCAACTTGAAAATTAAAACACAAGCAGAACATGAAAGCATGGTAACTCCAGTTGAATTGCACGGAACGGAAGTCATATTGCAGGAAGGTGTCCGTCTCTACAATTATCTCAGGTAGAATCCATAGTAAATCCCAATTTTGTCCGATTTCAGTTCACTTAAACCATTCAAACGGGAAACAAAAAAGGTTGATCTAGATCTATGATCATCATCTGGCATGAAATTTAAGGTAAAATCAACTGCTTGGCTTTGGAATTTGGATTCCTCATCTGAACAAAAACAAGCAAAATTGGAACATTCAAGATGGATTGTACCTACAATGATTTCAGAAAAATGGGATGAATTGCTCAAAATTGGGTTTTGTAAATCAAACGGCTAGCTGCTTGTGGTGACAATTGCTTGATTCCTCCTCAGAAGTGAAGCAGTTGAGCCTGGAGGAGGGAGGAGGCAATTGTTGGGTTTCCAAATACTGCATCTCATTTTGCAGGAGGGAGCAGTAGGAAGTGAATGTAACTGGAGTTACATTCAATTCAAATCCCACACCAAACAGAAAGTCCACTTCTAGGTAATTTATCTCCATCAAGGTTATGCCTCCCACCTTTGCAAAGTACGCATTATTGTAGCATCTGAATACCAAAAAAAAAAAAAAAAAGGGTTAATTTAATTAGTTTATATTTATCAGATAATGACATTTCGACATGTTAAAAAATGATCATTTTCCTAAAAGAAAAGGAGATTGAAAATAGTTGGATACAAAGAAGGTTTATGCTGTTTGGATAAGAGCATATTCTTTCCATAACAGATTCATATCATGCCCCTAGTCCATATTATTAATTAGTCTTCTTTTGGTTAAAAGGGAAACATCAAACCAACCATACTTTGCCTAACCAAAAGAAAAGAGCACCACACTCAAACTCAATCTCTCCGCCTAATTCCTTAATTGCTTCTATAATGAAGAAATTAATGGACAAATTAAATGGGGAAAATTGGTTATTTGCCACTCCAAAACCTTCAAATTGTAAAAATGTCATCCCGAAATTTGAAATTGTAAAAATACCACTCTAAACTTCATTAATTCCTAATTTTGCCATTTATACTGTATTCTTATACTATTTTTATTAAAAATTAACTGAAAAATAATATTTTGGTATACGTCCACGGTTCATATGTTTGTCCACTTCATTAATGCATAGAAATACGTACACCAAAACAGTATTTTTCAGTTAATTTTTAATAAAAATAGTATAAAAAACAGTATAAATGGCAAAATTAGGAATTAATGAAGTTTAGAGTGACATTTTTACAATTTCAAATTTCGGGATGGCATTTTTACAATTTGAAGGTTTTGAAGTGGCAAATAACCAATTTTTCCAATTAAATGATGTCATTTTTAATATTAAAATATGATTAAATTGATTTCAAAGTTTTACCAAGAGAAGAGATATTAATTAACAGTCCCCATCAAACAACTGGCATATTTGATATTTTGATCAAGTTGGCGCTAAATTAATTAATAAAAAATGAGATGAAAATGAAAGCTGGTTAATTTGGGCCCACATGTCATGTGTAAATACAGTATACGTACACTATTTTATCAGATAAAAAACATTATTACTGCATGAATAAATCATAAGATAGAATCTATCTATATTCAACCCAATTCAAATCTCAAACTAACTATCATCCTGATGCTAGGCTACGTGCCAAAATTTGAGACGTAAGATTCCAAAATTCTTTTGAATTCAAATTGAATTGAATTGAATTTCATATTTATTAATTTTGTTTTTTCCCATTAATGCATTGAGTAATGAATAACATTTGAAGAAAATTGTGAATATCTATATATATATCTATATCCAATTTTTCTCTGTTGACTTTTAACTAGAACATGCTATTTCATAAAAACAGAGTAAATCATACGCTTGCTGCATGTTCTTAAAAGAAAAAAAAAATCAATAATATTGAGGTAACTTACATATCATCAACAAACTTGACGGCTGTTAGAACACTGGTTATCAAAAAGCGGTGCACATTCAACGAGTCGAGTGTGACGGTCGGATGCCTGAGCAGATAGCGATCGAGGTAAATATAAGCGACTACGTAGCAAGAGGGGCTACAACCGGCGAACCTGAAAATTCGCTCCAGGTAGTCCCGCACAGATATGGCCGGCTTTGTGAGGCCCTGGAAGGCTGATGCTGCAGCATGTGGCACCATTGCTGTACTAGTTGGTGAGGTGGAGGGGGCGGCATCGTTGCGCTCAGAGACGCGCTCCAGGAGGGTGGAGAGGATGGAAACGACTTTGGGGATGGATCCGGGGTCACACACCGTGTCCGTGTCCGCCATGGATCGAGAGAAATAATTGAGGTGGCACTTGTTGTGAAGCTTTAGTTTCTTGCCCTCGGCCTGAGAGGAAGGAGGAGAGAGAGAGAGAGAGAGGAAGGGATATAAAAAGAGGGAAGAGGAGATGCCTCCAATTAATTGTAACGGAGAAATAATTAAATTAATCAGAGAAAGGAAAAGATCGAAAGAGGAGGATAGTATTAGTAGCGGTCGTGTTACCACGTAAGTATGTAACATTTATTTACCCCTGGAGATTCACTAATTACCTCTCTATGCCATCTCCCACTTAAATCTTTACATACATGCGCACCGACAATTAGATAGGGTAGTATTGGAATTCCTAGAAGGTTGATCATGTCACTGACTTAATTTGAATTCACATCCACTGCAATATATACTTGACTGAAAATATGAGTCTCAGATTAATTTGGCACGAATCTCAAAACAGATTTCCTATAATTTCCGTAGACATCAGATTGAGTTTGATTCAGCTGAAATTAATCTGGATTGTCCGTTGTTAATTTTGCTCAATCAGATACCTAGAAGGAGGTCCACTGACTTTAGTGATATCCGATGTGACTAAGGTCCTGTTCGGTGCTTTACAGTGTGCGTGGGAAAAAAATTCACTCTGATTTCGTAGAAAAAATCCCACGCGCACAGTACCGTTTCAGTTCAAATTGGACCCGAGTCCATTCTCGTTCCCGTTCCCAAGGCGGGGCCGAACAGGGCCTAAATGTTAATTGTTCGTTCAAATTAGATCAATCTACATGTAGGTCAATATATGTTTGTATTGTTAATAA
The DNA here is from genome assembly GCA_025461125.1 of Carex kokanica. Lineage (NCBI taxonomy): Eukaryota > Viridiplantae > Streptophyta > Magnoliopsida > Poales > Cyperaceae > Carex > Carex kokanica. The sequence continues at coordinate 430,361 of JAJGRX010001259.1, read as the reverse complement.
TTATGTAATTTTTAGTTTAAGCTAACATATACATAATATACATAATAGAGTGAGGCTACGGTACTTCGTAAAGTACGGAACAGTTCGTGCAATGGATCAATATTTTCGTTAAAATATTCAAATAATTAATCTGAACCATTCAAAATTACCTCCATATAAAAATGTACTTAGAGACCAAAATTTACATTTTTAGAAAAAAAAATTATTATTTTTTAAATAAGTAGGAAGAATATCATACGATCCAAATATTTTTGATCCATTCGAAAGTAGTGATTTTATACATTTTTAAAAATTAGTGATTTTTTGAAGAACAAATCAATTTACAATTGTTGGATTTGCAAATTGTGATACTAATGATGTAACCTTTGCAAATTATAAGACTGGAATGATGATTGTTTCTAAGTGGCATGAAAAAACAATAGTCTAAATAACTGAAAATTTTGGAATTTTGGATAAAAATATAAAATGCAAAGCAAAGTGAAAGTTTCTTTAAAACTAACCTAGAGAAAAAATTTGGTTGAATGAGATTCTCAATGTGGACCAGTATTTGATCTAAAATTGCGTAAGAGTCACCTTGTTATATATATATAGGAGTTGTCTACGCATAGCATAGAGGGCCCCGTGCTACGGCTTAATATTTGAGTTTTCAAAATTTTAACGGTCGATCTGAACCATTCAACATGATATTCATACGAATATGTACTTGCAAACCAAATTTTACATTTTTTAGAATTTTTTTTTCTATTTTTTTAGTTAGATAGAAAATCACTTGATCTGAATGGTACATAATTTTCAGATCAAGTGATTTACCTATCTAAAAAAATAGTAAAAAAATTCTAAAAAATGCAAAATTTCGTTTGCATGTACATATTCATATGGAGATCATGTTGAACGGTACGGATCGACAGTTAGAATTTTGAAATCTCAAATATTGAGCCGTAGCACGGAGGCCCTTTATGCTACGCGTAGCATATTAGCCAGATTCTCTCTGTGTGTATATATACACTATTGTATGCTTTACTACAAAGATAATAATAAACTAATGAATAAATGTGATGTTTGTAACGTGTCAGGATACAGAACATCTAAAACAAACTACAAAGGAAATATTATCGCACAAAAACAATCATTGGTACATTAATATTTTTATAATATATTATTTTTTTGATATTATGTTATTTGTAAAAAAAAAAAACAGTTACAGATATCATTTTCAGATTTTCAGCTGACAAATATTAAAAGTTGAAAGAATTACAAAATAAAACAGGAGTACCCTTCTCCTTGTTGCTTGCGGTATGTCTAGGGGTGTCAACGGGTACGATATGGGTCAGATGGAAGCATTTTTGTACCCATATCCGTTACAAATTGTTCTTACCTGTATTATATCTTTACCGTTATGAATTACCTTACTCATTATGGTTGTCAGATAACGAAACGGTGGCGGGTAAATAACGGATAGTGCTAATATAATAATTATTTTTATTATTTACTAAATAAAACATTAAAACACATTCATTCGCACATATATACGTGTTATAAAGGTCTAAATTTTATTGAAATTTATTTACGTGTTTTAATGGTTAATTAAGTGCTCCACGTCTACAAAATGAGTAGAGTTAAAATGCACCATTAGTTTTGTGCTCCACGTCTACAAAATGAGTAGGGTTGGTTTTGTGCTCCAATCATGCTCTACACCTTTTTCTCCGTTTTCAAAGTTCGAACAATTAATCCGAACTGTTCAATATGATCTTCATATTAAAATGTGCTTGGAGACAAAATTTTATATTTTTTGAAATTTTTTTTACTATTTTTTAGATAGGTACAAAATCACTGTTTTGGATGGTCCAGAATCTTCTAAAAACAGTGATTTTGTACCTATCTAAAAAATTAGTAAAAAATTCAAAAAAAATATAAAATTTGGTCTCCAAGCACATTTTAATACAAAGATTATGGTGAACGGTTCAAATTGACTGTTCGCACTTTGAAAATGAAAATAAGGATGTGAAGCATGATTGGAGCACAAACCAAAGGTGCATTTTAACCCTACTCATATATTATATATATTAATGAATAATGACTACAAAATATAGTTAAGAATAGATATTCATTATTCATTCATATATATAATATATATAGTTTTTTATTATTATTATCTGATTGGATAACAGGTACGAAATAGATCTTACCCGTACCTTTTTCTGTTTAGATAACGAAAAAAATTTACTCATATTCATACCCAATAAGTTTATGACAAAAAAAATCTTACTTATATCCGTCTTATTAAATACAGTACGAATCGAATAGACAGATAAAAAGAAAGGTGGCATTGATACCCCTAGGCCCATGCCTCCTAGTATTTGCGTAGATAACACGGGCATAATAGCATGGACTTTGATTTTAGCAGTTGGGTTATCTGAAAAATTTGGCGTCCTTCGATGATGATTTTCGATCGCATTGGCAGTGGATTGGCGGGTGTGGAGAATTGTCGGTGGATTAAGGGTATGTTTGGTTGTAAAGAAAGAATAGTTAGAATAGTCAAATCTCAAAATTCTTGAGAATAGTCTATTTTAGCTATTCTAAACCAATCAAATATCGAATAGGCTATTCCGAATAGTTTAACTCTAATAATGGCCTATTTTGAATCCAACCAAACATATCTTAAGGGTATGTTTGGTTGTAAAACAATAATAGTTAGAATAGTCAAATCAAGAATAACTATTGTTTGTTTTATTAGAATAGCCAAATCTCAAAACTCTTACGAATAGCTTATTCTAATAAGACAAAAAGTTTGGATTCACTATTCTAACTATTCTAACGCAACCAAATACCAAATAGGCTATTCCGAATAGTCTAACTCTAAAAATAGCCTATTAGCTTTGATCAAATGTCCGGTTAGAAAGCACACATTTTCGATATATTTTTTTACATAAATGCACATCCAAGCTGAGATCAATTCGCTCTGTATTTGTTTCTTAATCACTTGATATATTGTTTGATAAATTATTGTGACACTTTGGTAAAAAAAATTATAAATTCAATTCAATCAATCAAAAGGTCATTAATTATTATTAAATTATGTTTTAAGACTTGTCTAAAAAAGTAACTAAAATATCTCACGTAATTAATAAGCATATAAAATCCTACTTTCTCATGGATGCGCATTCAGGAGCGGACCCAGGTAGTTCCGGGGGACAGCTGTCCCCCCTGGATTTTGAGTTTTAGTGAAAATTTACCGAATTTTTTATTTATATCTAAAATATAATGGAAATTTCAAAAAATACCCATGTTATCTTAAAAATTCAAAAAATACCCAAACCGGAAAATTTTTTTCCGGATTTGGCCTCTAAATCCGGAAAAAAAATTTCCGGAAATTGAACTCCAAATCCGGAAAAAAAATTTCCGGATTTAACATTTTTTTTTTTTTTTAGAGTTTCCGGAAAATTTTTTTCCGGATTTAACATTTTTTTTTTTTTTAGATATTCCGGATACAAAAATTTAACTTAACAAATTTTTTTTTTTTTTAGAGATTCCGGATAAAAAAATTTAACTTAACAAATTTTTTTCCGAACTAAATAAATTTTTTTTTTTAAGAGAAAAATAGCTAAAATACTGAAATCTAACGCTAAAAAATCGAATTGTTTTTTTAAATATTTGTTTCATTAATTTAAAAAATTTCAAAATGGTGTAGAATAATTTAGAAATTATCAAAATAGCTAAAATACTGAAATCTAACACTAAAAAATCGAATTGTTTTTTTACTACGAATGGGGCCGATTTTGTGCTAAAATACGGTAAATTTACTAAAATACGATAAATTACGCTAAATTACGTATAAATGGGGCTTATTTTGTGGCATCTTTCATAAATCATAAAAAATAGTAAAAAAAATTCCAAAAATAATAAAATTTGGTGTTCTAAAAGTTTATTACATAACTAATTTACTGAGCTACGTATATTGAATAATAGAAATGAAAATCTTAATCGGAAACTTCAACTGAAATTTTGAGACTCTTCTATTTGTTTTTTGGCGATTCTGAATTTGGAAAACTGGCATAGCGAGTCCGGACGCATGCGCATTTTCGCAAGCTTTCCGAAAAGTGGTCATTTGCTGAAATCGGACACTCGAGCGCCGTTTCGCCTTCTCAGTGAAGATATTATCCCTATTCGTACGTAATTTAGCGTACTTTACCGTATTCTAGCATAATTCTACATAATTATTGTAATTTAGTGTAATTCAGCATAAATCAAGTAATTTGGCTTGTTTTAGTATAAATATGCTAATTATATATAAAAAATGTAATCTAACAAATATTTAAAAAAACAATTTGATTTTTTAGTGTTTCAGTATTTTAGCTATTTTGATAATTTCTAAATTATTCTACACCATTTTGAAATTTTTTAAATTAATGAAACAAATATTTAAAAAAAACAATTCGATTTTTTAGCGTTAGATTTCAGTATTTTAGCTATTTTTCTCTAATAAAAAAAAATTTATTTAGTTCGGAAAAAATTTTCCGGAATCTCTAAAAAAAAAAAAAAAAAAAATGTTAAATCCGGAAAAAATATTTCCGGATTTGGAGTTCAATTTCCGGATTTTTTTTTTTCCGGATTTAGAGGCCAAATCCGGAAAAAAAATTTCCGGTTTGGGTATTTTTTGAAATTTCCATTATTTTTTGGATATAAATAAAAAATTCGGGAAAATTTATCAGTCCTGACCGACTTTGCCTCCACCTGAAATTTTTTTTGCCCACCTCTGGATGTTTGATTTGTAATTCGGATTAAATTTAGGGTTAAAATTGAAATAAATTTGTTGAATTTTAATTGATAATTAGAATTATAAGTTAGAGTATCATAAATTACAATTCAAAGCATTGGAAAGTATAAGTTAAAGCATTATTTTTTATCGAGTATCCAATTAGTTAATAGATTTAAATCCGATTAGTTATTTAAACCTGATTCGATATTTTTTTGCCTCCCTGACAAAAATCCTGAATCCACACCTGTGCGCATTAGTTCTCATTTAATTTTCAAATTGAACAAGTCTTAAATTGAAAATGGAATGATAAAATGCGAATCTTATAAAATATGATTTAATTGAAGAGTGAAATTTTTCGTGGATTGTCATCTTATAGAAACAAATTATTTTAGTGAGCGACATGTCAAGAGTGGCTTGCACAGCCAAGTTTTAAAAAAAAAAATGTACATGTCAAAAGTCTGAATTTTGTAAATAATTATAATTTATATTGTATCCATCCATATGAACTGGTCGCGCTTAATATATTTTTTTAGATTTTAAACTAGTTCATAATTTTTTTTTAAAAATTCTAAAAAGAATAAGAAAATATTACAAAATAAATTAAAATAAAGAAATAATATGGGAAAAAATAGTTATGTAATGTATCACGTGATGTGATGTGTCTAAGTCAGTTTGTTTGACGTGACGTATCATTTTCGATTGAAGAGAGACATATCACATGACTAGACATGTCACGTGACGTGACGTGCCATAACGTGCACGTGACGAAACCAGTAAAGGGCATAGTGACAATATTTCGAATAATTCGGATTTGAGCCTAAGGCAAATGAATCAGTGTATTATTTGGTTGATCGAATTTTTTTCTGAATTTTACTAATAATTTGCGATTTTTTTTGCTCTCTTGTGGAACTGAGATTTCCGGTCTGGATTCAATATATAATTCCGAATCATTCTCGAATCACAAAACTTTGACCTAACCGAACTGAACCCGAATCATTCATTTGTCACTATGGTAACCATAGTGACAAATGAATGATTCGGATTTGGTTCGGTGAGGTCAAAAATTCGTGATTCGGGAATAATTCGGGTATAATTCGGGAATGATTCGGAATAATCCGAATCAGAGATCTCAGTCCTACAAGGAAGCAAAAAAAAAATGTTATGGGAAAAATTCGCGAATAAATCGTAAAATTTGGAAAAAGTTTGTAAAATTTGCGAATTATTCTGGAATAATTCGGTCAAAGTTCAGTCAACCGAATAATTCAGCGTTCGGTTCGGCATCACCAAAAAAATGAATTGTTCGGATATAATTCAGGTATAATTCGCGAATCTTGTCACTATGATGGTAACGGTCCTAATGGAAAGGGCACAATGACCCAGTACAAATTTATTATTTCATAACGCCACAGAAGATCTCGTGTACAGAAGAGCTGGAATGCGAGAGTAGAGGAGGAAAGTAGAGAGGGAAAAACGTGCCGTGCCGTGCCGTGACTAACACGCCGTGACTTTGGTCACGTGCCGTGCCGTGCCGTGACCAAGTAAATTTTTCACGTGCCGTGCCGTGCCGTGACAAAAATTACGAGGGGTGGTCACGGCACGCGAGTCACGCCGTGACTCGCGTGCCGTGACTAATTCGTGCCGTGACCAAACGTGCCGTGACCAAACGCGCGTTAGTCAAATTTGATCGCATTTAACGTTTTAAAAAAAAATATGAAACGATTCTTTAAAATTCAAATGTTTTAATTGAAATTTAAATGTAAATATTTTAATTAAAATAAAATTATACCTTATAGGAAGGTATGTTAGTGTATTGCTTCGCTACTGCCGTGACTGGCGTGTCTTCCGTTCCGTGACTCGCGTGTCCCGTGCCGTGCCGTTCCGTGTTTCCGTGCCGTGCCGTGACCAAGACAATTTCCGTGCCGTGCCGTGCCGTGTCTTCTTTGCCAACAATTGGTCACGGCACGGGACACGCGAGTCACGGCACGTGACCGACACACGTGCCGTGCCGTTCCGTGCCGTTACCGTGCCGTTCCGTGACGGATCCGGCTCCGGCGTGCCATTTTTCCCACTCTAGAGGAAAGGATTCAACTCAAAAAAAAAAAAAAAAAAGAGGAAAGGAAAAGGTCAAGCTTTACAGCCCAAGCCCAAACTATAAACCACGCTCCGCCTACAAATCTACAGCTGTGGTCGCATGCGTATTGCGTCCCCTCGTCCGCTTTGCACATGAATACATGATCATATATTCTATAGATTTATTTAAAACCAGTGGGCATATCTTCATTAGCAAATTGATCTAATAATACGCATGTTATCAGCAGCTGAATCAGTGTTCTGATTAATGTATCCAGGGGCGGACCCAGGATTTTTGTCAGGGGGGGCAAAAAAATACCGAATCGGGTTTAATACCTAATCGGGTTTAAATCCATTAACCAATTGGGTACTCGATAAAAAATAATGCTTTAACTTATACTTTCTAATGTTTTGACTTGTAATTTCTGATACTCTGACTTATAATTCTAATTACCAATCAAAATTCAACAAATTTATTTCAATTTTAACCCTAAATTTAACCCGAATTACAAATTAAACGTCTAGAGAGGGGCAAAAAAATTTCCAGGGGGGGCAAAGTCGGTCGGAACCGATAAATCTCCACTAAAACTCAAAATCCAGCACTGGGTCCGCCCTTGAATGTATCAGAACGCCTGTTAAAAAGAAACAAAATAAAAGCAGAGGAAGAAGGTACATTCAGTATTCAGGATAGGAACCGATACTGGTAAGGTTCGGACCAGGTATAACACTAAGAAGACAATCCAGGAGGTACTGGTACGGACAGACATGGTACTGGTACTGGAAGATGAAAGAAATGGAACTGGTACGCATTTGGTACCAATAAGGGTATGATGCAAGGGCAACTGGACTGGTACATGCAATGAAATAGAGGAAAACACACAGCAAGCAGATCTGAAAATTGCTCCTAATTTCATTACCAGATCTTATTTTTATTTTTATTTTTTTTGTAGTTACTGTTTAATTTTTGTATTTTTCATTTCTTCATTTTAATTTCTTAGGCTCAAATGTTTTGAGCTGAATTGATCTTTTTATATTTTGTTACAAACTCCTTGTAACTCATTTATATTAATCAAATGAGGACTTTGACTCTTATTTTTCATCAAAAAAAAAAAATAGACTCTACTCTCTTGTTACGTGTAACACTCCACAGTTTTAAAAAGGGGGGATTTCAAGTATATCCCTCAAAAATTTCAAAATTACGTATTTCTCCCTCTAAAGTTTAAAAGTACGTATTCCCTCCTCTAAATTTCAAAAACTCACAAATTTACCCATTTTAGTGTCTTTTATATTAAAACTCATTCTAAAATTTTAAAATACCCATTTTACCCTTTATTAAAGCATATAAAAGCCCATCAGACTCAAATTTGAATTTGGTGGGTTCCCCTACCGTTCGATCGGCGCATATCACATTAAGATCTGTGCGCATCGCTTCAATATTTGTGCTAATCTAGCACTCACAGATCTTAAAGTAATTCTAACTGCTCAATATGATCTTTGTATTAAAATGTGCTTGGAGACCAAATTTTATATTTTTTGAAATTTTGTTACTAATTTTTTAGATAGATACGAAATCATTGTTTTCAGAAGATTTTGGACCATCTAAAATAATGATTTTGTACCTATCTAAAAAAAATAGTAAACAAATTTCAAAAAATATAAAATTTTGTCTCCAAGCACATTTTAATATGAAGATCATATTGAGCGGTTTGAATCGATTGTTTGAAATTTGAAAATGGAGAAAAAAACGTAGAACATGATTGGAGCACAAAACTAGTGGTGCACTTGATCTGAATGGTAAAGAAAATCACTACTTTTTCATTTTACTATTTTTTTAGATAGGTAGAAAATCACTTGATCTGAATGGTACAAAATTTTCAGATCAAGTTATTTTCTACCTATCTAAAAATAGTAAAAAAATTCTAAAAAATGTAAAATTTGGTTTGCAAGTACATATTCATATTGAGATAATGTTGAACGGTTTTGATCGACTGTTAAGATTTTGAAAACTCAAATATTGAGCCGTAGCACGGAGGCTCTCTATGCTACGCGTAGCATATTAGCCAGATTATATATATATATATATATATATATATATATAGGAAGTGGCTACGGTGCTACGCGTAGCATAGAGGACCTCCGTGCTACGGCTCAATATTTGAGTTTTCAAAATCCTAACGGTCGATCCGAACCATTCAACATGATCTCCATATGAATATGTACTTGCAAACCAAATTTTACATTTTTTAAATTTTTTTTACTATTTTTTAGATAGGTAGAAAATCACTTGATCTGAATGCTACATAATTTCCAGATCAAGTGATTTTCTACCTATCTAAAAAAATAGTAAAAAAATTCTAAAAAATGTAAAATTTGGTTTGCAAGTACATATTCGTATGGAGATCATGTTGAACGGTTCGGATCGACCGTTAGAATTTTGAAAACTCAAATATTGAGCCGTAGCACGGAGGCCCTCTATGCTACGCGTAGCATATTAGCCAGATTATATATTTATATTTGGGCTTTATGCAGGAGCATAATATAATATATGGTAAGGCTTCAAACGAGACTACACATCCAATCATTTTTCTAGAGGCTGCACTAATATATAAAACGTGCAAAGCACATATATCTTTAAAAAAATATATATTATTATTGTTTTCACTATTTATTGCCTTTGATATGGACCACATTTGAAAGTCTATATAGCCAAATCCAATCTAATATTTCACTTATTTGTTGGCAGATAAAATAGATAGTGGTTTACCATGAAGCCTTGATCCATTATTGGTTTGCCTTTTTATAGGGATTAAAAAAAAATCTCTCATGTAATATTCCAAACAGAATATGAATGGAAGCACAAGCACATGATAGTATGATACCAATCATTGCACATGCCAGATGTAACCTCATTACTCATACATTGAATTAAAATTGAGTTCATTACTTAGTGTTGAAAAATGTACAGATGATTTCAGGGCGGATTTAGGATTTTCGTCAGGGGCAAAAAAATATCGAATCGGATTTAAATTCATTAACTAATTGGATACTCGATAAAAAATAATGTTTTAACTTATACTTTTCAATGCTTTGACTTGTAATTTCTGATGCTCTGACTTATAATTCTAATTACCAATTAAAATTCAACAAATTTATTTCAATTTTAACCCTAAATTTAACCCGAATTACAAATCAAACATCCAGAGGGGGGCAAAACAAATTTCAGGGGAGGGCAAAGTCGGTCGGGACCAATAAATCTCCACTAAAACTCAAAAACTGCCCCCCCTTGAACCATCTGGGTCCGCCCCTGGATGATTTTACATCTTGCAATTTGTGTTGAAAAATGTAGAGATGATTTTACAATTTGCAATTTGTGTTTAAAAATGTAGAGATATTATGGATAAGATAAAATTAGTACACAGCTCGCACTCCATAAATTAAATTATTTAGAGTTCACACTATTGTTAATTCTATACGAATTAAAATTTATACATGATTTACATTTTATAAAAAAAATTCACAATTATAACATCTTCATTCCACTAAAAATAGAATTGTAATTTTAATTGTAGAGAAATATGCAATTGTTAATTTAGCATTATTAATAAATCAGTATGTTTAAAAACAATTATATGAAAATTTATTGAGAGATAATTATTAAAAGAGGACGGTTCAAATGCCTCCATTTTGTGTGCCTCCACCATACCTCCATTTTTAAAACATTAATTACTCAAAATTTAAATCATAAACGTCAAAATAAAACCGTTAGATGTGATCTATGTTATTTTCTCTATGTGCTCATAAAAAATTATTACATTTCGGTATTGTTTATATGTGAATCAATAAGTTGAAAAATCAACGTCTAGAAATTATCCACATTAGTACGTTTTTACAAGTTCTTGATGACAACCAAAACAAAGTTGAAATTTAATATTTTTTTTACACGTGCATAGATAAAATGATGTAGATCATATCTAACGGTTTTATTTTGAATTTTAAGTTTTAAATTTTGAGTTATTAAAGTTTTAAAAAATGGAGGCACAAAATATCATCTTTTAATTTAAAAATTAAAACGCTCTTAACAAAAGTGTTAATCATGCATAAATTTATATCTATACAAGATTAACACTTAATAAAAAGGTCTACAATATACATATTTAGCTCGCTCAGATGGATCAAAATCACACTATAAACCCATTTATGCTAAGAACAATGCAAGATGGTCAATCGTTAAATGATGGGCCGAGGCATCCAACTACTAGGTCTAATTAAATCAATATCTGAATTAGGCCCATTAAGAGGCCTATTGCTAAATTGGGCCGAGAGGTAAAATCAAGTCTTATTCCCCGCTCCTTCCTTGGAAAATAAATCTTTTTTGAAATTCACCGCCCCCCTTCCCTCTTCCCTCTCTCTAACTAGGCACCGCTGGTACGATGCCAATGTCACCTGAAAAGATCAAAATGTTCTCTTTAACTGAATCCGGATCCGATTTAGCTTCCTTCTCCCCTGATCTCGGCCAAAATGAGGAAGAGGTTCGTTCAAAAGAAAAATCGCCCTCTCCCTCTGACGAAAACCCTCAACTTTCTCCAAACCAAGAAGCACCAGATGAAGAAAACCATAACCTTTGCGCAAACCAAAACAAAGGATTAGTCGAAAACCCTAACCCTTGTGCAAACCTCGAAGAACCAGTTGAAGAACACCTTCAACTGCCTGTAACTTGGTCTGAGGATCAGAGCCATGGCATTGAGAAACGGTTTTCCTTTTCTCATGTGGAAGGAGGAGCAGAAAAGGCGACTGGAAATGAGAAGGCGGTCACTGCTGCCAGTGTTGTGCTGAGAAAGCTTCCAGCTTGGGCTTCAAATCAGAGTGCTGAGGTTGAGAAAGGTAGGCGTGGTAAATCCAAAATCCAAACAGAGAATGAGGGGACTGATTTCCCTTTAGCACAGAATTTACAGCAAGTAATTGAGGCATTTTCTGGGGATTTTGATGAGAAAAAGTATGCCGACATGGATATTTTGGAGATTGCGGAGATGAAAGGGATTGTGTTTGAAAATCCTTCTTGGTGGCCACCTGAAGGTTTCCCTGATTCTCTCTGATCGGGTAATTCAAAATCTTGAAACTTCAAATTTGATATTGTTCTTTTCTTATGGGCAACTTCAAGGAGGCAATTTTTGGAAATTACCTTCTTTCACACAAATGGAAGGAAGAATAGGAGGAACAGGGACAACATACCAAATTTGAGAATTTAATGATATAGAAAATGACATTCATGGGGAAAATAACACCCATGAATTGCAAATAACTCAACCCACAAGGTGCATTGTACAAAACTGACTTGATTTTGCCTCCTTTCTCGGTATTGTTGTGGTAGATGCCTATCAGCCTGATTCACTTTGTAAAGTTGTTTTCTTGTTCAGACATTAATTAGTATTATGTCTGGAATTTATTTGATTGATTTTTGAGAATCTGAGAGTAATAATAATAAAAAGGATCCGTTCGGGTTTTGTCATTTAGATATAGAAGATGTGCTTATGATGTTTGATTAACATGGGTTCCCTGTTGTGCCCTTGGGTTAGGATCAGTTAGGTATACTCCAACCTAACTGATTGAACTGGTACTAAATTCATGTCAAAAGGAATAGTTTAAGGCGAGCACCATACCTGTCTTGTTGTATATGGTATAGAGGAATAAGAAGCAAGCTAAATTTTAATTGCTTTAGCTAGTGAGATGCTGGTTTAGTATGGGCCAACATAATTTTTTTGAAGGTTAGTAGCTTTAAATGCCTACTAACAATTTCATTGATAATAAAAAAGGTATTTCCAACACGTCAACTGTCCCTCTTTCCTATTCTAGATCTACTCTTTTATTCTCTTCAATTCCTCTAAACCACCCTATTCTTCTATTCCTACATATCTACACTCTTTATTCTCTCTATTCACACAATCTCCAAATTGCCCTATGCTCTTATTCCCCGTCTCTCTCCACGAAACTTGTGGAGCTCTTCCGGATCTGCTCATCCACTGTAACCAAGTCCAATCGAGATGGTACCTCCTTGCGCCCTCTCCTCGCATCTCCACGGCGCACATCCTTCTTATTAAGTGCATTAGCCAATATCTAAACTTCATAAAGCTGTTGTAGCACTAATTGTAAATTTCATTTTGGACAGGGGTCTGCTGGAGCCGCAGCTGGAAGGGCAGAGTATAGTATAACTGTAGAACATGTAGATTCCCCTTGATCATCCTTTTGGTTGCTTTCTGGGATTAAATTCAAGTTATTTGAGAGTTAGATGTATTTTGTGTAGGTATTTTGTGTAAGATCGGGGGAAGTACTTGTTGTTGTAGAACATAGCTTAGTAAAATGTATGCTGGTATGTGATGTACTGGTAGGTAATGGGTCTGTAATAGATGTAATGCAGAACCCTTTAACTGGAATATGTATGTTTCGCTTTTGCTCAATGCAGCTGATTAACATTCTGTTATAGTATTATCAACGTCGCCGTGACATGTTACTGTCCGAGGATGGAACCAAAAGATTTGTTTCTTGGTACATGTGCATGTAAAATCTGAATTTTTATTTTTTTTTTTTTTTTTATCATCGAATCATATGGTTGTAATTTCATTTCGATTAAATCAGTTTTTATGGTTACCAGTAACCTGAACTCCTTTCTAACCAGGTCTCTTAGTTAGCTACCAATCTATGATATAATGCATTTGTAGTGACTGATTGTTGCAAAGAAGGTGAGATTATTGAAGTTAACCGTTTAAGTTTTAATGGATCGGTTATATACTTGTATGTTTTAAGGATTATGAGGTATTGGGCTTTATTGGGCTTTATTGGGCCAGCTTAAATTCCTAGACTCTTTGGAACCTTCTTTTTTGGAGTTTTAATTAAGTAGCTTCAAGCCTTCAATTCATTTGATTCTTTAGAGCCTTCTTTTTTGGAGTTATTATCAAGTCAACCTGCAATTCTGCAATCAATAAATAATTGATAAAGTTTTAACTTGAAGACAAAGCAATTAGGAGAAGAAAATTCTTTCATATCCTCAGTTAAGCAATCCAACCACTGCGGATTAGATGAGATCTCTTAGTGTCGGCATGCGTTATAACTTATAATACATAACCATATTTAGAGCATCTCCAACCCAGTAAAAAATAAAAAAAACAGCTATAAAACACTGTTTAAAAATTAAGTTCATTTTAATTTCTTAACTCCTCCATCTCAGAAATTGGATCAGAGCCAATAGGAAAGAGAGAGAGTACCAACATATTCAAAATAAATTGTTTATTTTATAAGCAAATTTGTTTTATTAGAAATCGGCCTACAACCCAGCAATTTTAGTATTGGTAAATGGATTATTTTTACTTATACCCATATCTGCGTATAATGATACGAAAATTAATACATATACGGTCTCTTAGAAAATACGAATATATGAATTATAAGAAATTTTGTTTTTGCATCACAAATTCTACATTTTAGTGTCCTTAGGAGATTATTAAATGTATTTTGAAAGTAGTAAAAATAGTTGAGAATTGTAACAATTGTTAGGATTGGAACAATTATACAAGTATAACATCTCAAAAATTAAATGTAAGCAATCTAATGTTACTATTATGAAAATTATTTGTTTCATATTTTGTTTTAATTTACCCTGTTTGCACTCAAATTATAGTCCCCGTTAGAATCATTCGACATATTCACGAATAGTTTGGATTCGGTTTGGCGGGGTCAAAAATTTGTGATTCGGGTATAATTCGAGTATTTCGGAAATGATTCGGTACAATGTGGAAGCAAAAAAAAAAAACCCAACCCCCCCCCCCCAAATTTAAAAATTAAAAAAATTCGCATTTTTCTTGCGAATAATTCGTGATTTTTGTTTTATTCGTGTTTTATTCGCGAATAAAACGCATTATACTTTTTTTTGTGTGTTTTATTCGGAGTTCGACTCAGAAACGTAAAAAAAACGAATAAAATACAAATCATTCATGAATTATTCGCGTATATTATTGCTGTGATGGATATCACTAGTTGGATGATGGGACGATTTAAATTTTTATTTTTGATCCAAATCGCCGATACAGCCCACACACTGTGATGTACACTTATAATCTACACTCTCCATTTCGTAGCAAATTAAAAAAAAAAAAAGTTATAAAATTTTACTTCGATACATTCTCGGAAAAAGGAAAAGAAGTGATAATTTAAAATGAGAAGGAATCCAATTACATTATTTTATGGTGACACATTTTGACACTATATGTTTATAAGTCATTATTACAATTTCAAAATCTAAATAGTTGATTCGAACTGTTCAACATGATCTCCATATTAAAATGTGCTTGGAGACCAAATTTTACATTTTTTTGAATTTTTTTAAGTATTTATTAAGATGTGTACAAAATTGTTATTTTTGGACAATTCTGCACCATTGAAAAACAACGATTGTCGAAAATTCTAAATAAATAACAATTTCCAAAAAATGAAAAATTTGGTCTCCAAGAACATTTTAATATGGAGATCATGCTGAATAGTTCGGATCGAATGTTTGAATTTTGAAATCACAAAAATAACTTGTAAACATATGGTGTCAAGATCTGTCACTATAAAATGGTGTAATTGAATCCCTCCTCATTTAAAATTGTCGTTTCAATAAATTTTAAAACAATAACTTATTAAAATAGAATTACATAACTAGGTGTTGGATTAAAATAAAGAGTAGAACTAGGGTGTTCCTAAGCTCACCAAGCCCTTCGTGAGCTCGACTCTAAAACCTATCGAATTGACTTCAAACGACATTTTCAAACTGTTAGATGTTCAATCTATATTAAAATGTGCTTGGAGACCAAATTTTATATTTTTTGGAATTTTTTTACTATTTATTAAGATGGTTCGAAAATCGCTGTTTTTATTAAAATTCTGCACCATTGGAAAACAGCGATTAATTATTTACGATTAATTATTTCTAATCTTAATTTTTTACGATTTTATTTCTAACACAATTTAAAATTTTTATTGCAAGGTATAAGGTTACCTTCTATTTATAATTTGTACCACCAAACACTAGGAATTAATATTCTATGACCACTTTTGCTCCACTATTTAACACAACTTTATTTTTTTACAAGTAAAAAATGGAAATCTAAGCCTTTTAAATTACAATGTCCTAAAAAGCGTCATTCAAATTTCAAACCTCACGCAAAGAACATTATTATTTGTCACCAGAGGAAAGACTAATATTTTAATAAAATTTAGATTTTAATTGTTGTTTTTCTAAATATCGACAAAGGCTGGTTTTAATTGTTAAAGACATATTTTCATCAAACAAAAAAAAACCTAAAAATGGACATTTCTAGAAGAGGGATATTATCTTACCAAAAGGGGAATTCATATCACCTCAAGTTACTTGATTGAAGACAATTACGATCGAACAGTTCTTTTAACATGGTACGAATCTCAAAACAGACACCCTACAATCTCCATAGGCACTGAATTGAGTTTCACCCAGATAGGATTAATCTGAGCCGTCCGTTTCAATTTGCTCGAGTCAGGTACCTGGCAAAAGGGTGCATCTGCAAATTATAAATTCCAAATTGGCAGCTACGCATGACAGTAAAGTTAATGCAGTCTCCTGTGTGACCTCATTTATTTTGGCCCTTCCTCTTACCTTTTCCCTTACTTATCTTAAAGCGATATAATTAATAAAAATATAAGTCTTAACCGAAGAAAAAAATATATAATATTGAACAGGTTAACAGCAGGGCGGATCCAGAGTATTCCAAGGGGGGGCAACTGTCTTTCTGGATTTTAAGTTTTAGGGGAGATTTATCAGTTTCGACCGATTTTGTCTCCTCCTGAAATTTTTTTTGCTCCCCTCTGGACGTTTGATTTGTAATTCAGGTTAAATTTAGAATTAAAATTGAAATAAATTTGTTGAATTTTAATTGGTAATTATAATTATAAGTTAGAGAATCAGAAATTACAAGTCAAAGCATTGGAAAGTATAAGTTAAAGCATTATTTTTTATCGAGTACTCAATTGGTTAATGGATTTAAATCCTATTAGATATTTAAATGTCTAATAATGGACAAATCAAGGAGGGTATTGGTTATGATTCCCTGTTGCACTTATGGTATGTCACTTCGTGTAACAAGATTGTTGTCTGTGAATATTTTGAGAAGGACTAAAATTTGAGATTCAGATATAATGCGAGTTAATTAAATTTTTATTATTATTCTATAATAGAAATCATTAAACTATTAATTATTTTACAAATAAATAAATAAAAAGTTGCTAAAATGAATTACATCAGATAAATATCTGTATTTATTTATGCAAAATAATCCAAATATAAAGCATTGCAATGCTGTATAATTGACTACAATAGCAATCTCATACAAAAATAAAGTCAACCGATCTTATAAGTATATGCATACAGTTACACCCATCTTGTTTTAAGCGCAAATAACGAAGCTTATTAAAATTGATTTTGTGCTTTAATTATGTTTTATAAGTATTTTTCAAAGTTCAAACTGCTCAACATGATATTTATGTGACACAAATATTATAATATGTAATATACATTACATTTCACCAAATAATATTATTCATATATATAATTTAATTTACACTAAGCTGTCATGACATGTAACACTTTATTTCAATATTTTATCACATGTATTTTATCTCATATCATATGAAATATAAAATAACTTTTTTGTTTCTTGTTCAGTTGGTGTGACCTTTATCGAGAACTTATGCTAAATTGGTAGTGGTATAAATTATTTTATCACCACAAACTATAAGCAGTATTTTAGTTACACATTATAGTCATCCAATTAACATATATGTAATGTAACAAGTTTACAAAACATGATCCTGTAGCAATGTTACAAACAACATTACTTGTGTCCATTAATTGCCTCATGATATTATGAATAATATATAAAGTAGGGCGGTGTCATCTTTGTAATATATTCGTTTTCTGATCTCTTGAGTAATTATAAATATATAGTTGGCAGTACTTCAACTATACTGCATGCATTCATAATTCTACTCTACCAAGAGACCTAGCAATGTCATCACTCATTATAAATGAGAGGCAATGATACTATTGACATATAATTTTCTCCCGCACAAGCCAAATACAAAGAACTATTATTTTTATCATCACTTGCAATAAATAATTTTTAATAGTAATTACATTATATATTTCTCATGTGAAAAAGATACAGTCTCATATCTTAGAATTTGTAGACACAATGAAAACATTAATGACACAAATACAATCCATGTAATATTTCATTTGTTAGGTCTTATTCAATGTATGAAACCTTCCATACATCCGTGTTAACAAATGATAATCTTTTAACAACATTTATAGAACTACAATGTACTTTAATTAACACGATAATCCTTGTGCGATATATTAGTGTTCCATGCTAGTTATCAAGATCGTGAACATTTTAGAGTTTATCTTTATTATGATTTAGAGTTATATGGTTGAAGACCAAGAGTGTCTTCTTGAACACTTCTAAAGTCAAACATCAAACTCAAGGAACAAAATGTATATAACATCCCATTCTAAAACTTTAGAACGTACGTGTAAGTTTGGGATATTTGGCTGGGGAGATAATTATTTATGTAAAAATTATTCAACTCATAGGCATAAATATTTTTGTACATAGATATTAATACTCTCGAGAAAAAATTCAGTGCTGTAGTTTTTGCGGTACACCCAAATAGTTATGATAGTTATAGTACAGGTACAGTACGAATACTGTAATGCAGGTACTATCATCAGCTCCCTTTACAAATATAATGTAAATGACTTGTAAAGCAATATAATAATAAAAAAACCCCGCATAAAAATGGATAATTCAGCTGGCTTCAAGTAATTACCAAAATTACTGCATTTAGGTCCATAAATGGAAGAGAGAGAGAGGATAATGATCTGATGAAGGCAAAATTTAGTTCACCAAATCCAATGATAATTCAAGGTTTAGATGTAAAGATTTGAACAGGGCAGTTTTGACTTCATGCAACGCACAGATAAGAGAATCAAAATAGTGCTATATGTGATTTGTGCGCTACATTAGGCTAAAAATGGTAATACAATCCCTTTAATTTTGTATAGCCGGCTGAGTAATACAATCCCTTGATCCATTCAATTCCAATGTATTTTGAAGCAACCAAAAATGGTCAATTGTGAGCTCTGTATATTTTTTGTGTATAAAATTGCATAAATGTTTTTATGGAGCAAGGTGCCTTTGACCCAACTCTTGGTTTGAATCATTCTTACATTTTTATTTTGACTCGGAAATTGCACAATTTGTGATGTTCTTTTTTGCCACCTTATTTGGTAGCACCTCCGGCCCACCTTATTTAGAAATATAAAAGAACAGATGTATTATTTATTTTTCCATCTTATAGAAGAGATGGAACCAATTCGAAAATCACAGAGATAAAACATTAATTCAGTCTCTTTATTTTCCACAGTTTACACATTAATAACCACAAGGTTCAATAAGGCTGTGCTCCAGTATTAGAGGAGAAATCCCTCATTAAAAAGAAGGAAGTGGACAGGCGACGGGGGAGACAATCCTTCAAACAGTAAAACCTACACCCCAAATCAAGGGTAACATATTTCGTTAAAATCTCTTTGTTGCTCTCCTCCAAACAGTACTCGCTCTCTTCCATTCCCCTTTCGCTCCCTCTCCAATTCTTCCATTTTAGAGCAGGTGGTCAGTCCCAATTTCGTTCTCTCTTACCTCTGCTGTTGTTCCCTCTCTCCGCGTCCCCCGTACAGAGCACAGCCTAAGGATCAAAATGGTGGCAGTTCCCAAGACGTAGCCTATCTCCCGGTTAAAAGAAAGCATATTATATTGTTGAAAGATGCATGCCTGTAGAAGAAAATCATAGCTCAACATGTGTTAGGGGTGTAAACGGAACGGATTCGAAGCGAATAATGCTCATACTAAATCCGTATCTGTTTTTCAATGAGCAGATACGGATACGGATACGGATAGTAAATGGATATCAAAATTCAAATCCAAATTCATCTTAAACGGATACGGATACGGAGCGGATAATCCACAGATACGGATTCGAATACAATTACGAAACGAATAATTGTTAGATAATTGAGTCATATGAACTTTAAGTACAAATACTAAATTAAAAAATTAAAAACAATTAAGAAAAACAAAAGTAAATTAAAAAAAGGTAAAGAAATGGAAAAGTTACAGGAATGGAGAGGAGTTAAGGAATATTAACCGTTAAAAGTCAAGTTACAACGAAGCGGAGAAGTTAAAATTTCGGATCCGGATAGTGCGGATATCCGCTCCGTTTATACTTTTAAAGAATTATCCGTATCCGTATCCGCATCAAATTTTCCTATGCAAAAAATATCCGTATCCGTATCCGTGATATCCGTATCCGTTAAATTCGAATATGGATAATAAGCGGATTCGGAGAGGATACCCGGACGGATATCCATATCCGTTTACACCCCTAACATGTGTTCTTTTTTCTTCTCCTATTTTAATATTACAGGCATCTTTGTATAAACAAAAAAAAAAAAAAATTGGGACACTTGTCACACTTCCTTGAAAAGCTTACTTCTTTTAAAATACTAGTCTCTCTTGTCAAAATCATAAGTTTATTTATGTAGAAGAAATTTTCACAGAAAAATGTGACACGGCGGATACAATTCATGCTGCAACAAAACAATGCATAATAGTAATAGAGCACCATCAATCTAATTTATTTACTCTTCAACCCCTCTAAACTTTACTTTTAATTATTTTTATTTTTTTCCTTTTCTCTCATTTTTTTGTCATTCTTTCACTATTAATGGAATTTGAGGGCATGATCTTCATCTTTTCCTCAAATTTAATGTATATGGTACGTCACTGAATGTTATCTGAGGGTGAAATTCACCATCTCATGCAAAAATAAAAATAAAAAAAGAATAAATTTTGTGGGACCAGTTTGACTGGACATTTGCTACTTGCACAGTTTGATAATATTATTCGACCAAGATTTGCTTTGTAAAAACATGTCTCAGTTGTGTATTTTAGGTATAAGATATTTCGATATTGCATGTATTTTTAATTTTTAAAATTTATAAATTTTCGTACACAATAAATAGGTTAGTTGCAAGCGCACAACCTATCAATTGTATTATGAATGTGTCAATTCGAAGGAAGGTAGAAAAATACTAATTTTTACTAAAGTAAACTACTTTTAAAACTAAACAATAAAAGTAAAAAGTGCACAGTTTGATAATATTATTCGACCAAGATTTGCTTTGTAAAAACATGTCTAGCCATTCAATTACTGAAGCACCAAGAATTATTTGATGAATATTAATCGTGTTATGAAAATTAATTTAATATCAAACTGGTAACTAGGTGCAAAGGAACTTTAAAACTTAAAAATAAATAATCGTGTTATGAAAAGGTGGTAAATTGAAAATAATTTACTGTGTAAATTAAATAATTGGATGACTTGATCTTCAACCTTTATTAAAAAATACTTAAAAACATACGTGCACTAATAATTATCATTATAAATACATAAAAAGAATTGGGTTTTAAAGATATATAATCATGTCACATCATTCATATCTTCTAATTTTCTAATTGGGTTTTAAAGATTTTTTTTACACAATTTTCTAATTTTAAAGAATAGATATTATTTTTGAAAATAAAGCTTGAAAAACAACACTTGTCTAATTAATTGTGGTTTGTGGAATTTGTTTGCATGTTATTATAACATGAATGGTTGGTCATTAATGCGCTCCTGATTAATATGATCTTGGCCGTCTAATTCACCAAGATTTGTTTCTCTATTTTATTTTCCAGAATTTAGCGGTTGAGATCAAGCTTGCTTTTCCCAACAAATTCTAGCAGCACAAACTTTAGAGTGAGGCTATGGTAATGGTACTATGCATAACTTTAATTATAATGAATTGACAAGTAATACAACCAATCTACAAGGTCAACGATATTTTTTTATTTTTTATTTTAAAAATATGGTCAAAATCACCATATATATAATATATATATATATATATATATATATGAAAATGTTAATGTGCTATGCGTAGCATAGAGGGCCTCCGTGCTACGGCTCAATATTTGAGTTTTTAAAAATTCTAACGGTCGATCCGAACCGTTCAATATGATTTTCATATGAATATGTAATTGCAAACCAAATTTTACTTTTTTTAGAATTTTTTTACTATTTTTTTAAATAAGTAGAAAATCACTTGATCTGAAAATTATGTACCATATCAAGTGATTTTCTACTCATCTAAAAAAATAAAAAAATTCTAAAAAATTGTAAGTACATATTCTAAAAAATAGTAATTATTTAGGCGTTTGAGAACCGTACAAAAGAGCTTTTGATGAAAAGTGCTCATGCAGCCAACTCATCAACTACACAACTAGGTTGTTATTTTTCTTTTTCTTTGGGTGGCACCAACTCTTTCTTCTGCTTAAAAAAGCTCTTCAATTGGCATCATTTATTTATTCATTTATATTATTTTTTCTTTAGGTCAGCATCATTTATTAACTACTAAACCTATCAAATACAAATCATACGCACGGAGGGAATAAATTTAAAGAAGATAAAAATAGCACATTGCAGATACAAGAACTAAAACAAAATAAACCAATTTTTGCTCCCTATCCCTCATATAACTAATATCATCCTGAATTCCCTCAGCAAATTGCAGTACGGAACTAGAAAATTTAGATTGAAGGAGCTAACACGTAAAATATAATATGTGGTAAATAGAATTTGAATCTAAGAGCATGCTCCAGACGGAGGGACGCAGAAGAAAGGAAGGGGACAATCACTGTGCGAGGGAGACGCTCACCCCAGACCGACTCTACTCGACGGTTTCTCCTGCTCCAAAAGAGAAGAACCGGAGAGGGAGCAAAGGTGAAGGAACACTGTTCGGAGGTTCGCGTAGTGTTGATTTTTGACGAATTATGTCACCTCCGATTTGGGGTGTAAAATTACTGTTAGGAGGTTGTTTCCACCCCCATCTCTCTCCTTCCTTCACTTTAATGATCAATTTACCCTCTAGAGCGGAGCAGAGCCTAAGTTACCACAACTATAAAGTGAAATTTTAAACCACTAAACTAGAAATACATATTTAATATTTTATGAGGAGGACTGAATAATATAAAAACTTAAAAGAAGAGAAGAAAATTTAATTATTTTCAATATACATGAATAAAAAATTTAAAATTATAGAGGGTGAAAGTGATTGTAGATCCGCCTAAAACATTGTGTTGAGAAATCCAATTCTCATGTGACCATTCCAATAATAGAACTTCAAAATAAAGGTAGAAAGCTTCCTTTGCCTCTCAAGTCAATGAACTTTTAATCCATTTCAATCAAATCATTGTTGTTTTGAAAATTTTAAATGCACTCATATTTTTGTCTAATTAAGATAGAATAATTTTCCACTTATTTTGATTCTTGGAATCTAATCCTTTTGCCCTTTTTTCCTCGGTTCTTGCAATTGAAATTTTTTTAAAAATATACCACGCTATTGAAAATTATTCCAAACGATATCCAACGCTTAGAGCATCTTCAACCCAGCAATCCGTAAAAAAATAAAAAACAACTGTAAAACACTGTTTAAAAATTAAGTTCCTTTTAATTTCTTAATCTCTCCATTCCAGAAATTGGGTCAGAGCCAATAGAAAAGAAAACGAAAGGGTCAGAGCCAATAGGAAAAATAGAGAGTATCAGCATGTCCAAAAGAAATTATTTGCTTTATAAGTAAATTTGTTTTTTGAAAAATCGGTCTACAACTAAACAATTATATTAGCAATTAACATATCAGATTAGCAATTTAAAAGAAATCACTGTTGAAGATGCTCTTAAATACCTCAATAATTCTGGGATTTTACTTTAAATTTCATCCAACAGAAATGCCTCAATTAAGTCTGGGATTTTACTAAACTAGTTTTAAAAATGCTTTTACTTATTACAATAGTGAATAAATTTCTGCAGCGCCATAAATTCAACCTTAACATACAACAAATATACCTTCAAAAATTATGTATACCGGACTCTTTTTTCACTACAATGAAATAGTAAGATAAAATAAATTTCACATCTGAAAATTTGGAAAGAATAAAATAAAAGATATATAGTGAGAGGGACTGCTGCTATAATTGACACAGATATTTTGGAGAGTTTGCTTTTGTTTGGGGTTGAAATGAATTTTCCCATGTAGAGTGGTTCTTAGTTCTTACTACTAATGGGGCAAGTTATTGTAATTTGAGTACTAAATTAACAACTTTCAAAAAATTACTTTGGGTTAAATCTGGGAAACGGTTTGATTCCCTGTACTACTAATCATTGTTGTAAATAACGGTATGCGTTCGTTGGACGGACAAGGTACCGCCAAGTGATTAATTGGAAATATTCGGGAATATTAGAGAATAATCTGTTATAATCGGGAATATTCGACTGATTAGTCGAAAAAATCCGTAACAGTTTGGTCACCGCCAACGATTAATCAGTCTAAACAACCGTTTTTTACAACACTGCTACTAATGGTGCAAGTTAAGGGATGATACCGGCCCCTCCCACGGGCTTGAAGGTAGAGAAGAAAAAGGTCATCGTTTGGCCGGGTTTGTTGTTGCATGACATGTCTTTTTATAATGAGGTGATTATTCTTGATCGGAAATGACATGGCACATTATATTACACAAACCGACCTCAACATGATACATGGTTGTGTTTAGACGCACGAACATGTCATGGTACGGAAACATCATGTCACACCATGATAGACATCCGTAGTTATATTCGTAAGATCTTGATCGGATTTTAATTTTTTTTTTAAAAACACAGTTGTGATAGTTTGGTCACGTGTGCTTCATTATTTTAGTCATATCACATTACATGATTTTTTTTTGAAATTATGTCACGTAAGCAAGTCATAGGTTAGTCACCTCACATCACATTTTTGCATAATTAATTTTAAGTTTTTAGAGATGGGTTGCCTCGAGATTTTATACATACAAAATTATGATTTGCAACTCAATTCTCTCACTCAATCATAGGTCCTCATGTGACGTGACGTATCCATGATAAAGAGTATCGTGCCATGTCAACACATGCACAGACACGGTCGAGTGTCGTTTGAAATGTGTTTTTCACCTGTATTTAATTAGATGTGACATGTCTTGCTTGCACATATTTTAGCACAACACTTGCGGTAGTTAGGACTTGTTCGGTTATCACGAAATTATACGGAATGAGAATTCACGGGTTTCGGAAACTCACAAATTAATTTAGATAAGCTCATACCCACAAATATGTATTGGAATGGTTATGTAAACATGTTGAAATAAATGATCGTCAGTACCGTAAGAATTGTGGTGGAAAATTATAATTCTTTTTGAAAATATGCGTCTACTCAAATTTATTTTGTATATTAACATTTAATTTGTTAGAGTCAAAATAAAATAAAAAAAGTTCATAAAAAATTGTCCATATAATTAAAAAAATTATGAAAAAGTTTCAAATTGTTAAAGTGATGAAATTTTTTATGAAGGAAAATGATGGAAATTCATGAAAGTAAAAGAATATATAATTATTTATGTTTTTGTCTCATAATACTATGTTTTTATCTCATTTAATTAATGACACTTCGTAATAAAAAAAAAAAAAAATGATGTTTAGTTCGTGGGATAAAAAATTTTGGTCAGACTTGATGTTTTTTTCCTGGCGTTTTGACCTGCAATGAATTGCAGAATTTTGTTGGGAAATAAATTCAATTGAGGGATGGGAAAAAAATGTTGTCCGAATACAAGAAAAAAATATCTAATGGAAAATATCTAATGGAGGTGTAAAATTCACTAAAGACCTGTTTGTTTGTCATAAAATTACACGAGATGAGATTTGACGGGATGAAAATCCAAAATATTTAATAGGGGTGTAAAATTCACTAAAAACATGTTCGTTTGTACACATGATGAGATTGTTGGATCATAATCCAACGTTGAGCATATATGTAATATAATTATGGATTGTATACTGTCATATATGATTGTCACAATTAAGTGATATAATATGGAATTAAGATATTAGACCATCTATGTATTCAATAGGGTGTGATTCATAAATGTGTAGAACAATTTAGGCAATGATTAAATTATTGATGGACTGATTCTGAGATTTGCAATTCATAAAACTGCATTTTTTTAGAGAGGCGATTTTGCACCCATATAAGGATGGGTCCCCAAGGCACAAGATATGATACAACTCAATTTTTTGAACAACAATTATTTTAGACAGAATCTGAGTCTTTTATATTCTTCTTCCACCATCAGAGATTAGAGAGGAGAAATTCATTAGGAAACTTGGAAGAGATTTCTCAAAGGGGTGTCTTGCTGTCTTGGAAGACTTGATCCACGACCATACGACATACATGCAAGAAGAACTTCTTGCCATTGAAGACTTGTCTCGTGCACACGGGGACGGCTCTTCGCACTTGAGGATTCCATGGTAAACGTTATGGAATCACGTATTGTATTCCGCACTTATGATTATATTTTTATGAGTCGACTTTGGCATAGGATGGTCTATAGGTTAAGGTGGAGAACTATTTTTCTTTTTCCGAAATGTAAGTGTTTGATTCCTAGATGAGATTTAATTGTTTGATCTCTAGATAAGGTGTAACTGTTTGACATTTATGATTTCCCAACAGAGATTTGACGGGATGAAAACCCATGTTTTTCAAAAG
Organism: Carex kokanica; assembly: GCA_025461125.1. Lineage (NCBI taxonomy): Eukaryota > Viridiplantae > Streptophyta > Magnoliopsida > Poales > Cyperaceae > Carex > Carex kokanica. The sequence goes on along the minus strand of JAJGRX010001259.1, from coordinate 403,758 downwards.
TAGAAAATCATGGATACAAGTATGCACGAGATTGATTATGAGAATGTGCTGAAGCAGTGTTTGGTTGTATCGTGAAATTATTTATGAAAAATCTTAATTTTTTTTAAAAACATGTATTTCTATTCAAATTTTTCAACTACTTAAAATAAGGCCAAATTATACGGAATATGGATATGGAAATCAAATTGAATCGAGAAATAAAAAAAATGGAATCTCACCTATTTAAATTTGTATGTAATTTATAAAAAAATAATTGTCCATATTAAAATCATGTAGTTAGTCCCATAATGGAAAATTAAATTAAGTCCGGATCCTTACATAGAAGTCGCTTTATTGTGTGACAGGAGAAAGAGAAAGAGCAGAGAAAAAATGGACCATCAACAGGATTTGAAGAAAAAATATAAAAATTTTAGTTCAATCTCATTTAATTCTCATAGAATTGTGATTTATCGAATATAATCTAAGGGCATGTTCGGCACAGTTACTGTGCGCTTGGGAAAAAAATTCAATTCAACTTCGTGTTTTCTGTCCCACGCGCACAGTAATTATCGAATATAACCTAAGGGCCTGTTTGGCACAGTTACTGTGAGCGTGGGAAAAAAATTCAATTCAACTTTGTGTTTTCTGTCCCACGCGCACAGTAATTGGCTGTTAAAAAATTCCTGTTTTCCAGTCCATTCCCGTTCCCATTGGTGCACCGAACAGCTCCTAAGGGCCTGTTCGGCTGCCACTGTTCCCGTGGGAAAAAAAAATTCACTCTGAGTGAATTTTTTTTTCCCACGCGCACAGTGTTTCGGCCATTCAAATTGGACCCGAACCCAAACCCATTCCCGTTCCCGCCTGGCAGCCGAACAGGCCCTAAATCTCATTTAATTCCCATAGGATTTAAACCCAGTACGTAATGTGACAAGATGTGCGTAGTAATAACATATTTTTTGAACAAGGATCATGAAATTGAAAATTTTGGATTTCTTTTTGTGTTTAAAATTTAAATAGTCAAACATTTTCCTCAAATTCAAATTTGAGCATGATCTACTCAAAGATAAAATCTCAAGTTCGTAATCGGCTACAACTTAAAAACAAACAAAAAAATCTGACATAACCAATCTCACATATTCAACCTTTATTATTATTTTTTAAGTAAAGATTCCACATCAAAAACTAATTCTTGTACTCAATCTTTATTATTAATTAAGATGTTTCTCTCTGTTTTTTTTTTTTTTTTTTTTTTTGCTTGAATTTAGAATTAGATATGCATACAACTTCCGCACCATTAAAGATTTGTTCTTGGCATATTATAAACACTAATTCTAGGATTCGACTCTGCTGCTTTTTTAAGAGAAAAGAAGAGTTCTGTTTTTCCGATTCCAACCATTTAAAATTTTTCATTCGTGTATCTTGATAAAGAAATTTTTTCATGCACAAATTTCAATAAATTTGAATGGTTGAGATCAGAAAAGCAGTAGCCTGCTTTTTTATCTAAAAATCTATGAGCATCGTGTAAAGATAAAGTAAAGTCGCGTCGATTTACTAAGTATTATTTTAAACAATAAGTCCAAAAAAAATCCAAAATAATATATTTTTGATTTAGTACAAAATAAATAAATTGTCATTCACTTCTTTTACTAAGCACAAACACACATCAGCAGAGAGGAGAGAGAGGGAGAAGAGAGAGAGAGAGGAGGGTCATCAGGTCATGCAACCAAACAATACAAAATTAAAGAAAAGAAAAGGGGAAGGGAGAAAAGCCTTCTCCACCTATTCAATTCACCTCCTCTCCTTTCTCTTTCCCCCACCATTAAATTTTTGATACCTCCAATTGCTTTCTTCTCACCCTCTTTTCTTCTATTGCATTTTGTACTGATTCCACCTCTCTCTCTCTCTCTCTCTCTCCCCCCTCTCTCCCCATTTTTACTTTAATTCCCTCGTCTGAGAACATTAAATTTCGCCAAGAGAAAAAATAGAAAGAAACTTCTTTTACTCCTTTTTCCAAAGAAGCAAAGAGACAAAAGCAAAATAGGCAGCACTTTCTATTGAATTTTACTGAAATTAATCCAAGCACCAAAGTTTTAAAATTTTCTAACTCTGTAATAGAGATTTTCTTTTTGGAAGATTTAAGAAAAAGGCGAAGAGGGGCTAGCGAAATGGGAAAACAAGGGCCTTGCTGTCATTGTGGAGTTACAAGTGAGCTCCTAATTTTTGATAATTTTTTTTTTAATTTTAATTTGTTGTAATTTTAGGTGGTTCTGCGCTTATCAGTTGAAAAATTGTTTTGGTACCTATTCAATACTGAACGCTCCTTGTTTGGTGTATATTGATTTGTTAGGTTGTTCTACCCTGTGCTTGGTGCATGTTAAGTAAACTTGAAATTTCTATAAAATTTATTTAATTTTCAGGTTCATAGTTCATATCCTGTTTAAAGTACAAAATTACAATTTTGCACAATTTCTGTTGTTATATTAATCCTTTATATACACTGCATGAGTTTGTGATGAAATGAAATGATACTTAATACTATTATTACCAAGGGCGGATCCAGGATTTTCGTGAGGGGGGCAAAAAAAATATCGAATCGGGTTTAAATACCTAACCGGGTTTAAATCCATTAACCAATTGGGTACTCGATAAAAAACAATGCTTTAACTTATATTTTCCAATGCTTTGACTTGTAATTTCTGATGCTTTGACTTATAATTCTAATTACCAATCAAAATTCAACAAATTTATTTCAATTTTAACCCTAAATTTAATCCAAATTACAAATCAAATGTCTAGAGGGGGGCAAAAAAAATTTCAGGGGGATACACATGGGTCCCTGATTATTACACCTTGTAAAAAATTCTGTAAATCCTAGGCATGCTTCTAATTTGTCCAATCTAAATATATCATGATTATTGTTACTCTTATTTTGAGGAACTGGTTACCAAAAATCAAATTCCCTTGAATTAGTTCTAAATAAGGCAATACCTCGGTGGCTCATGGTGTAATTGAAATGAAAAATCTCTGTTTTAACTACCACGCGACGAAGGGAATAGCAACAGTTTCAGTACATTACTGGTTATGTATCAGTTGAATTTTGGTTGAGTCTTATTCCACACCTGCCACCAATTTTTTAGGCCTGTTTAGTGTTTATCTGATTTTCATTGCATGACACTGGCCCCCATAATTGGGTACTTCAGTTGTAATCATGTAATCATCAAATGCATTTTCCTAATTCCAAAACAAATAGTAAAAGAAGGAAAACTAAAAATCAACTGCAATGTGCAAACAGGTACACCTCTCTGGCGGAATGGGCCACCAGACAAGCCGGTATTGTGCAATGCATGCGGGTCCAGGTGGCGTACAAAAGGCACTTTAGTAAATTACACGCCAACCCGTTCCCGTGAATTTGAAGAAGTTGAAGTCAAACCTAAATCAAAACTTCCTATAAAAATAAAAAACGTATCGTTCAAATATGTTGAGGATAAGAAAACACTGCCGAAGGAGGAACTGAGTAGTCATGGGAGCACCCGGATGGTTCTAGAAGGTGACATCAGCAGCCGGTCTTGTTCTGGTTCTGGGTCGGCTATTTCCTCGGAAAGCTGTGTGGTAACTCGCACAAATGATTTGACTGGTGAGTTTTAACTTTGTTAAAATATAACTTGTGCAATATAGTAGGGTAGTGCTTCCTTATTTTGTAGTCTTATGCCTCATTTAACAAGCAATTAGGTCTTAAGCTTCACATAAGTCCAATTGCGCACTTGTACAATTTCCATCATTTAAGATTAGTTTAGCTAACTAGGACTTAAGTTATCAAAAGATACAACACCCCGTCTCACAAACATAAGCACATAAACTCTAGGGTGAGTCTCTAGTACACCAAAAATTATATGGACGACCATTATTGATTTGATCAATTGCTACTATTTGATGACAAAATTTACTGACAAGGATATTATTGTAATTAACTAATAATACATCTTCCACAATATTTTATTCTCATTCTATTTATAAGATTTGTTACCATAACAATGTAATTTATTGTATTTAAGTTTTCCAAAATTATCCTTGGTCTATTGAATAATCAAAATTTCTTCACTAAAAGTGGTGTATTAGAGCGCATTTTTAAACTCTAAAAAGTTCACAAACTTGTATAGGTAATGAAATGCAATTCTTGAATTGTAGATGGAGATAATATGCATTATTCCATTATTAAATTGTGAGATCAACATCAGTGTTAATTTTTGTTTTGTTTAGCTTCAGGTTCAGTGCAATCTGATTCATGGGTTTCAATCGTTCCGTCAAAAAAACGAACTTATGTGACTCGCCCAACAAAGCAGTCTCCTGTTGAAAAGCTGACACAAGATCTTCACTCAATAATGGACGAGGAATACTTGTCACACTCGCCTTCTGATGATGATCTCCTCTATCCAGAGTTCGATTCTTTGGAGACAGGCTATGGGAGTGTTTTAATTAGAAACTTTAATTCGAATTTCAATTCAGAAACCGTGGAAGAAGAGTCGGAGGCGAGCTCAGTCCCGGTAAATAGTAAATGCGCTGCACCAACAGTTACTAGCTCTTTTTCCGATTCCATTGTTCGTCCAGACAGTCTGAAGAGGTATGAGTTTTGGGTAGTAATAGTTCCGCTATGACATAATAGTTCATGGCCAAAATTGAAGTTCCAAATATTTAATGTCTTGTAAACTTTTCTTTTATGTCTTTTCAAAGATATATCATCCCTTCTCTAATTTAAATCTGTTAGGGAGAACACTGGTAATGAAAAATCGGATATGAGAGACAGGACGTCGCCTTTGGTATCAATAGACCTACTAGTAAGTTTTCAAAGTGAATTTGATTATTGTTTCATCTACTTAGAAGCCGTTTCACATTTAATTTTGATGTGGCAAGCACTTATTCAATTATGTTTCCTTGTTTAGGACATAATAAACTATGACAGCTTCATGAAAATGTTAACGCGTGCGGAGCAGCAGCAACTACTGAAGTACCTCCCTTCAGTGGATACCAATAATGCCCCTGAAAGGTGTGTCATTTATTGCAAGAAATTACTATGTTTTATACTTTGCCTCTTTACCATTTGGATTGGTATTGGTAGTTTGGTACTGTTTAATCTTAAGGCTGGATAGAACATCAGAATGTGTACAGTATGACCTTTTTTCACCAGTAGGCATATGATCGGTCACCTAGTTTTTAAAGCAAATATTCTCATGGTATCAGAGCCAATGACCGAAGTACTAATCTTACCATGCCTCTGTTAATAAAATTATATTTTCCATGAATTATCTTGCCTACTCATTAGTGGGAGTGTCAAGAATATATAAATTAACTGCCTACTCTACCAGCTCAAACTTTCAAAACTACAAGTTGTGTTATCTTAACTCACTTCCTATTGCATGTGTGCAATCTAATGCTGTATCTATTTTTGGATATTTGCAGTGTAGAGAAAATGTTTAAAAGCAAGCCTTTTACGGATGCTGTATCCCAATTCAAGACAATTCTAAGTGAAGGTGTACTGAGTCTTTCCGTTTCTGGAGCAACTGGAGAGGAATGTAGAATTTTGAAAAGTCTTGTGTTTGGTAACTTCACCAAGTCTAAATGGGTGGAGTGCTATGAGCAAATCAAGGTATGTTCTAATTTCAATTGGTACCAGGTCATACCAGGTGCATAGTACCAGGAATGCATGGATCTGTTTCTTTCAGTAATGTTATTTTTTTTAGATGCATAAAAGATGTTCAGAGTTGACACGAATTTAGTATGTTCCGAATGGTAAAGTACATCTCATGCTAAGCTTTGACCGGTTTTATTAAAAAAATTTCCTAAAAATGTAACCTCTAATGAGCTATTGTCTTTTTTTTTTTTCTTTTACTAGAATAAACGTCGGAACCAGACAAAAGGTAAGGAACTGATGAGTGGGCTTGCTAGTCAGGCATCAATTAAGAGGCCTCGTGACAGCTTTTCAGGTTTGGTATTTGTTCTTTCCGAGGATTTCAACTTGTCGACTATGCTAAATTTTTTATTGTACATACGGATATGATATGATCGTAGCTATTATAGGTGCGTGCCATATCCCTATCCTATATCTTTTCCTTTTTGTTCAAGAACATATTTTGTGTGATTCAGAGGTCAAAGGAGACATGAGAAGCCCTAGTAAAGCTCGCAAATTGGAGCCCACAAACCTTCCATCTCATGACAACGGCCATAAATTTACAGCTGGGGCACCTCAATGTACCAAAAAGGAGGGGGTTTCTTGCTTAATTCCAGTCCCTTTGCACTATGAAGATAGTTCCGACCATGACTTGCTCATGGATGCCCCTCGCAATGCACCTTCGCCTGAGGCTGAACTTCTATATAATGTCCCCTTGAAAGTTAAATCTCACGCAAATAGCTCCCCCCTTTTAGATAGTGAGATAACAGCAGAAAATAGCCTTTCTAGTCGTGCCATTAAGTAGTTTAGCTTCAATTGTAGTATTAATAGATATAGCATACTATGTTTTGCTGATATCTTTATTTTAAATAACCAGATAGTGGTGTTGGTGGAGAGTAAGATTGTAGTATTTACACCTTGTTTAGACTAAATGGGGTTGGTTTTTGTCTTTCCCCTTTTTAGATAGCCTGGTAAAGTATAGCTTTGGCTTAAATCAAGTTTTTTATATTGTTTAGTTATTGAAACTCTGAGTTGGGAGGGTTTATATTACTCCTAATAAAGTAAATTGTCTCTGTGAATTATTTTATTATTCTGCTGTCACATATATTGGTTCGGGAAATATGATGTCTCTAGCCTGAATTTTTTTGTTTTGAATTCAATGGTGTTTAAAAGAAAATTGTTGTTATTACCAAAATTATGTTCTTTTCAACATGAGGGAAATCAGAGAGGAACATGAGGGAAGAGCAAGGGAGAAGATGTGAAATCACAATACAAATTCTTTGTATTTAGTCTTAGTGGAGAATTTGACAAGATCTTTGGATCTTATCACTTTCCCTGTATTGAGTTTCCACTTTCCACTTTCAACGGTAGCTTGGCTTGCTAGAATACAATCTTAGACTTCAGACTAATTCTTTCAAGTTTCCACTTTCAATGGATGGCATTCGGAAAATTAGTTTATGATTTTGATATACCCCGGAATGATATATAAACTTTTATTGGGTCAGGACTAAATAAAAGGACTTTTAAACTAAGATGTACCTTTCAGTACCTGTTCATAGTCATCTGTGATAGATAGGTTTATAAATCTATGCAATTTCTCTATTTGTAATTAGTTACATTATGTAACAGCTTTAATCACATAGGCTATTTATGTTTGATTGTGGAGTAAGAGGTGAAGTAATCTCTTTACTCCACACTTAAGTAGTCAAATAAGGAGTAAGGTGGAGTAAGAGGTGAGTTAATCTGAATTAAATTACTCTACATTTTCAGAAAGATTACCTATAGGGACCACTTTCATGGACATTACTCTTTTAGATAGATTAATTTAAGCCATAAATTAAACTACCAAACGAGATATAAAATATGTAGAGTAAGATGGAGTAAGCAATTTAATCCTCATTAACTTTACTCCACAATCAAACATGACCATAAGTCTTCTTTTTTAATTTAAGCCATCATAGAAAAAGGAATTACTTGTACAAATTTATTTTGTCGTTGGACATTGTTTAGATGTGTTCTTAGAAAAAATACACACCAACTACAGATTCACGCTTGAGCCTTTCTCATATGCATTATATCATAAATGTACTAAAGATTGATATTGAGAAAATTTATTTTTTACTTTTTCACTTGATAAATCCGAGCCATAATTTTTTTCACGAGAGATGATTTTAGAGATTTTGTTTTATTTTTATGTTTAATTTTGTCATGTGATTCTACAGAGATTTAGTATTAACTATTACTGTAATTGATCAAATCAAACAAAAAAATTTGGAATGCTTAGCGGTAATAACGAGAGAATAAAATCTCCCATAAATATTGATCTAGGTTATTTGTCGCAGTCTTTCTAATAAATTCAATTATATAATATTTCATCTATTTTCAAAGAAATATAAAAATATTTCTAAAATTTCAATACAAAAAATAAATAATTCATAACATTTTCTATGTAATTAAAAAAAACAAAAGTGGAGAATAATTCTCTGGATCCGTGTTAAACGAAGTATCTCTGGATCCGGAGAATAATTTTCCAAAAAAAAGGGCTCAATCAGGAGAATTATTCTTCGGATTGGACAAATCTGGAAATAACCCGAAAATGGATGAAGATTTTATAATTTTATAATTTTTTTGGATATTAATAAAAATTTCGGCTAATCCAGTGTCCGAACTTCAAATTCAAAATTTGGAGACTAGGCCTGTTTTGTAGAATTTTACTTTTGTTAATTTAGAGCGTTTAATTTAACACAAAATATATCAGATTAATATGTTGATATTATTTTAGATTGTTTTTCCTCTAAAAGGGAGAGAAAGTTTCAAATGTTTTCATCATGCCTTTAATTTTAAAAATATATTACCAATAAATTTAAAACTTAAATGTCAAAAGAAAACCAATAAATATAATCTAGCTATATCATTTTCATATGAACACGTAAAAGATTGTGACATTTTGATTTTATTTTGATTTATATCGAAAGTATGCAAAAATACACTCATGTCAATAAATTCTGAACGTTTATTTTTAACTTATTGATTCGTATAAAAACAAAATAAAAAAATAATTTTTCTATGTGCATGTAGAGAAAATATTATAGATCAAATTTAACGATTTTATTTTGACATATAAATTATAAATTTTATTTTATTAGAAAATTAAAAAGTGGAGATAACAAAACAGAGGTATTTGAATTCTCCTTTTAAAAAAATATAATATATTCGTTTCAATTTTAAAGATTCGTATAAAATATTTACTATTCGGATGCAATTGCAAAATAGTGAGAAGCGAAACCTAATTTGTTTATCCTCTACAAATATTTCAAATATCAAATAATTCAGACCGTCTGATTAGAATCCGAACTAATATGATTTAATTTAAAAGTTCATTGAACTTCTTTAACATTTGTGCCAACATAGATCAGACTATCTAAACAGTATCTGTATCCTTTGCATTAACTCGAAAGGGAATTTTTTGAGTTAATGACTTTCAACCGTCTGATTTTAAACGGAGCCAATCCGGTTCGTGCCTATAACATAGGGGGGCCCTTTAATATTAGTGCAGATCTAATTCGCACGAATCTTAAAACAGATCGGATGGTCGAGATGTATTAACTCAAAAGATTCTCTTTTGAGTTAATGCAGAGGATACGAATTCATCTAAACAATGCTTTAGAATTTAAGTTAATGCAGACAACATTTTTTTTTTAAAATCATGATGGATCTCCCACTTCATTCAAATCCACCGTTTTTTGACCAACGGTTCAGATTGCTTATTATTTTTCCTCAGAATTTTTAGTTCCCCCATCTCTTACTTGTGGAAAATTTTAATGTTATTTCGGACTGGCTACATCTCCTCTCTTTAATGTTATTGACAGAGCAGTTTTTACTCCATGTTGCGCATAGACAATGGAGGCAAAATAACACAGTGTATGGCTCGTACGCCACATGAATTAAAAACTGCTCTGTCAATATCTTGACACAAAAATACAAACAACAATATAATAGGAAGAATACAAGATTGTTGATTTTGTTGATTTTTTGAAAATTGGTTATGAGTTTGTTGATATATGAACAACCCATTTTGAGCATTTGAGTTTGTTGATAATATCAAGACAGGCCTAACAACCCATTTTCATTACAGAAATGCAATTACTTTGGTTATGATGTCTGGACATAATATGATTCATTTTGTATGTTATTTGGAAAGATGAAATAGTGTTGCATGTGATGATGTGAAGTTAGAAACTAATTTTAGTTACAAAATGAGACATCTATTATACAAAATTGATCATTACTAAAGAAAATTGTCTATTAATTTTAGCACTGTCGATGAATCCATATCCCCTTAGATACGAATTTAGATCAGCTGAAATCCGAGATCCATGAACAATAACTCTGAAATTCCTGAAATTCGAGATCCAACTGTCCAACTTTTTATGTGCACGCATCTCGAAACAGCTGGTTTTTCTGTGTACGCATCTCAAAACAATTCAATGGCTGGATTCGAAATTTTAGGAATTTCAGGGTTACTGGTGATGATCTCGGATTTCAGCAGATTTGGATCCCTTAGGTGAGAAAAAGGCATGTTCTTAATTTTGCTACATGTATTATTTAGAAAGTTTAGAAGATACCATTTTCTAATCTGATCACATGCAAGGGCTAGACCTGAGTCCTGGGCCAAGGCTAATACATTCAGTGCATAAAAGTATAATTAAGAAAATTGTTGTTATGATCTGATTAGTGTAATTATGGTCATGAATTAAATATAAATGTGATTCTAGTATCCTTCTAAACAGAAAAGAGAAATCAGATCAAACTGGAGATGATAGGTTATTTAAAAATAAAAAAAACATAGGGGCAAATTATTTTATGTAAAAGGCGAATAAGTAAAAGAGATAAATATTTTAAAAAAATAGCGAAATTCATCTTTAGAATGAGAAAACTATTTTTTTGAATAATAAGTTAATTTTCTTATAATATCCGAATTATGTATTCGAATTATATCCGTATTCGTATTCGTATCCGTTTAATATCCGATCCGTATCTGTATATGTATCCGATTAATATCCGATTCGTATCCGTCTTCGAAAAATAAAAACGGATACTTTGGTTTTACCACTATATATCCGATCCGTTTGCACCCCTATCTGTACATGAGGTCTTAATTTGAGTCGAATTGGGAGAGCTGTGGAAAGTGATAATGGATATTGCTTTTCTCTTCTATTAAAACTAATTTTAATTTATAAAATACTTATTTTCTTCTTTATTAAAAATAAAAAATATGTAGTATGTTTAGATAAATGTCTGTCTTCTAATTGGTCGGTTTCCGATAACAAATGGTTAATTTCTCGACCTCTGACGCATACACAAGTGTATACTTAAAATGTCATTTTGTAAGCGCTAAACGTGGATAAATGAACTATTCATCCTTGAAAACCGACCAATTAAAAGACTGCCATTTTTTTCTTAAATAAAATATATTATTTTATTTTTTCAACAAATGGTAAAACGGGTATTGTATAAGTTTAAATGAGTTTTAACTGAAATGACAATAAAATGAGTAAATTTGTCAGTTTTTTATTATTTAGAAGGATAAATATGATATTATGAAATTTAGAGGGAAATATACGTAATTTCAAAAAAAAATGAGGGGGTATACATGAAATTCCCCATTCATTTAAATGCAAACTCCAATTTATAGGAGTAATTATAAACAAAGCATACAAATTCTGAAAAAAATTGCTATTGGAGATTTAATTTTATTAGGAACGATTTGTAACCAAATCATTTGATTTTCGATCCCTCGTCATAATATTAAATGAGTATAATTTAATTTTTTATTATATTTTTATTCATCTAAGTGTTAGTTTTGCCAATTATTTTTTTATATATTATGTTTGAGTAAAAATTGGAGGTCAAGCCACCAAACTATTTAATATCTACAAGAGATTATCTTATTCGGGCTTTGAACCTGCAACCTCCCATACGATGCGTATTGTCTTTGTTAATAGACCAAAACTTGATTCTCGGTTATATTTTAATAATTTTATTGTCGAGAAAGTAAATTTTCCTGTCATATTACTCCTTTGAGATAAAATTACATATAATTTTTGAATCTGAATACTTACTAGTGTTATTTAGTTTATCATTTGCATTAGAAAATAAAAAGGACAAGAACAAGTTATTTTTTAATTTTCTTTTTAAATTTTTTTAACAACTTTCATTTACATACATCATAATACATAATCAAATTTAAACTACCTGAACTAAGAAATAAGGGATTTGAGAGATAAAATTAGAAAAAAAAAAAAAGAAGGAAAAATAGAGGTTGCGCCTAGATAATGGGAGTGAGAGTAGCTAGGGTTTAGAAAAATTTCCTTGTTGATGAGTTATAAATATTTTTGTTGGGTAAAATTTTGGAAGAAACAGAGATTACAAATGGTAACGTTCTATATATATATATAGTCCTGCCATGGCCACACGTGACATGACCATTCGCGTGATGTGACTATTTGCGTGACGTGACTGTCTGCTCAGAGGCGGATCCAAGATTTCGGTCAGAGGTAGGCACAAAATGCTAATAAGGGTGAAAAATAATTTTTTACTGTATAATCTCATGAGCTAGTGTGCCTACCTTGGGCCTTAACAGATCTACAAGGATACGTTTGTATGAACTCTAGGATAGCTAGAATAGCTACTGTTTAGAATAGTAAATAAGAATAGCTACTGTTTAAGGACAGTGCTAACTCAAGCTATTCGGAATAGTGAAAAAGTTATTTGGATTGCATATTTGGAATAGAGTTTGGAGAGAATGAATAAAGTAATAATTTATGTGTTAGATTAAATATAATACAATATAATATTAATTTAAATATAAATGTAAAATAATATTAGTTTAAATATTAAATGTAATATAATATTATTTTAAAAATATAGTATTAAATAAAATATTAGATTAAATGTAATATAATATTAGTTTAAATATTAAATGTAATATAATATTAGTTTAAATATTAAATGTAATATAATATTAGTTTAAATATTAAATGTAATATAATATTATTTTAAATATTAGATTAAATAAAATATTAGATTTAATGTCATATAATATTATTTTAAATAATAGATTAGTATTAAATAAAAATTAGATTAAATATAATATAATATTAGATTAATTATAATAAAATATAATATTAATTTAAATATTAAATGTAATATAATATTAGTTTAAATATTAGATTAGTATTAATATTGAAAGCAACAAATGTTATTCCATGTTTTTGTAAGAATAGCGAATAGCCCTATTCTCCCTATTCCGAATAGCTCTATTTCTCATTTGGACTGTCCTTGTTCAAAATAGCAATGCTATTTTAAAAATAGTGCTATTCTTAGTGCATCCAAACATAGCCCAAGTGCATATTTTTCTAGGTGTGAAATTCAAACATCAAACCATATTTTCAAGCAACAATTTAAGTTATATGAAATTGAAAAAAAATAAATTCAATTTATATGCAAGAAATGTGTGAAATTGAGAAATAATGGAATCTCTCCATGAATTATACAAGAAATTTATTTAATTGATTAATTCAATTTCTCTTACCGAAAAAACAAAAGAGGAGGAGAAGGATTTTCTGATGAATGAAGAGGGCGGGCGGAGCTGGCCTGGCGCTTGGGCCGCTTGGCGGAGTAGAGAAGCAAGCAGAGCGGACATAGAAAGTTGTTCTTTTCAGAGCGGAACTCGTATCCTCTGAGTCCTACAGAGGTACTGTTCTGTGGAGTAATTGGATTCGGACTGTTCTTTTATCTTTGCACGAATCTCAAAGCATAAATAATACTGTCCCTTCCCGAATTCCGAATAAGCACTGTTTTTTAGTTAATCTGGACCGTAAAATTGTTCTTTCCGGGGACTAAGCGGAGCGGAGGTCCTTTTATTCGTGTTTTGCTCTCTAATTTTTTTTTTCTTTCTGCTCTCTGGTTGTAGCGAACAAAGAAAGTAATTTTTTTTATTTCTTGCGAAGTCTTCTTTTTTTTTCGAACGATTCCCTTGTTGTAGTGGAGAGGAAAATCAAAATTGATTAAAATTACACTATAAAGAGACTGGGCCTTGTTGCAGCAGAGAATCAAGAACATCTACTTTTTTTTTAAATTCATAATATAAACAATATAAAGCTAACTAGGCTGATATTATGAATTTAAAAAGTATCCATGAACTGATGGACTAAAATACATTATACACCTGTAGTGAATTGAGCGTTGTTATTTGTTTTTTATTTGTTTTTTTTATTCCGGACCGAAATGACATTTCGGTCCGGTCCCCTTTTTGAATTTTCTGTGGTACTGGTTTCACAAGTTTTAATATGAGCCGCCACAGAAAATCCAAAAAGAGGACCGGACCGAAATGCCATTTTGATCCGGAATAAAAAAAATAACGGACCGAAATGGCATTTCAATTCTTATGATTTTTGTAAAAAAAAAAGAGTAATCATGCTGGTTTCGTAAAAATATTTTTTTTAATTATGATTTATAAAAAAAAATTCCCTTGGTCCTGTAGCTATCTATGCCTGGTACTGTTTGTTTTTTTAGCACCGTTCTTCATACACGAAGATTGCTTTATCAATCTTGCTGTTCAGTGGACCCCATCAACTGCAATTCCACGTGAGTCCTTATAGCTTTCAAACTCTCCTGCTTTCCTCTCTAGTCTAGTCTCTTCTCTTTTTAAGCTCTATTTTTTATATCTCCCGATTCCGTCTCTCTCACATTCCTCTTTTCTTTTTAGCCCCGACAAGAACCTTCAAATACTCGGAAGCCCCCTCTCTTTCTCTCTTCACACTCGTTTCCGTTTTAACTCTTGAACTCTCTCCATCCTCTTCTCTTTTCTTACTCAATGGCCCGTTTAAAATATTTTCAAAGTACACAGCAAAAGAGATGGTTCCTGACAGGCGAGCACATTCGCATACTGCTGGACCTCTACCACAATTTTGATGTGAGCTCACCTTCTGAAGAAGAGATCAAGATGATAGCAACCATGCTGAGAAAGTATGAAAAAATTGAAGAGAAGAATGTGTTCTACTGGTTCCAAAACCACAAGGCACGGGAGCGCCAGAAGAAACGCCTCACGGTTGAGGTTGAGGTCAATGGCGTCAAAATGAAGCCTAATGGCTTTTCCCTTTCTCAACATCTTATACTTACAAAAGGACATGTCAATATCTCATGAGAAGGCATCCTCCATCTCATGCTGAACAATCTGCAACTACAGTTTTCGTAACTCAGGAACTCGAAACGCTGCAACTCTTTCCCATAAAAAGTGTCATGAACAAATCTGATGTGCAACTATTATTCATTTTTTCTATGGAAACAAAAAATCAAAATAGTTCATCCATTTATCAAAAATCTTTTCAATCTGCGTAGGACTCGCTACATAAATTAATCAACATTCCACATGGAAATAGACTAATTGTTTTTTCACGTTTTCCGTGAAGACCACTTCAACGCTCCGACCTCGAATCGGGAAAAGCTACCTGGACTTGTTTCATACTAGCATCTAAATAAACAAGTCACTGACAGTTACACCTACCAAAAAAATAAACATGTGGGACCAGAACGTCAGTACAACTTTACTTAAACACCAGTTGTCTCTTGAGTTTTGCCCTTCCGTTCTTCTCTCCCAATAAAATCTCGCAGAAACAAACATCGCAAGTTCGCAACCGACCACTGAAAAAAAATCCCAAAACCAGAAAGCACAAAATCACAATCCGTGTCGTACCTACACTGGATGGTGACCGGCGGCGCGATCCGTCGGTCGGCGGCGGCTGCGATGGACCGGGTCTACGGGGAGGTCCGCGCGACCCGGCGAGCCCTAATCCGTTTCGCACCCCATCCAGGAGCTTTTGGATTTCCTCTTGATGCCGAATCGGGCGCGGTTCGGATCGTTCGAAACATCCGCACTTTCAAGATCCACTACGCAGCTATACTCTGGACATTTCTCCTTGCCTCTCTCTTTCCTCACCACCGCAGGTCCATGCTTCTTCTCATGGCCTCCGCTAAGGCAATCTTATGCTACGCCGTGTTGCTCAAGGCTTTTCCTTCTTCTACAATCTTGCGCAGGGTGCTGGATCGGAGGCTGGTTGCTGTGGTGTTTCTAATTGTGGTGGTAGGGGAATTGGTGGCAACTAGAGCTGTTGAGAGTTTGCAAATGACAGCTGTTGTTGGGTTACCGATGGTGTTCTTACATTCATTGTTCAGGATTAGGGATGATCTCTTAATTGCTGAGGAAGCAACAGCGAATGGGGATGAGGTGGCTGCATCGGCTGTGGTGGAGAAGGAGAAAGAGAGAGAGCAGAGGGAGGAGGGAGTAGATCTCGAAGCAGTAGTATCCCACGGTGATTAGTGTAATATTTGATCCCTTTTTTTTTTCTGATTTTGGTGCTTTAATTTTTCTTTCTTTTTACTTATTTATAGAGATTATCAACAAAGCTTGAACAATGAACAGGTCAGTAGGAAATTACGACTTGATTGTAATTTTGTTAAATTAGAAGGTTTAGGGGAAGTTATAGAGCTAGAAATTTTTCTTCCCCTTGTTCCTCTCTGAAATAGTTGGTACATTTGATGTTAATTGGAACATGCAAGGCAATTAGGCAAGGGTCGTTTGGGAAATTGGGATTTGAAGAAAACATTAAATAAATTCAACAAGTGGAATTGTGTAATTTGCCCCGTATTTTCATGAGGACTGGAGAGTAGAGAGTGGAATTAAAAATGGAATAGCTCAAAAAAGAAGAAAATAATTTATGGGTTTATTTTACGAGGGATACTTCGGTGGACATAAGGACCTATTTGTAAAATGAACATATTTTCATTTTCAAAGTTCAAACAGTCGATCCGACCATTCAACATTATCTCCATATTAAAATGTACTTGTAGGTCAAATTTTACATTTTTTTGAATTTTTTTACTATTTATTAAGATGGTTATAAAATCGTTGTTTTCAGACTATTGAAAAACAACAATTTTGTAACCATCTTAATAAATAGTAAAAAAATTCAAAAAAAAATGTAAAATTTGACCTCCAAGTACATTTTAATATGGAGATAATGTTGAACGGTCGGATCGACTGTTTGAACTTTGAAAATGAAAATATGTTCATTTTACAAATAGGTCCTTATGTTCACCGAAGCAAATACCTTATTTTATTAGTTCGAGGCTAATGGAGCGTACCGGGCACGTCAAGCATTTTTGTTTGGTACCGGAGGAAACCGATGGTTGGATGAAGAAGCGGTCCTTCCATTCCCCATTCCCCAATTCCTCATTGTCTGACTCTGCAATAAAAAAGTTTATGGAAAACTGAAATCGGAAACAGAAAAACAGTAAGACATTAGGTCCGGATCTTCTGTGACGATTATGAACAATTAAAGACTAGGCACTTTTACTGGGTTTTTTTTTAGATATATAGGCCCGTAGGTTTAGAATTCAGATCCAGTGAAGTAACTCAAAAATTGGGTTTTCGATAACCGTTCGATTCGAATCTGTGACCATCCAACTAAAGTGGAGCGCATGCATCTCGAGAGACAGATTCGAATCCCGAGGCGATCTCGAGCGACGGATTCGATTGGGATGGTCCTGATCCAAAACCCAAAAATTGAGTTACTTTAGGGGATCCGGACCCGTTTAGAACCCGTAGGTTTATGTAGTTCTACAGTTGACGAATGTATCCAACATTGATTATTCCCTGTGCCCCTGGCCAACTCTTTTTAGTATTACTTTGAGTTTTCTTCGTTATGATTCAGGTACTATCGTTTTTATGTGAAAGTCTCGTCTTCTGATTCCATTAAAAAACATAGTGGTGTAAATTTTTACATTACAAAAAAAAATTAAAGTAAAAAAGAAAGCAAGTCCATTTTGAGATGATTGAAATGGATTGAAATGATGATTGAAATGGAACAAAATAAAGTGAGGACTCAAAAGATTATTCTTTTCTTTATTCTTACATTTGAGACTTTTCTCTTTATTTCCTTGGTTCATCTCAATCTTAAATGTAACAGGTAATTATAAAAATGAATGTTACTGAGGCACCTAGATCACTGGAACGGATGGGTGTCTTTTCTTTTTCTTTTTTTTTACTTTATTTCTCCTTTCTCTATAAACTTCTGTACTACCAAATTTTTATTCATATCCTAAAAAAAAAAAAAAAAATCAACTATACCCTTATTTTTTTTAAGTTTCGAATTTTGCCCCTAGTGTAAAATAGAAAATGTTGAGTAACTAGCAATGCTAGCTGTACCTTTCTAAAAAAAATTGATCAGATTTGAGTTTGGCTGAAATAAAGTACATTTAATTTCTAAGGTACATTTTGTAAAAATATTTGGTGGTCTTTCTAGTATATTCAAATTCTAAGATATTCTATTTGTTTCTCTAGAAGTGTTTTTAGAATAATATTAGAATATTAAAAAAATATGAGATGACTTCTAGAGAAATACACGAAGTACCTTTGAATTAGAATATACTAGAAGGATTGCAACAAACAACTCGGATTCAAAATTTGGACCGGAACCAATGGCTCGAATCTAAACATTTTTCATGCAATTTTTTTTTTGGCTGGAACAAAAATAAAAATGTTCTTTAGTGTGTTGCTGGAAATAAAAATAAAAATATTTGGATCCGAGCTGTTGATTCCAATTCAAACTTTGGATCCAAATCATTTTCATAGTTGTACATTCAAATTCTAAGGTACTCTATCTATTTCTCTATAAGTAATTTTATATTTTCAATATTTTTCTAAAAACACTCCTAGAGAAATAAATGGAGTACCTTGGAATTTGAATGTACAAGAAGGACCACGAAACATTTTTACCGAAGCATATCCAAATTTGAACTGGATTCAATAACTCAGATCTAAATATTTATTTTTTTAGCAACACACGCAAAAATATTTTTATTTTTTTCCAGCAACAAAAAATCCGGCCTGAAAGATATTAAATCTTTTGTGATCCTTCTAGTATATTTAAGTTGTAAGATATCCTGAAAAATGTTTCGTGATCCTTCTAGTATATTTAAGTTTTAAGATATTTCATATATTTTCTTTTGTGGTCTTTATAGTACATATAAATTATAAGATATTTCACCTATTTTTTTTAAAATAACAAAATTTATATATTCAGCCATACTCAAATCTGGTCCAATTTATTCAGAAAGGTATCGGTATTAATGCCAATGGTAGGAGCAAAATTCTAAATTTTGAAAAAAAAAGAGGGTATAGTTGATTTTTTTTTTTTTTTGGATATGAATAAAAATTTCGGTCTGTACTATGCTCTTTAGATTGTGAAATTTAGTAGCAAAAGCCTACTATTAAAAAAATATATAAAAATTAGTAAAATTTTATGATTTCGTTCATTTTATAATTTATTGTAATAAACAAAAATATCTTGTTTCTCAAAATGAACGAAAATGTACCAGCGGCCACTGCCTGCGAAATATTAGTCTAAATATTAACCTTCAATAGTGCAAGGTGTTTATACTTTATATGTTCGGTATTTAAATTTGAATTATCAGGTGTTTATATATATTTATATAGGAAAATGCTAATATGCTACGCGTAGCATAGAGGGCCTCCGTGCTACGGCTCAATATTTGAGTTTTCAAAATCCTAACGGTCGATCAGAACTGTTCAACATGATCTCCATACGAATATGTACTTGCAAACCAAATTTTACATTTTTTAGAATTTTTTTACTATTTTTTTAGATAGGTAGAAAATCACTTGATCTGGAAATTATGTACCATTCAAATCAAGTGATTTTCTACCTATCTAAAAAAATAGTAAAAAAATTCTAAAAAATGTAAAATTTGGTTTGCAAGTACATATTCATATGGAGATCATGTTGAACGGTTCGGATCGACCGTTAGGATTTTGAAAACTCAAATATTGAGCCGTAGCACGGAGGCCCTCTATGCTACGCGTAGCACCGTAGCCACTTCCTATATATATATATATATATATAGGAAAATGCTCTGTTAAATTCTGTACCCCTGGATAACCTCATGGATTACCGGGTCCAGATCCCCTAAAATAACCCAATCTTTGGGTTTTGGATCGAGACCGTCCGATTCGAATTCGCCGCTCGGGATCGTCTTGGAATTCGAATTCGTCGTCGGAATGTGTGCGCTCACTTCAGGGATAGATTTTCGCGGATTCAAATCAGACGGTCCTAATCTAAAACCCAAAAGTTGAGTTACTTCACTGGATCCGAATTCATGAATTACCACGGTCCATAGCTGACTTTTTATAAATACTTCAAAATAGATGACTCGTTTTCATCTTGATCTAAAAATCTAAAATAGATAATTAGATTGGTTTTGTTTGAATCATTGCAATGTTCTCTTCCGATCAGATTCGGATGCACATTCAATATATAATGATCAATTGATCCTCATTTATTTAAAAAAAATTATATTTATACATAATTTTCTATATAGTAGAGTAAAATTATATATATATATATTGTAAAACTAATGCAATATGAAGTTCACATTTGATTTCCATAACTTGAAAATCTAATTCGGCCTCTGCTCAAGTACTTATTGAGTTCAGATTCCCTAAAGTAATTCAAAATTTGAGTTTGGATCCGGATGAATGCATAGGGACGCTATAATATTTGTGTGAAAAACTGATCGGACAGTCCAGATCCAAACTCAAAATTTGAAGTACCTTGGGTGATATGATTCATTATTTGCCATCTGTCAAGCCCAGTGGGCCGCCAACAGTTTTCTCAAACAAGAATGTTCCAATGCATTGTCATAATTGATAATTCGTTTATTCAAACAATTTTTTTTATTGGAATCAATTCTGACTCTAATTACCTCCATCTGGAGCAATTAAACAAAATCGCGTGTAATCTTGTCTTGCATTTATTTTTCATTCGTTCGACATCTTCTAGGCTCCAATGGTCATTAATAATATATTAATTTAAAAGGCATCATTATAATAAAGAGGAGGGTTCAAATGTCTTCATTTTTAAAAACTTTAATAACTCAAAATTTAAAACTTAAAAGTCAAAATAAAACCGTTCGATCTAATCTACATCATTTTATCTATGCACATGTAAAAAATTATAACATTTCAATTTTGTTTTGGTTGTCATCAAGAGATTGCAAAAAACGTACTAATGTGGATAATTTATAGACGTTGATTTTTCAACTTATTGATTCACATAAAAATAAAATTAAAATGTGATAATTTTTTATGAGCACATAGAGAAAATAACATAAATCATATCCAACGTTTTTATTTGGACTTTTAAGTTGTAAATTTTGAGTTATTAAAGTTTTAAAAAATGGAGAAACAAAAAATAGAGGTATTTGAACCCTCCTCTATAATAAATGACATTAAATATTTAAGCGTACTTATTTTGAACAATTTAAAATTTAATAAATAATGTGTTTATATATACTAAATTTAATTTTTTAAAATTTTACTTAATATAAAATTAAGCAGTCAATGAATTATTAAAAACAAATACATTAAAATAACTTATAACTTTTTGTGCTGAACTAAAATAAAAAAACTTGTAAATTTATTTTTATGTATCTTGATCAAGGTTCTAAATAGCGTTTATAGCGTCGTAGCGGGAAGGCTAAAAAAAAAGCTATAGCGAATAGCGTCGCTATAGCGGAAGCTATTCCAAATAGCGTTTTTTTTTTTTACATTTCGTATATTTAATATTTGTACTAAATATCAACATTATCTAAGGTCTCATACAACAATAAATAACACCAAAGTAATTAAGAAATTATAATATTCATATTGAACCCGTACAAAGTCCAAATTGCGGTTCAAAATACCCATAGCAATATCATAAACTATCGATTTTTTCTATTAAAAATATCTTAAGTATCATGAATTCATGACATTATATTTTTTTTTTCTATTCAAATTTTAATTCCGGTTTGGACTTTTTTTCTATTCAAATTTCAATTTCTATTCCCAATTTCAAATTGATTTAATTGTAGCAAGTAGCAACAAATTCAATTTCGGTTTGAGATTTTTTTTATCTTTATTTAAAACCCATATAAATTGCTTAAAAATAAAAAATAAAAAAAAACCCATATTGTATAGCGCAAATAGCGCTGTAGCGGACCGCTATAGCATTGTAGCGGCCGCTATAGCGGCCGTAGCGCAAATAGCGCATTTTGATGTCGTAGCGTAGCGTTTGGGGTCCAAAAACGCTATAGCGCGCTATTTAGAACACTGATCTTGATAAAGTATCACAATATCTTTTCGTTGTCCGAAATCAATTCAATAAATTTTGAAATTAAACTCACAATTTTAAAATAAGTTTAAATACATTCTTCAATTTTATTTTATTTGAAAGACATCACTTATTCCCATACCAAATACACACTTTAGTTAAATATTTTTGTTTCCCATTTGCAAACATTAATTTCTCATTCGGTGGCAAATGAAATGCAAATTCAACCATAGGTTTCAACTTTGAAGTGTACCTAGGGGTGCAAACAGATCGGATAGTGGTAAAACCATATCCGTATCCGCTTTTAATTTTCGTATACGGGGATATTCATAGATATATACATAAATATTTTTCATAATATTTAGTAAACTATATGGTATTTATCTACTATTCGGATACGGATAATTAAAATTCAAAATCATATTCATATCCGTATCCGCACGGATATCCGGATATCGGATATCCGTATCTAACTTTCAGATACTGATGTGGATACGGTCGGATAATATCCAACCCGTTTGCACCCCTAAGTGTACCTAGTGTATTGAAATAGCCCGGCTTTTCTGATATAAAGAACACAAAAATCCATGGTTAGGATTCGGACCGGACAACCCATGGTTAGGATAGAGAAATTATATTATCTGAAAACTAGACTTTCATACCTTTATTTTGATATAAAAGAACATAAAAATCCATGTAGCCATTTTATCTAAATTGAATTTTGAATCTGGTCAAAATTATAGGATTGTTCACTGGAATTTCAGCTTTTCTGATTTCTAAGCTCTACCAATTAATCGTTAAAACTGTACCAATCTATAATATTTTTGTATAGATAAATTATATTATCTGGAAACTAGACTTTCAAACATTTATTTTGATATAAAGAACGCAAAAATCCATGTAGCTATTTTCTCTAAATTGAATTTTGAATCTGATCAAAATTATTAGACTGCTCACTGAAAAAAATAAAATAAATAAAGACCAGAACTCGGACCGGACCTTGGACCGACCCGGACCGGACCGGACCGTGTAAATTTGGACCATGGTCCTAGCAGGGGTTTTGACCAACCACAAAAAATCGGATCCACCAGACCCGGACCGTTTAAACCCGTAGACCGTGGGAACCGTGGACTGGCCCGTTTGCAAAACACTGTAACCCCGTGGAAAAAACGAAAATCAAACTTGAACCGGATCGGATTCGGATTGGATCCGGACCAGAGAAGGCATCGGGGAAGGGCATATTCTATCTTGAGTGCCGAGACACGTGTTCCATCTCCGGCTCCGCAAAGCCGCTATATAAAAGCACACCGTCTTGTTTTTCTCTATTGCATTTGCACCATTAGGGTTTTTCGCGCCGTCCAATACACAGAAAAAAAACAGCCATGGAGACTACCTTCATCATGATTAAGCCCGATGGTGTGCAAAGGGGCCTCGTAAGCTCTCTATCTCTCGCTCTCTATTTTTATCTCTAGTTGGCCTTTTCTATTAAATTGATTCGGGTTGGGGGTGTTTTAGCTTCTAATTGCTCCTTTTCTTGAATTTCTGATTGATTTATTGGTTCTGTTACAGATCGGTGACATCATTTCCAGATTCGAGAAGAAGGGTTTCTACCTGAAAGGTATATATTAAGATTTTTTTTAATCATATTTGATTATGCTTGTTTTGTCTGTAAATGTCGTAAATTAAAAAAAAATCCAAGTCTTTGCTATTGATTGCAAAAAAAAATCATGTCTAATTTAACTTCAAAAGTGAGATCAGTTTATAAAAAGTAATTAAGAAACGAAGGTCATAGGGTATCTATCATCTTAGTTTTCAGTAGTTCTAATTTTACAAAAGGGAAATACACTTTTTTTGGAATTAAGAAGGAGAGATTATTAAGAGTTGTGCATTATCAGTGATTTGCTAAGGAAGAGTTACAGGTGGGTCCTTGCATCAATTTTTTGTATCAGTAATTAGAGGGCTTGTATAGTGGTCCAGAGGTTTTTTTTGTCTGATTTAATTGTCAATGTGTACCCATCTAAGCCAATAAAGGCAGGTGAAATTGGGACCCTCAGTTCTAAGTTTGTAGGCCCAAATTGCATTAGGTGTCTCTTTACTCTTGAGTATACAATAAATGATTTGTTTGCTGTGCATATTTGAACTGTAGTTTTGAAATTTTAAATAGATTAAAGTAAAATTGCCTCTATACACCTCTGGATTTGAAAAGATGCAAATGTAATTTTTCCTAAAAAATAACTGCACTGATAGAATTACCTGCCAATAATTTCAGCAATGAAGCTCATTACTGTGGAGAGGTCTTTCGCTGAGAAGCACTATGCTGACCTGTCAAGCAAGCCGTTCTTTGGTGGTCTGGTAGAGTACATCGTTTCAGGACCTGTTGTGGCCATGGTTTGGGAGGGCAAGGGTGTTGTTGCCACTGGCCGCCTCATGATTGGTGCTACCAAACCCTCGGAGTCTGTCCCTGGCTCTATCCGTGGTGACTATGCCGTTGAAGTTGGCAGGTAATATGTTATTATAGGATATTTGTCAAATGGTCCCCTTGATTTTCTGGAATTTTCGTGGACTATTTTGGGTTATGTAAACTAACTCCTTAGAGCTGGTATGTGCCAGTTGTGAAAGCTGGTTTACTGTTGCATTTGTTGTTGCTTCATAGCAATATGGTTCTATTGCATTCTAAAATTGATACCTTTGGGCTGAACCCATTACTGCATCAATGTTCATTGATTGTGCAGTTCGCCACTTGGAATCCAAGAGCATGAAGTTGCTACTAATAATATTGCAATATGTTGTTTTTGACCTCTTAGAAAAAGGAATTCATTTCTTAATTTGTTTGGTATTATCTTTTATCTTAGAACTCCATAGTTCTATTATCTAACGTGCTTAACTATTTGTACTTGTACAGGAATGTGATCCACGGCAGTGATTCAGTGGGGAGTGCCCAGAAGGAGATTGCTCTTTGGTTTCCTGAAGGACTTTCTGAATGGAGGAGCGAGATGCACCCTTGGATCTATGAGGCCTAAGATCTGATCCATTTATTTATGAAAATTTATATTTTTGAAGTATGGTGTTGAGTTGTCTTTTTGTTTTTTTGTTTTTTTTTTTTTTGACATGCGCCATGCTATGTGTGATGAGCGTGTGTTAGAATGCTGAATAACAGTTGGATCTTATTTTTGTTAGAATGCTATGTTTCCTAAAGTTTGTGTTAAAATGGTTGCTTTTGTTACAATTTTTTTTTGGGTCTTTTAGGCTAAATTTGTAGAATTTGACGGATAGTTTCACCTTCATTTTACCCCTAGCTAGCAGATCGTGCCCTCAAATTTGGGACCGTTTCATTTAGTAATTTTTCAAATTGCTGTATAAAATCAGTAATTTTTGTCACTGATTATCACCTCCAAATCCGATTGTAGAGAAGGTAGTTTTTTATTTTTACGTTGTCCTCTCTACCTTTTCAGCAGTCTTATCAGGGAATCCAAAGAAATGATGAGAATTCTTCGGGGAAAGTTATTTCGGGTTGCATGTTTGTTTCTGCAAATCTGTCGCATCAGAAGTCGTCTCCGCCGCGTAATGAATTTTGGAATGAGATTTTTTAATATGTTAATGAAAATTTAATTTGTCAAAATTAAAGTTATTTAATTAATGGAAAATTTTAAAATGTAGGTGTTTGACAAATGCATTGAAAATTTGTAAGAATGTTGGTTTGTTTTTCTTTTTATAGAAGATGTAATACTATAATTAAACTATATTAAGTGTGTTAATAATAATTACTGGTTATGATCAATATAATTGTATATATCAGATTTTAAAAAGTTTAAATGAGTGAATTGACTATACAATGTAAAGTGATATCAGAGTGAACTGATCACACACTGCAAAGTGATAAATGAGTGAATTGACCACACACTGAAAAGTGATATCAGAGTGAATTGACTACACACTGCAAAGTAATAAATGAGTGAATTAACTACACTGCAAAGTGATAAATGGGTGAACTGATCACACAATTTCAGTGATATCATAATTTGACCATACACCTACATAGTGACAAATGAGTGATCATGACCATTTTTATTTAAAAAAAATCTAAATTGTTTATATATAGAGCTATTGCAGCAAATACTTCTTCACATCCTTTATAGCAAAATAATGGATCATCTTTTTCAATGGAAAATGAATAATGATGATGAGAATTATACAAATCTCATCATGCCACATATAGAGAGAAATATAATGAAACCAACATCATGCCATACTCCAATCCTAACTGGAATTATGTATGTCAATAAAGTCTTAGATGGTCATGAGTGTTGTTGTAAACGAGAATTTCATATGATGACTTTTATTTTCTGTGCATTTGTCAAGCTATTGAGAGACAGAGAGTTGCTCTAGGATGGACAGATGTTGATTGAAGAACAAGTTGCAATGTTCTTATATACACTTGCTAAAAATGCAAGCAATTGCACTGTGCAAGAACGGTTCTAACGGTCGGGTGATACAGTAAGCCATTACTTTCATATTGTAATTAAGGCTATTACTTGACTATCTGTAAAAATCATAGTACCCCTTGACTTCATACGCCCCAACTTATCCAATTGAGAACAATATTTAATTCTTTCTTTAAGGTAAATTTAATTTCAATCATTCTCAAATGAATGTCCTTTTAAATTAAGGTAAGCTTAATTATTCACTATTTTTTAATATACAAGATTATATTGGTGCTATTGATGGTACACATGTTCCTACAACTATTGCTTACGAATATCAAGCTCCATATCATAATAGAAAACAGATATTGTCATAGAATGTTATGCTTGTTTGTGATTTCGACTATTGATTTACTTATGTAATGGTCGGATGAGAAGGATCAGCTTCAGATACAACTGTACTAAAGAGTGCACTCGACAACAAATTCACAATACGACGAGGCAAATACTTTTTGGTTGATGCTGGTTATGCCAATACACTGCAATTTATTGCTCCTTATAGGAGTGTGAGATATCATGTGCGAGAGCAAGGATGAACGACCGCAAAATTACAAAGAGCTCTTTAATCTCCGTCATGCACAACTTAGAAACTATATTGAAAAACTTATTGGTATTTTAAAAATGCGGTTTCCCATTTTAAAAGTTGCAACATATCATGCAATTGATAAACAAGCGAACATAGTTCAAGCAACACGTGTAATTGTATATCACAATGGCGATGCCACTTGGATTGCAAACGCTAATTTGAAAATTGATCCAAATAATATTGTAGATGTACCAGATGGAGATGAAAAGTACGGCAAAGATGTTGAAAGACTTAACAATCAACATCAGGCAGGGAATGAAAAAAGAGTTGAAATTGCTAGACTTATGTGGAATGATTATATTAGACGCCAGAATAGGAACTTAACTTAAAATTAGTTTAATTTATTAAAATTAAGTGTTGCTAGTTTAATTATGCTTGTTTTGTATTATTAAATTGTACTTGTTTAATTAATTTTAGCCTTTGTATTTAAATTGTTATTTAAAATAATTATTTGTTCATCATTGTATTCATTCCTGAATGTGTTTAGTTATTATTCGAAATGTATTTAATAGTCATGAAATCAAACAGGGCTCTGTTTCTCACTTCTGAATGCTATATAAAGCGAATTGTATTCATTGTACATAATATCTTTTCTCACCTCCAGCATTTGGGAAATAAAACGGAGCTCCGAGTAGAGTTTTTTTTTTTAGCTTTGATTTGTTATAAAATAGGAAAGTTACCCACGTGGTTTTGAAAATAGAAATATACATTGGAACCTCTGAACACTTCGGACCTGTTCAGCTGCCACTATACCCGTGGGGAAAAAAAAATTCACTCAAAGTGAATTTTTTTTTTCCACACGCACAGCATTTTGGCCATTCAAATTGAACCCGAACCCAATTTGAATATCTTCTTCATATGCACATAAAAAAAATAACACTTTAACTCTATTTTTTTTAATGTGAATCGAACTTATGGAATGCAATATAAAAAATATATTCCACATTAACTCAAAATGTCGTTAATTTGGTCATCTAGATCAGAATGAGAACGATCAAATTTAATAATTGTACTTTGATATTCGAATTTTAGAATTCAAGCTACTTAATGTGTTAAAAAGAAAACACCAATGAAGGCACAATATGTGAAAATATCTGAAGCTTTCTATCAACACATCAATTTGCCATATCATGTTTTGTCCTTTAGCTATTCTGATATCTAAACAATAATAACAGGAAAGAAAAAGGTGCTCCAAGCTGTACTCTTAAGTGTGTATTACAAGCCACCAATTGGAAACATAACAACTCCAAGCTGTACTCTAATTCACATTCACAGAGCATATTTACTGTACACACATCATATTAAAACCCAATATTAACTAAGATTCTATAATGGTGCTCTTCTATGCTTAAGTAGTAACAGGAAAGAAAAAGGTACACAGAGGTATATGTTTATTATGATATACTTAACCATAGCACCGAATGGGGTCATTGCAGCCCTTGTCAGTGGACTGCTTAAAGCCAAAGCGGCCACCTTTCGCAAGGTACTGCTGGTGGTACTCTTCAGCACGATAGAATTTCTTTGCTGGAAGAATCTCAGTCACGATCTGGCGGTTGAGCGTCTTCTGGAACCTCTCCAGTGATTCCCTTGCGGCTCTCTCCTGCTCCTCTGTGTAGTAGTATATCCCTGACCGGTACTGCGTCCCAACGTCATTTCCCTGCACGTGAAGTTATTGAACCTTAGTTCTCAACATATGAGATGGAAAAAGTTTCAAGTGGGGCCTATAAAATCACAATATCCCTAAAATTGAGACATATTACAAGTGCCCCTCGGGATAATTATTTTCAAAGTACAGAAAAATCATATTCAACCCCCTTTCTGTTTATTTTGTATAGAACAAAGTAGCACTATAACAGTAAGGGTGGTCTTTTGGACATCTGACATAAAATTGAGAGAAGCGCCAATGATGCTTCGATGATGTACAAGGGTTATCTGGTATTCTATTTTTTTAAGGGTATCTAGTACATTTCTTTTAAGAAGGCACTTCTATATTGAGGTTTTGTAAGTTTTGAATTCTCCCTTACCCCAAAAAATGTAAAAACATTTTGGTTTAGTCTGAGGCTATTCAACAGACACCACATACTTTCCAAAACGTGGAAAAAAATATCAAGAACTAATAAAATAAACCTTTTCTGTCGTCTGACAGATGGGTACCATCATAAACAATATTAGGTAAATAAGGTTGGTTTCATATACAAAGTATCATCTGGTGTCATCTGAACCATAAAGAAATATTAGATGCAATTTTCAAACACGACGAGGTAGCCCAAAGGGAAAGGTATTGACTAGTTGACAGGAAATGTTGATCTGTTAGCTGTAACATAGCTCAGAAACAAAGTGTACCAGGATAATATAAACATTTTCTGGGAACAACTAAGATTTTCAAAATATTATTAAATATACAAATCGCTATCATATGTAGACCAAGCCCAACTTGAATTTGACAAATTAGATTATTACCTAGTCCACCTATCATTGTCACATCACCCTATTTCTATAATTCTATTGCTTCTGAACAAGTTTTCTCTACTTACCACAATTCTCTACCTCTTCAACTCACACTTAGATTAAAAAACTACATATAATTTTTGGTGTCTAACATATCCGCAACGAGGATTATCAACAGGGAACATAAGAAAACACTAAAATCCTGCAGGACTAATACAAAATATGCATTATGGAACCCTTTTGTCATGTCTAGACATGTTTATTCCTATGAAACTCTGAATACGTGTATAGAATACGAAATACATAAGAAATCAACTACTTTCTCATAAAATATAAACATTATCCTGGTCACAACAATAATTTTGTACATGGGCACTCTATATCCATATCAATAACAAACAGTTACAGCAGCAATGTACATTTGACTTCTCTAGTGTTTATATAATTGCACAACCTCCCAAAAAATAAAGAATGCATGAAGACCGCTCATTACATCCGAGATTTCTACTACAGATTTCCAAACTTAAATGTAGGTTTGACAATAACAAGAAAACATTCTGACCTGGCGATTAGGCGTGGTGGGGTCATGCCGAGCCCAGAAAGCATCAAGCAAATCCTCATATTTGCATTCACTAGGGTTGTACTGAACACGGACAATTTCATTGTGGTTCGTCATGCCAGTGCAGACATCCTCGTATGTCGGTTCGTGCAAGTTGCCCTGACTGTAACCAACTTCGGTCTTGGTCACACCAGGAACCCTTTGGAATGCTAGCTCAACTCCCCAGAAACAACCTTCAAGACCAAATCTTAGATTTAGGCACATTGTCACTTGACTTCATAGCTATGTAAAAATTTACAATGAGGTAAGGTGTATAAATGTCTAAAACATCAGTTCAAATAGACAACACTGTACACAAGCAAAAGGGAAACAAAATCAATTCCAGTTGAAGTTTTAGTTTAGCAACACCTTCTTTGGTGAAGTAGTGATGGATACCTAAATTTTACGCCCCTTAATTTCAGCATATATAAATCATTAATCTTTGATGTCCAAAAGTTATTTGAAATAAAAAATTTCACTAACCAATCACAAACAATTCTATAATTTTGGTTAAAAGCCTTAGAAGCCCGTTTTATTAACATGAAACATAGAGTTAAGTCACACAAACTATTCTATAATAACAAAACTTGAAGTCACATTATGAGATATTCGATCTTCATGAAGCAAAAAGTAGCACTACTGATACAAATACTTAACCATTACAACTTATCATATCCAGCCATCCAGGGGTTTCGAATTTTGACTATCCAAAGTAAAAAGTTCAAACTTATCATATTATATTTGGTCTATAATTCAACTTCACTACTCCACTTACGGCCTCAAATTGCAATTGCAGTAATAATAACTGAACAACTGAAAATTATGAAAGTGGAATCAAGATCCATACCAGCCCCGAATTGTGCGAACTCATTTCCTGGAACCGGTACATCATCATCAGGTCCCTGCGCGATCGCAGAGGAGGCCTCGTCTGATATTCCGCTACGTGTTCCGAAGGAAAGGCCGAGCTTTCCAAGCCAGCTCATGGCAGCAAAGCGGGAACCGTACAAGGGGGTAGTAAGGGTTTTCTCGGATTTGGAAGGGAAAGGGAAGCAAGAGGCTGACTTTGATTTTGGTAGTAGACCTATGCGAGGGAAAGAGAGAGCACAGAGGAAGGTAGTAGGAGGTGAAGTTAAGATAGGCATTGTTTGTTTTATTAGAGAAAGAAAAAGAGAGAGCTAGAGTTAGCGTGTGCCAGGAGGGCTTTTCCTCTCGACGGTTGTGTCTGTTTGGTTGGTACTTCGTACGAGAGGATTAGATTGGAAAATAGGCAGGCTGCGGCGGTGAGTGAAGTTTTGGTTACCTTTGGGGTGATCGTACTCCAGTCTCCACTACTATTTGTTTTGCTTTGTCTAGTGATTTTCCAACTCCAAAAACGCGAAATTTTTATTAATCGAAAATAAATAAATAAAATATCACGAAACGGGATGGTTTTGACGGAAATTCGATAAGTAGGTAGAACGGATTGTTTTATTCCGTCCCACTAATCGATCTCAATCTGCCAAGTAGAAAAATTAAAAATCAGAGACAGTATAGACGGTTCCGTCCGACAGCAAACAAAAAAAAATTTAAAAACCTGGGTCGATAAATTCGGTCTCGTCTGACAGCAAACAAAAAAAAAAAAGAAAAACCCGGGACGGTGTAGACTGTCCCGTCCCAGGAGTGGAAAAAAAAATTCACGGACGGGTTATTCTGTCCCGTCTCGTACCCAGCGAAGAAAAAATGACCAGACGGTCTATATAAAGTCCTCTGCCCAATTCCGAGACATGCTTAAAATTGTAAAGTATCTACATTTCTGTTTGCATATCTCAAACAAGTAAATTTTTAATAACTATTATAGGGTAATTAATTAATTAGAGAGACGTTTTTATGGACATAAGGACCTATTTGTAAAATGAACATATTTTCATTTTCAAAGTTCAAACAGTCGATCCGACGGTTCAACATTATCTCCATATTAAATGTACTTGGAGGTCAAATTTTACATTTTTTTGAATTTGTTTACTATTTATTAAGTATTTTACAAAATTCAATGGTCTGAATTTACTAGTTTTTGTAAAATACTTAATAAATAGTAAAAAAATAAAAAAAATGTAAAATTTGACCTCCAAGTACATTTTAATATGGAGATAATGTTGAACGGTCGGATCGACTGTTTGAACTTTGAAAATGAAAATATGTTCATTTTACAAATAGGTCCTTATGTCCATAGAATAATTTGCCAATTAATTAATATTAATAGTTCATTATTGTAATAATAAATTATATGTAATTTATTCATTATTGTGTAGGCTAATTCATAAAAATAATTAATCATGCGAGAATTCATTTCAGTGGTGAAATACGACACAGTCGTAAAGGAGTAGAGTATAATATTAGTCCTCAATTCTCATTGAGTGTGACTGGTTGGTACGATGTGAAGGTGAAATTTATCGCCAACTTGGATATTTCGAGAGCGAGTACATGCACGGGTTAATGTTGGTATAACAACCCAACGTTATTATCAGAAATAGAAATCGTGTGCGATCAGATTGAAGAGGTATTTATAACCAAAGTATGCTTGCCCAAATCCAGTATTGTTATGTCGATTTATACATTGAGTTGGTTCCAATCATCGATGAAATGCAACCGCAACCGCAGTTATTCATTGATAGTATGGTACCAGAGACACAACTAGAACCTGACAAACCCAATATAGTGTTAACTATGAGGGTCTCAGTCTCTTTTAACCCTATCAAACACAACAAACACCAGGCAAGACCTTTATCTGCATCCTTATACTGATGTGAACGAGTTGTCACCACCTGTTCAGACATAATACAATAATCAGTTTAGTCCATGGGTTGATCCACCAGAGATAGGAGATCCTTATCCTGGTATTGATGACGTGCTGCAAAGTGATGACGAAGATGACGCTGACTAATGTGAGAATGACGTCGACTGGGATAATGAAGCTGATTCAGAAGGAGATGTCCCGCATGATACCCCGACATAACTGCACCATACACCATGTGTTCAGGCTCGACGTTTTCTCATATCCGACCGTGGTGTAAGTCACCTTGTGGCAAGCTTCAATGACACCTCAGCATTCTACCCCGCAGATGTGAGCTTCTTCGGTAGGGCCCAACAGGAGCGAAGGGTTTTCTTGTTCTGTTAGTGAGGCACAGGAGCAAAGGGTCAAGAAACAGAATAGAGAGAAAGGATCGCAGGGTTATTTTCTTCGGGTCTGGGATGGGATGGACTAACCCGTCCGTGAACAAAATAGAAAGAAAGGATCTACACCGTCCTGAGTTTTTGTTTTTGGTGGTTGGATGGAAACGAATTTACCGTCCCTATTTTTTTTTTCCTGTTTAGTTAATTTGATTATTAGTAGAGAGAGTTGATTAGTGAGACGTGTTAAAATGTCCCGGGATAAACGATCACATTTTAACTAGATTTCAAATTTCTGGCAAAACGATCCCGTTTGGTGATTTTTTTTTTTTTTCGATTAATAAAAAATTCAGCTCCAAAAACTCCTGTCGTCCACACAAACTTCCAGGAACTTGTTATTTTCTTTTGGAATTAAAGTCAAAGGTTTAAATAGCGTTTATCGTGTCAAAGCGGAACGGTTAAAAACACGACGCTATTGCCATATTGCGCCGCTATAGCGCCAATAGCGCCATAGCTTTTTGTGGTCCGAAAATGCTATAGCGGCGCTATTTAGAACCCTGATTAAAGTTGATAACATCAGTCATTCCTTAACTGATTCAATTGGTAAAGGATATCATTTTTTTTACAACTTTGACAACTTTCGTAATATTTCTTATTAATGTCAAAAATTTATAAAAATAACAAGTTATGGACATATTTTTTCTTATAAATTAGATTCGTATCAGTTTTATGCAATTGTTTTAAGAGTAGAACTAGGGTGTTCCTAAGCTCACCAAGCCTCTCGTGAGCTCAACTCTAAAACCTATCGAATTGACTTCAAACGACATTTCCAAACTGTTAGATGTTCAATCTATATTAAAATGTGCTTGGAGACCAAATTTTACATTTTTTGAATTTTTTTTACTATTTATTAAGCAGGTTTGAAAACCGCTGTTTTTATTAAAATTCTGCACCATTAGAAAACAGCAGTTTTCAAACCGGCTTAATAAATAGTAAAAAAATTCCAAAAAATGTAAAATTTGGTCTCCAAGCACATTTTAATATAGATTGAACATCTAACGGTTTAGAAATATCGTTTGAAGTCAATTCGATAGGTTTTAGAGTTGAGCTCACGAGAGGCCTTGGTGAGCTTAGGAACACCCTAGTTCTACTCATTGTTTTAATATTTCATAAAATGTCGTTAAGTATAGACGGTTACATATTTTATATTATTCGATGAACGGTAAAATTTACATAAAATTTTAGTTTTTTTTATATATAATGGGTATAAAATATAAATTATATTTTAGTTGTTGGATTTTAAAATTATAAATTATTTTTAACAATTATCGCCATTAAAGCTAACCTATTGTCCATAAAGCCCATCCATTTCTAAATAGGGCTGCTGATTCTTTCTTCTGATATAAAGGTACAAGCCTATCTTATTTATATTTTTCAGGATTTCGTCTTAAAAAGTATTTTAGCATATTTTCAGAAAAAAGGTTTCTAATGTGAATTACTAGGAATTTGGTCAAATGTTATTATCAAGTTTCTCCATCTTTTCTGATGTGCAAATATGAGTGAGGCTATGGTGCTATGCATAGCACGGATGGCTAGTGTACTACGGCTCAATATGGTACTTTTTAAAATCCTAACGGTCGATCCGACTGTTCAATGTGATAACCATATGAATATGTACTTGCAAACTAAATTTTATATTTTTTTCGAATTTTTTTACTATTTTTTCAGATAGATAGAATTTTGATGGTCCAGAATTTTCAAAAAACACTGATTTTTCTACCTATCTAAAAAAATAGTAAAAAAATTCGAAAAAATATAAAATTTAGTTTGCAAGTACATATTCATATGGATATCACATTGAACGGTCAGATCGACCGTTAGGATTTTAAAAAGTACCATATTGAGCCGTAGTACACTAGCCATTGGTGCTATGCATAGCACCATAGCCTCACTCTGCAAATATACTCGGAACCAACACCGGGACAATGAAAAATAAAAGTGGGAACCTTAACTCACAATTGATGAAAATAACATATACATTCGCTTTCACTCACGACGATAAGGTCCATAATTTTTTAAGCTAATTACAGCAAGTTTCTAAATAGCGTTTATAGCGTCATAGCGGAAATGCTACAAAAAAAGTTATAGTGAATAGCGTCGTTATAGCGGAAGCTATGCCACATATCATTTTTTTTTTAACATTCCGTATAGTTGATATTTGTACTAAATATCAACATTATCTAAAGTCTCATAGAACAATAAATAACACCATAGTAATTAAGAAATTATAATATTCATATTGAATCCATACAAAGTCCAAATTACGGTTCAAAATATCCATAGTAATATCATAAACTATCAATTTTTTCTATTAAAAATATCTTAAGCATCATGATTCATGACATAATATTTTTTTTTTTCTATTCAAATTTCAATTTCGGTTTGGACTTTTTTCAAATTGATTTATCTGTAGTAAGTAACAACAAATTCAATTTCAGTTTGTGCTTTTTTTGGGTTTTTATTTAAAGCCCATATAAATTGCTTAAAAAAACCCATATTGTATAACGCACGTTATGCGCTACAGCGGACCGCTATCACCGCTATAGCGGCCGTAGCTCAATTAACGCATTTTGAAGTCATAACTTAGCGTTTAGGGCCCAAAAACGCTATAGCTATAGCGCGCTATTTAGAACACAGAATTACAGACATTTATTCCTATTAAAAAAAGAGAGAGACACACTAGAACTTAATCATGCAAACCCAAAAACTAGCGATTAAAACCCACCAAAATACAAGGAGTGAAGATGCTTAATAATTTGTCTCGGCCAATCCAATAGTTTTTTAAGCTAACAGAATCCAATAGTTATATATATAATACTTTGTAAGCACCATCAAAAGCAGAATGATAATAGCCCAACAATATGGAATGAAATCTACAAAAGCACCAACCTGTTTTTCCTCATCCAACTGTTGATGTTCGTCGAGATCGCGCATCAAAAAATTTGAATGGTTGGATGAGGAAAAACAGGATTAGAAAAGCAACAGATTCACTTCCCAACAATATGACATGTCAAAACATCTCTCAATCAAATGTAAGAAATCCAAATGTCAAATACTATATTATCGAAGTTTACGCCAAAAATTGCAGCCAATCAGCCTGTACTTCAACAATAGTTGTGCTTTTGATACCACAAAATGAAATCACTCCCGTATAGCAATGCATGTGATTGAAACACAATCACCATGTAACACAATAAAATCATAAGTAAAATTCCACTAGTAAAGAGTCACAAGCAGCACCAAGGGACAAGCTCATTGTCTTATCAAAAACATACAGACTAACATTGCTAGGCATCACATCCAAGTTGCAGTAAATTAAAACATCAAATTAAATAACTGATCATGACTGGATGGGCTTAATCTTGAAGTGCAAAGAAATCAGAGAGAAAACGAAGCACTTGAGGTCCTGCAAAACATAAAACCAGATGTTAAGCGAAGGGTACTTGCCACAATGTTCACCAATGAAAAGATAGGAGCCTCAAACTGGCTGAATTTATAAACTTCTGTATATAAAAAGCTTATTCTTTTTCTAAAATTACGAAGAGAACCTCAATAACATGCTATAAACCAACCCATCAAGCTGCTATGTGAGGTGGCAATCTGGCTCAGGAACCAACAAAAAAAATACTTAATTCATGAACTATTAACCAAAACCATTCACCAAACTTACCGAATCACAGAGTAATACAAAGCTTCCGTAAACAAATATTAGAATCAGGTAAATAATTAACTTAGTTATATACAGATAAAGGAACAATTACTATCACTTAGCTATTTGAACTCATTAAAACAAACAACTTCTCACTCAGCTTGTATGGCAGTGACCATTGCAAACTCGCCTAAAACTGGGAACCGCATAAAAGATACTAACATAGTATGATTTAGACAGAAGAAATAAAGAAACCTGGACGAGGAAGTAAAAGACGCAAAGGCCCTCAGGGTCCTTGGAGGTCTGGACATCAACAAGGGACCCGATTTTCGAGGTGGTGAAGGAGATGTGCTCATTCCCCATCACTATCTCCAGCTCCTGCCGACCGACTCTGTCAGGCTCTGGCCAGTTGTTGTCATCTTCCTTCAATATCTATATTTTTTTTGTAGAAAAAAAATATCTCATTTGTTAGTTGCTCTCAGGTTGTTTATTTTTTCTTTTCACTGCATCAAGTGTTACTTCAGTCGATGAACTAATGGCAAACTCAACCAGACTTAAGATTTGAAACCCTCAGCTTGGGATTGAGCCGGAATTTTGCAACCACGTCACCTCATTTTAGCAAATATTATCAGGCAGTATACTGGTATTCTATTGACATATGTTGAAGCATAATCAACAATTTTTAAGTATCGATTAAATTGATTTGGTCTTATTATCTTCAATTTTGCAGCTGAGAAAAGCCAAACTAAAAACAAAAAATTTCGAATTGCGACAAACCAGCATAACAGTGAATGCAATATAGTGAAACTGAATGTGTTAATTCTTACACCGGAAAAGGACATCATAATTAAACAAAAAATAACGAAACAAGCCTTTTGAGCTTCTGAACATATCATTTTCAGTTTTAGAAGAAATTATACTTGTACAAAAAAAAATTCCTGAAGTGTTAAAAGGATCAAACTTCAAAGATAGTATGTCTGGAAATTCATGAACACTAACAATTACATTTAAGGTCAAACACTTGCTTATAGGTCTGTTGTACTACTGTTTAACCAAGTCTTATTGGTTCTTAATTGCAGCTTTTAGGGCAGAAACGAAAAATTTGGGCTAGTCTAGGAGAAATCAAACCCTAAAGGCTCAACTGTCAGCTTAAGCGTCACTTATGAACAAATAAAATAAAATGTCTAATGGAATTAATAGGGCTTAGTTGGTCAGACTTGACAAATCAATTATACATTGCGAAAATAAAATGTAAAAGCCCTAAATAAAAAATAAAAAAAATAAAAGGAGGTGGGATAAAATATTAGGGTTTCAACCTCGCTCTCAGTAATGATGCGGCGGCACTCGCGAAGAACGGAGGGGGAAACGAAAACCTCCTTGCGAATCATAGTGTCGTTCTTGTAGTTGGAGTTGTTAGCGTAGCGCAGCTTCCCGTCGGGGCGAAACTCGAATTCCAAGAACTCGTGCCCGAACTTCCCCTTGTGACCCACATAGTACCTCAGATAGAACTCCTCGCTTTCATTGCTACTCCCTGCCATAGCTCGCCTCTTTCTCCCTTCCGATTCCTGCCTCTTTTATTTTCTTCTCTCTCTCCTAAGTCCTTCCCTTTCTCGGTCAGGGTCGGAGGGTTTTGAGGCGATTGCGAACAAACCTCATATACAAACCAGGGGTAAATATTTTAACAGAGCAGTTTATCTTCATGCAGCGCACCAACCATATCCAGCTCTGTTTTGATTCTATAGTCTGTGCGCTGCATGAAGATAAAACCAATCTGTTAAAATTCTTACCCAAAAACAGGCCGACATTGATAAGATATATACGGGCCGAGTGACTTGTGATGATAAATATAGTGTTCGGCCCGTATAAAAGATCTCTTTTCAAGCCTGGGCCGATATATTTGTTACATAGTAAATAAGCAGTATTACTACATATTTGTTTTCTGTAAATCTCATGAAAATATATAAGAAAACCAATATATTTGTTATAGGAAACGTCTTAAGAAAACCTGTTTTTATTGTTATAATTAGAATTTTTATTACTAAAATTTGGTTAAGTTTTGCAAAATAAATCGAATCTGTTTTTATTCTCTCCAGAATTATATATCCATGTTTATTTTTTTATTTTTTATTTTGGTAAATATTTTTCTCTTATTTATATTGTTAACTGATATAATATTGAAAATAAATAAATTTTGGTTTCAATTTATTGTTACTCCTTAATGCATACTCCAAATAATCAAAAGACAATTGAAAAAAAAAAAAACAATATTATCTCTTAAGAACAACTGAAAAAAACAATATTTTTTATCTAATAATTTCTCACTATTTTTTAGATTTTACCTTTCTCAAATGTAGCATCCTAACATTTAAGGATGAAATACCAATGTCGATCTAATTAATAATAGCATAACATGCTATTAAATGCTCTTTTAAATATAACACCTCATGATTTTAATTTATTGATATTCAATTAATAATTAATTTTTCTATTCCATTAATGACATCCAATATTATTAATTAATTCCAAATAATTTCCCCATAATTATTTTCTCATGTTTCTCCTTGTGATAAAATTTATAACATTTAGTACATGATATAAATTTAATCTAGATCATCATTGTCATCTTCATCTTCATGATAGTTATTTTAGTTTACTATTAGGTGTCATGTAAGTTTCATGTCATATTGGCAGCAGAATTTAAATAAAATAAAAAATTCAACAAAGGGATGTGCTATTTTGAGAGCACAATTTTGATTATTAAGAACTAAGAGAATTTTTTTTATTTATACCAATTTGTTCTAAGATTATCTGTTTCTTATTTTTGCACAATCAATAATGAATAAT
The DNA here is from genome assembly GCA_025461125.1 of Carex kokanica. Classification (NCBI taxonomy): domain Eukaryota; kingdom Viridiplantae; phylum Streptophyta; class Magnoliopsida; order Poales; family Cyperaceae; genus Carex; species Carex kokanica. Next base: position 364,072 of record JAJGRX010001259.1, on the reverse strand, counting down.
ATACCTAATCAATAAAGAAAAAAAAAACAAGAATAAGAAAATTAAGGACAACTTGAATATTCCTAAATTTGGTTTTGAAAAACTTGATGATTTGGATGTATATAACATTGGATTTATGAGCTTTCAGTTTCTCTCTAAAAAAAAAAATATATATATATATATATATATAGAGGAGGGATCTAATTACACCTTTTTTGGTGACACATCATGACACCGTTTTTTATATAGGTCAATTTTGCGATTTCAAAATCCAAACAGTCGATCCGAACCGTTCAACATGATCACCATATTAAAATGTACTTGGAGATCAAATTTTTCATTTTTTTGAATTTTTTTACTATTTATTAAGATGGTTACAAAATCGCTGTTTTTCAATGGTCTGAAAACAACGATTTAGTAACCATCTTAATAAATAGCAAAAAATTCAAAAAAATGTAAAATTTGATCTCCAAGCACATTTTAATATATCCATCATGTTGAACGGTTTGAATCGACTATTTGGACTTTGAAAATGGTAGGTGTCAAAGTGTGTCACCAAAAAAGATGTAATCGGATCCCTCCTCATATAACAATTACTCTTACTTAAATATAACATATTGAAAATTTGAATTTTTTTAGTGATGATTAGCATCACGATATCGGACAAAATTTCAATATAATTCTAAAAGAGCTTGAATATAAACATACAAACACACAAAAAAAAAAAAACTGAATATATTGTTAAATTCTTCTTGTGTATTTTTTAGTTTGCATTGTAAACTATTTTTTTATAAAGTCATTTCCTTTTTATGTGCATCATTTGTTTTCTTTTGAGTTGCAATAATTATTTTCTTTTGGGGTGTACTTTTTTCTCATTGTAATTCATTGTATTCTTTTGTGTTGTGTGGATTTATTGAATAAGATATGATATGAAAAAGTTTATTTATTGAAGGTTAATATGGGAATAAAGAGAAAAAAAAAAAATTCTCTCAGCTCTCAATAATCAAAATAGTGCTCTCAAAACAGCATCATCCCTCAACAAATCATAGGTGGTATCTAAAAATATACACCATGACCAACCAAATGACACAAATATATGTCATTTGTTCATTTGTTGATTCAAATAGATTGTTAATTATGATTAACTCTTAAATTATATTTGCATGCATACAATCATACTTATCTAACAGATTAAATAACACTGAAAGTTCAAGTTTTCATATTTTCAAAATTGCAAATAATGAGGGATAAATGGCAATTTCAAAATTTAATAAAAGATTTGTTGAATGTATCTAATGAAAATGATAAGGAGTGCGCATATATGATAGGATCTATATCCATTTGATGGACAAAAATGGGAAAATGAAATTAAAAATGTTTATGCTAATTTGGCATCCTTGCTTTCATTATCAATTTTCTTAAATGACAAAAATATATATGTAAGAGAGCATGGGATTATTTTTAATGAAGAACAATTGAAACGGACAAACGATCAAATCTCCACCATACAAATAGAGGTACATTTTTCATTAGCAAAGATCTCAATACAAATAAAGCATGCATTGCCTCTTACCTAACCATTAAGCAAAGTGATTACAACAAAAATAGCAAGCAGAAGGCCATAGAAACCAATTCTGATGCCCGTACCGCTATTATAAAATGGTCTGCCATAAGGCTGGTACGAGCTGTACGGCGTTGTTTGTGAGGGAGTCGTTGTTGTTGTTGACCCCTCAGGTGTGGATGGTGTAAATGAGGTGCCAGGAGTGGTTGGTGTAAATGAACTGCCAGGAGTGGTGGAGGCAGAGGCAGAGACAGTGACAGCCAGCTTCATGCCTTCAGAGCAGTGCCCTGTGGTACCACAGATGAAGTACCGGGTGCCTGGAGCGGTCAAAGTGATTCTGGTATTTTGGTTCCCAAATGACTGTATGGCATTTGATGCTGAGCAGGCACTGTAGTCTGACTCGCTCACCTCACTAACTGTGTGCAATCCGCCGTATTGGAACACTGCAGAAATCAGACATGATACAATCATAGAAGAAACACAAAAATTATGTGAGCTTATCTTTGCTTTACCTACATAATAAAAGCATGAGTCTGAAACTTTTTTCTTTTTCCAGTCTGGCTTTACTGATGCATATTCTTGTATTTCCAAAGGATACTCTTTTTCTTGTTAATTAATTTACGACTGACATGTTAAAATAATATCCCTCACTCTCTCTCTCTCTCTCTCTCACTCACTCGAACACAACACAAACAGTCACACTCACACTACAAGCTCATAATTCATAAATATGTCAAAAATATTTTAAAGAAAGATGTCACAGTATATTATATGAAAATGTGAGCAGTATCTTATATGGAAATGTCAAGACTCAGGACAGATTGAGACTTACCAAGTGTGTCGCCGACATTGAATGTACTGGAAGAAGCCCAGGAGCTGTAATCGACGCCCGTAGCCCACCCCCCGGACCCACCGACCACATATTCCTTCGCCTCAGCTGCTGCCACCAAGAGAAACACAAAGAAAGCTGTGGCAAAACCCATGACTGATTTCCTTCACAGAAATTTAGATGTTGATTTTATCTCATTATATAGTACTGACTTAGTAAGCTAGACTTAGGATATTGCCATTAAACAAAGTTACTCTGTTCTCCAGTGACTATGTTCTCCATTTATCTTTAGTAACTAAAACTATGTTTCTCCAGTACAACTAAATGGAGGGAACAGTGCTCAACCTATACGTAGGCATGGTTGGGTTATCTAATTTAGCACTAATAATAAAGTAGCATCTGATATTGTTTGGTGCACCAAATATGATCGTGCAAGATAAAATATTTGGGTTTGTTGTTCAGAAATAATTTATGATAATTTATGATAATTGCGCAGAGTAAAATTCCTGGTTGTTAAGTTAGGCTATCCAAAAGCAAAGTTGTAGCCAAAAAAAACAAGAAGGGGTGAGAGTGATAGGGATTTTTTTTTTTTTTAGAAATTAAAAATCCAAATATTCGATAAAGGAATTGATTGTTTTTTCTTCTAAAAATAGATGCAATCACACTTATTATAAAGTTCCACCAGCAGCAGGTTTCTGGAACCACATCATTCGTGCGGTTCCAATGTTTTCAGACATTAAACTCTATCTTAGTATCTTGAGTTCTTAGTATCATTCGTGCGGTTCCATCTATTTTTCTAAGAAAAAAACAGTCAATCTCTTTCCTGAAATTTGATTTTTTTTTTATTTCTAAAAAAAAAATCAGTGATAGGTGTGCCAAAAGCTTTCTAAAAATGATAAATTTCTGAACTTTCTTGGACCTATAGACACATACAACTACATAACAAAAAAGTATATTTGATGTTCATTCAGTAAGTAATTAATCTAACAACTCTCTTGAAGGAAAAAAAAAATCAGAAACTGAGGTAAGCTAGTCTTATCCAATGTTTTATCTCGGCGTCTTTCTAGCTCTTCTTCTACACTCAAAACAGTCAGAACATGGCTTCTCATAAGCATATGCATTTTTCTTGTTTTTGGAGTATCCTTGAAGCCTATGAGGTGCAACTTTCAAGTCTTCAATGAGTATTTCACGCAGTTTTTCATTTTCCGCCCTCAATTCTTCAATAACTTGTTGGTGCTTGAGGAGCTGGTGTTGTTTAAAAAGAATCAACACTTCAGTTTAACATGTAAATAAGGAAAACAACTAAATCGTACCTATGCTGGCATAAACATAAACGAAGGATAAATTTGAGATAAGACTAAGAAATAACTCACCATCTGAAGCATGTTGTTTTCTGATCGCAAATTTCCAGTCTGAAAATGATTATTGGAGATTAAATTCAGTTAATAAGAAAAAGAACAGAAAGAGACGAGAAGACGAGAGCACAACATAAATATGCCCAAAATATGATCCAGATAAAATTAAATTTCTTTAACTGAAAACAGTACATTTCTTTTCCTATTTTTATGTTATTATCTCTTCCCAACCACTTGACTTGATTGAACAAAATGAACATACATGCCATACCAAGAAAAATCCAGATTAAGATAAAGAGGAGCCAAGTTAGAGAACCATTGCCATATTGGTCCAGTGCATTATCAGTCAAAAATTCCCTTATATCATGCACAATACACGCACCATTTCACTGGGTCCCGCAGAACGCTCAGGTTGAATAAGGGGGTTTTGCAAAAAGCCGGTAATGACCTTCTCTGTGCGACTTCCTGTCAATTCTGAAATTACCCCTGTTCTTTTTTCATATGACATTCCTGTAGATTCTTTAACAACAGAGGTAGTTGATTTGATGGCATTCGTACTGGGTGGTGTGCCTTGTCCTTGTGCAGCACCTTGTATAGTGCTTTGAGTGGAGGATAAACCGGGACCGTCCTTCATTTTTGTCATGATCTTAGCAACCAGCTCCTAAAAATTGATAATTGACATAATTTAATTAAGGAACAATAGTACATAAATGCAAACTAATGTTAATAATAAGTAAAAAAATAATGTGATGCAGTACTTCAAAGGAAGATTGGATTCCGCGAACTACTCCTGGTTTCAAAGAAAGCCCTATAGAGGAGTAAAGAGAAAAAAGAATTAATGATAAACAATGGAAAAGAAACACATACACATGGAACAATACTGTCAGAATCTGAAAACCAGTTCTGGTTAAAAATTGCAATTTACTTCAGTACCATACCAATTACCCTGATGTTTGACTCAAAAATCCCTACTTAAAGTCACAATCAAGCCTTAAGTGTGAGCTTTCAAATAGACCCAATTTACTACAAAAAATCTACGGATTTTGTAAAATAGTAAGCATTCCAATAGAACAAAATGGAATGGGCAGACATAGAATACCAGTATTAGCAAAGCTGAAAATGCTGGTTTATGACAGTATCAAAATCTTCCTTAATCATGGGACAAATCAAAGACCGCAACCGTGAATTATACCTACTCCAAAACCATGACCGATACCAACCCCACAACCAACTCCGGCTTGGACATTCATCAATCCCAATTTCTTCATCTAAAAATTGAAAATAACAGTGTTAATAAGGTCAGGTTAAAAGGACATCAAGAAGAGAACAATTTGCATACTGGTTTCATACCAGGTCATGCTCAATATAAGTAATAGCCTATATTTCACATCTCGAATTCCAAAAATGGTCTTTTTTTATTGCAATTCCAAAGTCACAGGAAAAATGAAGGACAAATGACAGTTAAACTGTAGATTACCTGATGACTTGTTCACATTAGGTTAAACTGCAGATTACCTGACACAAATTCAAATGAGGCTTAATTTACTCAAATTGAATACTTGAAAGGACCTGTACACTACCATACTGGTCTGATACACTTACAGTAAAAAAAAAAATGTAATCTACTTACAGAGGCATTGACATGTCTTCCAACACCAGAAAAAATATCAGTTGCACCTCTCGTTGCCACCATCACTTGTTGAAGTGCTGGTATTGCCCCTAATCAAAATAAACAAAGAAAAATAGTTAGCCCGCAATAATTAATATGATTCAAAATATACTACTAATAGAAAATAAGGCAAACATTGAACTCAGCACCATAAAATTGAAAATACAAGGGTCATCACATCATATGCAGATGAAAACTTTGTTAAAATACCTCAAATGATAAGTACTCACAAAAGGCTTCCTTTATCCAAATTAGGATAAAAACATAAACACTAACAGTTAATTATAAATAATTTGTTTTACCAAAGTTAATTGAACGTAATAGCATGCTGAACAGAACAGCAATGAAAATGAGCAATGAGATCAACTTGTTGTATAATAAAAAAATTGACCAAGTAGTAGAAGTAATCTCATAATGGGTTTTAGAATTTGTAACCAAATGTGAAACACATAATCAGGCAGTTATAAATGAAACCAAGAAAACTTAACAGTAGACTAAAACAACAATGAATACAGAATAGACATTGGTTTGCAATTTTGCATTACCAAAGTAAATGGGATTCCCAATCCCGATGCCGACACCGCAGCCTACACCAACGCCAGTGAAGATCTGACCGACCTTCAAGCTAAACGGGTTTTCAAATTGAAACCCCTGCTTCGGCTTAAGGCTCCATGGTGTTGGTGGCGTCCCCATTAGAGAGGCAAGAGAGCAGGAAAAGACACACAGTCGATGTGAACTGTGTAAAAACTTGGGCTTCAAATTCAGACAACGATCTCTGCGTCGATGGCATGGGCTTCAAAGGCCGATCAAAAGCTTGAGACAGATCTCTATCGTCTGATTCGAATCGAACAGTTAGCATTAGCATAGTACACCAAGCTGCCGAAACCTCTCGATTTTAAATACCACGTAGTTCTTTAATAGTCGTGCCAAAGAAGATCGGACGGTCCAAATCTAAACTCAAAATTTGAGTTACCTTAGCTAAATGATTCGGGTAAGAGTAAGACTCGCCCCATCATTTTACATCGGCAGTAGATGTAGAGAAACCGAACTTTTAGCACTCCCCGATTTTTTGGAAATTCGCATCCTCTGAGATATCTCAAACTTTGCATGACTTTATGGAAAATCGCAACCATTCAAATAAGTTCTACACGAATCTCGAAGCACAAATAATACTGGCCCCCACGCTATCCCAAATAGGCACCGGACACGTCGGTCACGCAAAAGTTGAGATATGTCAGAGGATAGCACTCATTTTTCGGTCCTTCCCCCATCTCTCCTTTTTCTCCTTTTTCTCCAGTCGGACCCATTCTTCCTCTCTTCGCCGCCCCTCCGTTTTGGGAAGCACGACGAGAAGCGGCGATGGAAGACGAAGAAGAGGTGCGGCTCGAGGTAGATGCGGTCCAGGCGGTGTACGGAGACGACTGTTGCGTCATCGATGAGTTCCCTCCACATCTCACCGTGCACATCGTGCCTCGAACTGCCGAGGATTCCTCTCAACAGGTTCTCAATTCCACTATGTTTTGTGCTTCTTTTGTTCCTTCCAGACTAAGAATATGACATTTTTAGTTGGGTTGTTTGAATGACATTAAGCCTAAAAGATTAGGTAATTAAATTATTTAGTGCTGTATCTAGTGGGATCGGGTGAAGGAAGAATGGAAAACATAACATGTTGGTTTCTTTGTTGTTTATTTGGTTTTGTGGATTAGTGATAGAAATACAGGACCTGTTCGATGATGTTCAAGTGTGCTGAAACCTTGCTACTGCCCAGCTAATGGGTCAGTTAGCCGGGTTCAGTAGCTAGTTTGGGATGCCGGGTGTGTGTAGCTGAGACAAATAGGGCAACCAGGGGTTTTGGACCAATAGGGATTTATGCAAAGAAGGTAGTTTTTAGAGTAATCAGTTGTAAGAAATTTATATTAATAGATGGACAGCTAAACAGGCTTTCTCTCAAAAAAAGAAAAGAAAAGAAAGACTCCTGTTTTTTTTTTGGTTGCCATTTTCTAACAGATGCTCATTTCCATTTTATCCTTTTCCAGTTTGTGGAAACCATTATCGGGATAAGAACATCAGCACAGGTGCACGCTGATACCTATAGAAATATGTTCTTACTTATAAAATTGTGAGCTTTCCTTTGTATAAAGTTTAATGATTTGGTCTTATATTTTGCTTATAGTATCCAAAGGAACCTGCTCAGGTGTACGTAATTGAAACGAAAGGCCTTGATGTATGTCGACAGAAATATTTAATTACTCGCATGTGTCAGAAAGCTCTTGAGCTTGATGGGTGCTTGATGATAGTAGCCTTGTGTGAGGTAAACTGTTAAACCAAGGGTCTGGATTCGTATGTCACCATATTGACTGGTAGAGTTTGATAACGTTCAACCTGGGACTGTTGTGGTTAACTAACTTAAATATAAGCCAAACTCGTGCATAAGGTTAGAGTTTAAATTCAGTTTTCAATTAACCAACACCTGCAAGCTGCAATTCTATTTTGGCACAAACCTTCAAATTTACCCAATTTTCTCTTTAAATTCCTCCTCAGTGGTTCAAGAAAGTAATGACCATGTCAGGAACAATTATAAAACAAAATTAATGATGCTCTTTGTCAAGTTTATGTTTATTTGCATCTGTTGGTTATTTTAACTGTGTGAACTAATGAATAGGAAGCAGTTGAGATACTGTCAGGCATGAATCACCCAGAAGGTGATTGCCCCTTGTGCCTCTATCCTCTCTTCCCTGAAAATGCCAATTTAACCCTCCATCCTTTCATGAAGCTCATGTCATGTTACCACTGCTTTCACAGGTCTGACTCCCACTGACAAATTATTTCTCTGTACTATGCAATGGTAAACCTATATTTTAATGTTACCATAGAGCTATGTGAATACCAGATTAAGGTAAATATTGATATCTCCAGAAACGCCTGCTTTGACATCAATTAGAAACAAGAGAATAGTTAAATGCAAATTTCAACCAGTAACCCACTTGAACTAGATCAGTACTGGGTCATGCTAGTAGGACACTAACCAAAATTTAGATGGGGTGTTGTTGGAAAATTAAGCCTAAAATAATAAAATAAAATTAAGCCAAGAGAAATGAAGCAGTGATTTGTGGTGCTCCTCGCCCCTCTGACTCATGAGAAGCTTTGACAGTTAATTAATGTACCTGCACCTCTTGTGTGCTAGAAGATTGAAGCATACTATAGTTAGATCAGTTGTACAATCTTCAAATATGTATGTGCCCCTATGTTGCAGTGGACTTGCGGCGATCTCACCTTAAGATCCTAATCCCCCTTCCTTTACTCGGGGTGCATCCCACTTGAGGAGAGAATTTCACTTTCAATTGCAACAATGGCTGGAAAAAATCATGATCGAAGTAATAAATATTTGATATTGAGTATATAATGTGTAAATTGTCATATTTATCTGTTGGACCAAATAAATAACGCATATTTGCATATAATATTCTCAGAACGCAATACTTGGAGACAACGGTAGAAGATATGCGGATGTGCTGACATTAAAAGTAGAATCCATGTGATTAAGTCGCTAACATTACCAAAAAAGAAATGGAAAATTGTTGGTGCTAATAAGAGTTGATGCCTACCCATACATCGCATCCTATTAATCACAGAACCTCAATTATTTCTTCTCAAAACATTAACAAAAATAAAATCATAAAGCACATCCGCATATTGAATTAAGTGGAGGGGTCACTTGACAGTGCAATTATTTTGCATATTTATTACCCTTTTACTGAATTGTTACATTATGCTGGTCGCTGGACCTATAAAAGGTTTTTTAAATGTTTAGTTACTATGATGTTTTATATTATAATAAATTTCTAACAGGTATCAGCCTGCATTCATATCGATAATTATGATTTTACAAATTTATGATCCTTTTACTGAATCGTGACATTAGCTTGGGATATAAGATTATTTTTCAAACTGCGGTTAGTCACCAATTTATCCTTTTGCAGTGAGTGTATAATCAGGTGGTGGAAATGGATTCATGAGCAGAAGAATGAAAATGAGACCCATGGGACGAATTCTGTTGGAGCAAGAAGCCAGAGAGGTATCCTTATGTGCAGCATCTGTCGGGGTCTGGGTACCTGTTTGGTCTTTTGTACCGATTTTAGGATAAAGCTTTAATTTGGGTATTAAAATTTGCAAGTACAAGCTGATTTACTTCTTCAATCATTTCTGGTATTGGTATTGGACTATCGGTAAATGTTGGTTAAAATTTCAGATCAACCCAATATAAAAAGTGTTCTTTTGTTGAGAGCGTGTATTCTGCAGTTCCATTTTAAATCTTTTGCGACCCTTTAAACCTTGGATCCGCTAAAAATATTATGTATGTATTTGTTTAATAATTTATTTACTTGCAGTAAACAGAAAAACTTTTTCTTGTCCAGCTCAGGTGGACAACCAACAGTAAATCGACATGAAGAAAATAAGGGAAACTGCCCAGTTTGTAGGAAGGAATTTGACAAAAAGGATATTGAGCATGTGCTTCATTACATGGGCTCAAACCCTACCATACAGGTATGAATGGTTGGTGGTATTGGTCGGACTCATATTCATTTAGCAACAATTTAATATGTAGTTCATATTGACCCACAATGGTCCTGCTGCTTGTATCCTAGTCTAGATACACTATTGTGCATTTCTCTTTCTTATTTGTTACTGCATGATTAATGCTTCATTAAACCTTGACCTAATTATAGCCGATATTAAAGACACAAACAAGACAAATAATAAATAACACTCATTATTGCTTTCCAGTTGGGTGAAGAAACAGACCAAATTGAAGAAGCGGAAAAAGAGCTTCTTCAGTCAAAATCTGAAGACGACCGAAGAAAACAATTCGATGATTTACTAAAACTCCAACAAGAGAAAAACGGTATAATCGAGCCCAAAAAAGACTTAGTCGTACAGCCTGGTATGTACATCTCTCTTCCCACGCCCCAACCTTCTACAGATGCAGCTGCAGCTGCAGCTGAAGAACAAGAAATTGGTGCAGTCGACAGCAGGGCAGATGGCACGGAGCAAACCAATGAGGTTGCTGCACCTGACAACGAGCAAAATAATGCAAATGTCAGAAGGAAGCATAGAATGCGTGGTTCGAGAAAACAACAGCACCACCCGAGAAAGCAGTGGGTGCAAAAGGAAGTTGGCAACAGTAGTACTTCTGAGCAATAGCATGTATTGTATACTGACATTTTGGTTAATATATTATAGTGGAATAACATATTAAGGTACATTTTTCATTGTTGTACCTTTTTATAATTTGATTTGTTTATTTTGTTATATTCTCCTGCATGAAAGCTGATTATCCTTTTTCTCCAGAACAAAATTTTACATCTATCAGGTGTGTGCAGTGTGCTTTCCTCAATTTCTCTTATTTTATTATAACAACCTTCAAGCCTAATTTTTTTTTTACCCATCATTATAATTCAGTGCCCAACTGAAATCGACTTTTGCCATTGTCTATTTCGTTTTTTTATTTTGGGGTCTTAAGAGAGACACCTGGAGCTTTTCGTGGGATGAACTCCAGCATTTCAAGTTCTATAAGCCTTAATATTCCAATATTTACACTTTAACGAGATCAGTGGATTTTGATTGTTGGTTGCACCATTCAAAAGTTGTCTTCTTTTTCCCTTTTTCACCTTTTGATGTCATTTAAAAGTTGGTATCCTAATTACAAGTGATGTTATTTATTATGTTATCTACAAAGATGCTAGCAGGATCCGTTTTTTGTGAAGCTCTTCTCTACCAGCAAACCCCACTTACAAAATTTTACTTGGTTTTTCTTTAAATTTTGTATTGGATCTGATAAAATAAAACCACAAAGATCACATGGAAAGCAAACACCTTATCAACCGCAGATGGAGCTTTCTCTAAAAAGCAAAGATAGCGACCGTTGCTTACACACCTCCATTTTCGAAGTAGAGAAAATCTGTAATCATTTCGACCTACCGTTTTTCACATTACGACAGCATAATTGGAAACAAACAAGAAATTGAATGCGATCGATGTTAATATGTGTTCACGTGGAAATAAACGAGATGTTATAATAAATTGATTGCATAGTAATTATTTTATATCTACAGCCGACCTGTCTTGATTGATATTTGATGGGCTATATCTGTACAGAGAGATAGGAGTAGGTCCGATGGGCATCGGACCTATATTTAGGTTCAATTAGCTCTAGGACCGTACGATTAACATCAAGATCTATGCATACGAAATTGATGCAGACCTGCACGGATTTTGATACAGAGCACGCGAATCTTGATGCAGATTGAATGGTCATCACACCTATCGAACCAAGGTAGGTCCGATGGGCATCGGACCTACTCTGATTCCCTGTACAGATGCATCTTTCCCAACCTCACTGTTCCTCAATTATCTAAGGGCATGTTCGGCTGCCAGACGGAAACAGGAATGAGCTTGGGTTCGGATCCAATTTGAATGGCCAAAACACTGTACGCGTGGGGAAAAAAATTCACTCTAAGTGAATTTTTTTTTTCCTACGGACACAGTAACAGCCGAACAGGCCCTAAAGCTGAAACCTCACAATTTTACAAAGGTTGCAGTGTTAGTTTGTGTTTATACTCGCTATTTCAGGTCAAGAATTCATGAAATTTATCCATATGTCATTTCCCACAAAGAATGCTTATATAATTTCAAGCTTTGGTCTAGTAGTAACCGGTAAAGAAAATACTCTCAGTGTGATTTCATAATTTTTTGTGAATATTAAATAGTTGGATGATTTTACTCCAACCATCTTCTGAAAATGAACATCATATGTAACTAATTTATTAGTTTGAAAGTAAGATACAAAAAAAAAAAAAAAAATAGGGAGAACAATATGTGTAGTCTTCAAAAAATTTAAAATTATGTATTTTTTTTCCTCTAAAATTCATAATATCATATTTAGAAGTGTAAATTAACAACGTATTACAATAGTTAGGTGGCTTGACTTTTTATTTAAAAAAAAAAAAAACATTCTTTGTCCCTGACTTATTAATATGGAAGTAAGATTCATTAAAAAAAATAACTATTTACATTTTTAATTTAATACTTAAATTAATTAGGGAGAACCCTAGACTACTACTACTACTAATTAAGTAATTATTATTCATAGATATATTCTGGAAGAGAGGGATCCAACTAGAGTGGAAAAAACGTGCTATGCCATGCCGTGACTAACACGCTGTGATTTTGATCTCGTGTCATGCAGTGATCAAGTTAATTTTTCACGTGCAGTACCGTGCTGTGACCATATTGTTCTCCCTGTTAGGTTATTATTGATAGATATATTCTGAAAGAGAGGGACCCAACATCAAAATGGTCCAAAAAAGGACCACGAAACATCAAAGCCAATTCAAGAATTAAAAGTCCCAATCATTTTAAGAGGGGAGAGAAGAGGAACAATGAGAGCAATACACTACACATGTCTGTGGTCTCAACTCTCAACTCTCAATGTAGTTTGGAGAGGAGCAAAAAAGACAAAAACCCATATTTATGTTATGTAACACACAACCTTACTTAACAACCACCTTTCTCTTTCTTTCTCTCTCAAATATACAAATTAGCCCTTGTTTGCTTTTTAGCCTAAACAGACCTTCATCTGAACATTTTGTCTAAGTATTTCTTTTTAGAGGAGGGTTCAAATATCTTTATTTTTTGTACCTCCATCATATCTTTATTTTTAAAAACTTTAATAACTCAAAATTTATAACTTAAAAGTCAAAATAAAACCGTTAGATATAATCTACATCATTTTATCTATGTACTCATAAAAAAAATATCATATTTTGATTTTATTTTTATGTGAATAAAAATAAGTTGAAAAATCAACGTCTAGAAATTATCCATATTAGTATATTTTTTACAAGCTCTTGATGACAACCAAAACAAAATTGAAATGTCATAATTGTTTACACATGCATAGATAAAATGATGTAGATTATGTCCAAGTTTTATTTTGACTTTTAAATTTTAAATTTTGAGTTATTAAAGTTTTTAAAAATAGAGGCGTGGTGGAGGCATGAAAAATAGAGACATTTGAACCCTCCTCTTCTTTTTATTTTACAAAATGTTGTAAATTTCAATGGGAAAACACAATTCCGGTATATGGTCACTGTTTCTGCATTGTTCCAACATAGTCAAAATAAACAAAAGTAATATGAGCACAAATCTATATTCAAATTTTAAGTTTTAGCTTCAAAAATGGTGGCAACAGAGACGAAATAAAATAAATATTTTTGACAACGTGAGTTTTGAAAACGCCTTTTAAATATGAAATCTTACAAAATTTGAAAGCGTTTTTTTAAATATGAAATCTTTCTAACTTTGAAAGCGCTTTGTATTGTGTAGTTTATTTCAATAATTGAATAAAAAATAATAATTAATATTCCGAGACTAAGGCCGTTGGGCTAACTTAGCAAATTATTTTTGAAGGATGGCTGTTTGGTAATTTTGCCACTCTTTGATATACAGTTCTATGATCCTGTAGAACAGGAACAGAGAGCTATTGACAGTCACTTCTTTGGCATCATTCAAGATTTTCTATCGTAGAAGGTCCTAGAGAATGAAATCATGAATCCTATCTCTTTATAGGTACTCAACTACTCATAGGCAACTATATGAATTTTTTTTTATAAACCATAATTACAAAAAACAATTTTACTAAACTAAGATGATTAGTTTTGTTTTTACAAAATCCATAAGAACCGAAATGACATTTCGGTCTGCTAATTTTTTTTTTCGGGACCAAAATGGTTTCACAATTTTTCAGCGAGGCGGCCACAAAAAGTCCCGGTGATTTTTTTTTTTTCATCAGCGACAGGGTATTTATAAGCAAACCCTAAAAAAAAAAAAGGGCTGGACCGAAATGTCATTTCAGTCCCAGCTAAAAAAACTCGGGACCGAAATGGTATCTCGGTCCGTGGGTATTACACCAACGACTACACCTGTTTTGCTGAAAATTTGTGAAATCAGTACGGACCGAAATGACATTTCGATTCTTGTAGTTTTTGTAAAAACAAAAAGTAATCACGTTGGTTTTCTAAAATTATTATTTTTAATTATGATTTATAAAAAAAATTCCAACTGTATCATCCTTTCATGCTTCTTTTCTTTGTGTGGTTTCTGTATATCACCGAACCATGGCTTATATTCCTTTTTGACGGTTACTTTTCGGTATAGTATTTATTTTAAATAAAATTAATCATTGCATTGCTTTTGAGTTTTGACCGACTTGGTCAAACGGAGCGGATTCGGAGCGGATAATGCCGATATCAAATCCGTATCCGTTTTTCAATGAGCGGATACAGATACAGATACGGATAGTAAACGGATATCAAAATTCAAAACTAAATCCGTCTTAAACGGATACGGATACGGAGCGGATAATCCACGGATACGAATACGGAGCGGATAATCCACGATAATTGTCGGATAATTGAGTCATATGAACTTTAAGTACAAATACTAAATTAAAAAAATTAAAAACAATTAAGAAAAACAAAAGTAAATTAAAAAAAAAGGTAAAGAAATGGAGAAGATATAGGAATGGAGAGAAGTTAGGGAATATTAACCGCTGAAAGTCAAGTTACAGCGAAGCGGAGAAGTTGAAATTTCGGATCCAGATAGTGCGGATATCCGCTCTGTTTATACTTTCAAAAAATTATCCGTATTCGTATCCGCATCAAATTTCCCTATGCAAAAATTATCCGTATCCGTATCCGTTTAAATCCAGATACGGATAATAAGCGGATTTGGAGCGGATATCCGTCAAGTAATGCATTAAGTAATGCATTAATTTTGTAGGTTAATACTAATTGGTAGGTTATCCGTTTTAGCTATCCCCTAATTTGTAGGTTAATACTAATTGTTCCAGCAAATCTTGTCAAGTAATGCATTAATTTTGACAAGTCAGTGTACTTACGTGTGTCTGATGCACTCACAAGTCACAACACCTCATCATATAATTAGCCACAGATGAAAAGTATCACTACCCCTAATTCCATTTTTAACAAATAGCTTTCAACACACCCCTTTCTGAACCACAACCAATCATTTAATTATTATAGAATCAGAACCATACAAATGTACAAAACACAAAAAGGAAATTACTCATTTACATCTGGAAATGACACCAAATCAGCAATATATCTCTCAGTTCCGCAGTTGCATTTTTCTTTTTCTCTTTTGGAACAGAATCTGCTATTATTTACTGATATGAATTTCCTACTAGATAATAGCAGAGAAAGGATGGTGCTGGGCATGAACTTTCCAATTTACAAGGATACATGTACCAATTTCCATACCACATCATCAAGTTGACTTGTACAGGCTACAATACACTGCTACATTATCCATCATTCCTTCTACCTAACCACTTGTTGCACAACATGCCTCAGATATGGAGACAACATACATCATATAGCAGCATAAACATGATCTGGATATAATTCATCAGATAAGCTTATCAATATAGATTCTTTGATTAACTTGCATATTTTAACAACTCAGCTATTAGCATAAGATCAGAACCATCTAAACTTGACATCAAAGAATCTAACATAAGACATACCTATACAAAACTATAATGCAAATATACTGCTTGTTCTTTCATAGAACTTTAATTGCACCAGTTGTGCTATGAGAAGAAATTGTGGAGAGACTGAGTGAAATGCTGAGCTCTAAATTAGTGCTTTCAACTGTAGGATTGTCAAATTGGCGTGAGACTCTAACAGGTGGGGCCAGGGATAGCGGTGGTCCTTTGTTCGCACTGGAGATGTCCTGCTAATATTTTGACAAAATTGAATCTCATCATTTTCAATGTTATTGTATGCATGACAGCAGGTAACTAATGGTCAAGATTTTATAACTATTTGTTTAAGTTTCTTACAATTTATGTATTTAATTGCCAGATGAGATAAAAAATCAGGCTTAAGTAATAAATTGAAGATTGATTGCAGAATTCAAGGTTATATAGGATTAAATGCAGTATTAGTTGTTCAATAAGGCAGGATTGATACACTATTTGGGAAATGCAATATAACAACCAGGTACCAGCAAGTCACAATGCCAATAGAATTGTTATCTACTGATCAAAATTGTATATAGCAATTACCTTTGCAAAACCGTTATATAGTGATGGGCCGTTTCCAAAATTTGGGATTAGTATACCTCCAGATGCCACCTACAGAAATTTAAATGAGTGAGATAAGTGATGTTATTGTCATTCATACAGAAAAAATAAATTAATAAAGCAAGGAGATTTGAGGGTCAGATCTAATTTGCAACTATGGCACAAAATTTGAGTCACTCAATTCGAATCGCACAAATCAAAAGACGCCCCTATAAACCACTATCTGGCAAATTCGAATTGGTGGTTCACATTACATGCCATGTTTGTGCCATAGTTGCCTGTAGCAGCAGATCCAGGCCCTAATTATCATATACAATGAAATACCATATTATTGCAGGGACTGATGGGGAAGTTCTCTTCTCGGATCATTTCACTGGGCTTCTTTGCAAATCCAGTTGATGCCTCAGGAACTGCCACCTAAAACATCAGAATAAAAAGATAGTAAAGCATTTAGTTTACACAGGAATAAGAAGAAAAATAAAAAGGATATGCTGATCTGGGACAATGCAGGAACGAAATGAAATCTAAATTCTAAAGTGTCAGATCCCAAAAGTATAAAATTAAAAACAAAACAAGATATATCCAACATATCTCAAAGTATCGTGCATGATCCTGTAGATGTCAAATTTATTTCTTATTTGATTAAAGATTCCAAACAAGCCCTTAATTATTCTAAAGATATGACAATATCAGAATGAAAAAAAAAATTATCAACCTTTCCGGTTAGTTGAACATCAAAAAGGCTGGATCGGCGCTTCTTCTTGGAGGGGTTGCTCTGCCTGAGAAAATATTTCTGCGCATGACTGGCGACCTGAGTAGGCGTCCGTGTGGTCACAAAATTTCTAGAGATTCCTCTCCAGTCGCCTTTACCCAACCTCTCCAGTCCAGCCAGGAACATTCTGTGCTCTTCCTCTGTCCATGGAACCCCTTAACAAACAAATCAATTTGTTAGAAATAAAACACAAATAATTAAGTATACAAGATATTTACTGTCTTGCAACAGATGCCTGCCAATATGATTTTAAAAAAATTGTATTAATTGTTCCAATACTTAAAAATTAGATGTACCAAAACTTTCAAATCTGAAACTAACAGATACCTAATCTCTACCAGTAATTAAATAATGTGTTAAGTCTTAAGAGAACAATATATAGGTAGATTATATAAACACTCAATACCTAATCTCCCCAAATTTAACGCCCTTGATATCAATTTGTTCAATTTTTCACCAAATAAAATACGGAAACCATAGGTTTTTGTTAATTAATTAACCGAAGAAAGATTTTGACGAATAAAAAAGCAAAAGTAAATAGATTTACTGGAGATGATCTACCTCTCTTCCTCTCCTGTCCAGCAGAGCGCCGCTTCTTCCTTGAAGACTTGAGAAGACCTCCATCTGAGTGATAACCGCTGTTCTCGCTACCACCCTTCTCTCCAGTTGATCCAACAGCACAAGACACGAGATTGCCCATACTGGCGCACTTTCTCATAACCTCCTCCTCCTCCTCCTGCTCCTCCTCCTCCTCCTCTCTTTCTTCAACTTCCTCAATTTCCCTGAAAATTTGCACACCAAACAACTTCAACCCCTTCTCCATTGATAGAGGAAGCTCCTTCCTTTTATTTTTCGATTATTTCGTTTTTTGTTTGGTGGAAATGTTGAATAGATAGAAAGTGGGTCGAGAGGATGTTGCGTTTTTTTGTCTGGCTTTCGATTTGGTTTCTTCTTTATAAGGTTTTCTACAAGGACAAAGAGCCACTGATTTTGCTAATAATAACGAGTTTGCCCTTGTGAGTACGGACAAGTCGGCTCACCGGATGGTGAGAGTAAGTTTTTTTTTTTTTTTTTTTGTTTCTTTGTCAGATAACAATTTTATTTCCTTTTCCAAGTTATAGTTATTTTAATTTAAATAAACTTTTGCTAAACAGTGTAGGTGTAGCAACTAAAAACATTGTAATAATATCTTGGTATAAAAGGAATGTTATATAGAGACTTACCTCTTATAGACTAAACTAAAAGAGTAGTTTTAATGTACATTCCATTTTTATGTATATCTATTTAATATTTTGAAAATATTATTTAAATTAGAAAACTAAATTATAAATTTTTACTTCATTTTTTAGATAACATGTATATCTATCGTACTGAAATTTTATTATGGATAGTAAAAAAATTAGTACAAAATTTGGTTACATTTGTACAACCCTTTGAATTATTATAACTCGACATTATATAATACAAAAAATATCCAATAATTATTTCAAAATTTAATTTATTTTTGAGTTGTGACATGTCTTTTTTGGTCCTATCTATAACATTCAATAACAAATCAAATGATCTTAATCTCAACATTTGTATCATTACACATATTTTAAAAACATAATTATATGCATTTCTTCATAAATATTATCATGTAGAATTGTAGATGCTAAGGTAAATTTTATTCTGACTTTTTCATCGGTGATAAAAAATTTATGGATCAAAATAATATTTAATATTTTAAAAACTAAAAATAATAGTGATAATTTAAGGACTATTTATTTAAAGAGGAGGGTTCAAATGCCTCGTGTCTTTCATACCTCATCATTCCTCATATTTTATATCTTCATTTTCAAAGTCTAAATTGTCGATCCGAACCGTTCAACATGATATCCATACTAAAATATGGTTGGAGATGAAATTTTATAATTTTTGAAAAAAAAAATTACTATTTTTTAAGATGGGTAGAAAATCACTGTTTTTTGAACGGTCCAAAAACAGTAATTTTGTATCTATCTTAAAAAATAGTAAAAAAATTTCAAAAATTATAAAATTTCATCTCCAGACATATTTTAGTATGCATATCATGTTGAGCAGTTCAGTCCACATTTTGGACTTTAAAAAAAAAAATATAAAATATGAGGTACGATGAGGTATGAAAAAAATGAGATATTGGAACCCTCTTATTTAAATTACTAATCTGTCCCTTGACAAACAAGTAATTATCAGTAAGGGAAAAAAATAGAGAATCCCATCCAAAATCTCACAGTTATTTTTTTCCCATAAATTATCCACTTGGATTAACGGCTCTATATTTTGTTCCTGGCCAACAAATCGGGTGCATGGATCTGACTGCATTAATCTCTCGCCACGATAATGGCCAAAATAACGAAACTGCCATCAGTTCGTACGAGTAGAACGCAATGACATATCAACCGTCCTATTTTACCTTATCTTAGGAGAATCTTTATATAAAAGAAATCTAATAAGAAGATTATTAGAGGTGTCAATGTCATCCGAAATTTTTATTAATACCCTCCAAAAATAAAATAGCAAATTTATCGTCTGCATTGATTTTTTTTTTTTTAAATAACTTAACTGTTTTCACGTTGGGGCAGTTTGCACTTTTTTTTTTTTTTACAGATGTTTAGCTGACCGCCTCCACAGTGAGGCGGATTGCTATAAAAATATATTTTTTTAGAGATGTTTAGTAGGGCATTTGTCAATTTTACATCTCCAATTGGTACCCGGCGGCTGTTCAAGTATTTGCATAATCACCATTGGATCTCTGCTGGATCCAATAAGGTGTGCCAATTGAATATTGCGCGGATCCAGGTAATATATAGTTTTGTTAGATTGATCCAAGTTAACCGTTTTATTTTACCCTTTTTAGAATTTGGGTTTATGTGTTAGTCGTTGAATTAGAAATTGTGGGAAATTATTTTTTAATTGAAGTATCATTTGATTTAGGATTATTTCTGGTGAAGCAATTTGTTCGAATATTTCTTTTGGATTTGTTTTGTGTGTTGTTCATTGGGAGGTGGTATTTGATGTTTCGGGCTATATTAGCGTAGCTACACTGTTTCGCTATCTTTGCTTGTAATATGTGGCCTGAAAGATATTAAGTTGTTTAGGAAAATAATATCTTGTGGAAACTGTCTATATGTAGGGTAATATTTTATCTAATATTTACAGTACTATATAACTCAACTCAAGTGAGTGCTCTTCTGATGTTGTTAATTAGCTGAGTAATAACATTTTATCTAATATTTACAGTAGTTTTGTAGTCATACTCTTTATAAAAAGTATATATGATGCTCCAACATGGTATTCGGCTTATTATGTCTTGATGTGTCCATTATTTATGAGACCTATAAGGCTATAACAAGTTGAGATTGCAAATTAGAATGCCTCTTCGAAGTAATATAATGTGACAGGATCTTGTGGGGCACCGCACATTCCATCACAAAATCTGATCGATGTAACATCACATAATCCGATCCTTGCAAAGGATCAGACGATCATTACCTGTAATAATCGTCTTAGCTCTTGTCGGTCGTTTATATTTTTTAAATTGATTACGTATCATATATACTCATTAGGATAGGTGTCATATAATTTACAGATTAGATGAAAATATTAAGATTTCTAAAAAAAATTTATAGCAAACCGCCCCACTATCTAAACATCTGTATAAAAAAAAAGAGTAAACCGCCCCAACGTGGGGCGGTTAGGTTATTTTTTTTAAAAATTCAATGCGGTAGATTTGCTATTTTTTTAGGGTATTAATAAAATTTTCGGCAATGACACCTTTTTATTCGTTTATCCGATCCGTACCGTATTCGATAAGGCAGGTATGGATAAAATTTTTATTTCGTAAATTAATTGGGTACGGATACGGGTAAAGATTTTTTTCGTTATCTAAATGGGTAAGGGTATGGATAAAGCCTATTCCGTATCCGTTATCCGATCGGGTCATTATAAAAAATATATATATATTATATATATTAATATGCAATGATATCCATTCTCCAACTACTCTTGGTAGTTGTGTTACACTTAATTAATCATTAAAATACGTAAATGAATTCTATCAAATTTCAATAAAGTTTAAACCTTAGAAATATATGTGTGAAATGAATGTGTTTTAATGTTTTATTTAGTAAATAATAAAAATAATTATTATATTTGCATTACCCGTTATTTATCCGCTATCGTATCATTATCCGACAACCATAACGGATAATAATAGAATACGGATAAACTAATTTATAGAGGGTAAGCATAAAATACGAGTAAAAATAATTTGTAATGGATACAGATACGAAAATGCTTCATTCGATCCTTACCGTACCCGTTGACACCCCTAAAGATTATTGCCATATTGCATGGGTTCACCCTTTAGATTTTTCATATTAGTATAAGAGTAGATAAAAATGCAAAGTCCTCCTATTTTACCTTATTTTACAAGAACCTTTATATAAAAAAAAATCTAATAAGAGGATTATTGCCATATCGCATGGGTTCACCTTTAGATGTTTCATATTAGAGTGAGGCTATGGTACTATGCATAACACGGATTGGTCCATGCTACGGCTCAATATTTGAGTTTTCAAAATTCTAACGGTCGATCCGAACCGTTCAACATGATTATAAAATGAATATGTACTTGCAAACCAAATTTTACATTTTTTCGAATTTTTTTACTATTTTTTTAGATAGGTAGAAAATCACTGTTTTTGGATGGTCCAGAATTTTTAGATCAAGTGATTTTCTACCTATCTAAAAAAATAGTAAAAAAATTCAAAAAAATGTAAAATTTGGTTTGCAAGTACATATTCATTTTATAATCATGTTGAACAGTTCGGATCGACCATTAGAATTTTGAAAACTCAAATATTAAGCCGTAGCACGGACCAAACCGTGCTATGCATAGTACCATAGCGTCACTCTTCATATTAATATAAGAGTAGATTAAATTGCAAAATATGATCTTTTATTAAAATATAATAAAATAAATATGTAATTGGAGATCAAACTTTTTTATTTTTTGGAACTTTTTTACTATTATTTTAGATATATACAAAATCACTGTTTTGGATGGTCCACAATCTCCCAAAAACTGGAATTTTGTATCTATCTAAAAATATAGTAAGAAAGTTTAAAAAATATATAAATTTTATTGAAAGTGGGGGTTGGTTTTATCTAAACAAACTTGAGAGTATATAAAAAAAAAAAAATCTAAGTTCAACATTTAGTATTCTCTTTTTGCATT
The DNA here is from genome assembly GCA_025461125.1 of Carex kokanica. NCBI lineage: Eukaryota > Viridiplantae > Streptophyta > Magnoliopsida > Poales > Cyperaceae > Carex > Carex kokanica. The sequence goes on along the minus strand of JAJGRX010001259.1, from coordinate 341,480 downwards.
GAAGTAAAAAAAAGGAACATTTTGCAATTTCTTGGAAGATAATTTTTGGATGGCATTTCTTGGAAGATACTTGTCACAAAAAATAATAAATAATAATAGAGTAAGGTTAAAATGCACCATTGATTTTGTACTCCAATCATGCTCCACATTCTTATTTTCATTTTCAAAGTCCGAACCGTTCACCATGATCTTTGTATTAAAATGTGCTTGGAGACCAAATTTTATATTTTTTGGAATTTTTTTACTAATATTTTAGATAGGTACAAAATCACTGTTTTAAGAAGATTCTGGATCATCAAAAACAGTGATTTTGTACCTATCTAAAAAATAGTAAAAAAATTTAAAAAAAATATAAAATTTTGTCTCCAACTACATTTTAATATGAAGATCATATTGAGCAGTTTGAATCGATTGTTCAAACTTTGAAAACGAAGAAAAAAACGTGGTGCATGATTGGAGCACAAAACCAATAGTGCATATGAACCCGAATTTTTTTTAAAAACCATAATTAGGAAAATCATTGTTAGGGAACCAACATGATTACTCATTTTTTTACAAAAACCATAAGAACCGAGATTGGAATTCGGTTCCACGTTTTTTTTTTCCTGGAACCGAATTCCAATTTCGGTTCCAACCTCGTTTTCACAATTTTTCGTAGGAGAGCTGCCACGGAAAATCCAAAATGCACTTGGAACCGAAATGAGCACTCGGTTTTTTTTTTTTCACATTGGAACCGAATTTAGATTTCGGTTTTTCTGTTTTCCACCTTGGAACCGAGAGTACCATTCGGTTTTTTTGTAGCCGTGTCAGGTGTCATAGGCAAATACCTTTTATTACAATGGGGGTAGTTCTGCGTAACTTAGGCAAATACCTTTTATTACTTTGACTCTTCTTTCGAAAATTGAATCTCTCCATTTCAATACAAACGTGAGACAACGCTCTCCAAGCTTTACCTGTGAAATGGATAACTCCAGTAGTTTGAAATTAGTGGAGATTAGTGCAGTGGGGTCTCTACCCTTTTGTTTTCCACCTTGGAACCGAATTGTATATTCGGTTTCATCAAAAAAAAAGAAAAATAGAGGCAAACCCGAATGCAGCATTCGGTTCCATCAAAAAAAAAAAAAAAACCGAGTAGGGATCTCGGGTTTTGCTCTGCACACCGAAGGCCACACCATATTTTCAGAAACAGTGTGAAAACGAAGTTAAAACTGAAATTGGAATTCGGTTCCAGGAAAAAAAAAACTTGGAACCGAATTCCAATCTCGGTTCTTATGGTTTTTGTAAAAAACTCAGTAATCATGTTGGTTCCCTAACAATGATTTTCCTAATTATGGTTTTTAAAAAAAATTCTATGAACCCTACTCATAATAATAATAGAGTAGAGTTAAAATGCACCATTGGTTTTGTGCCCCAACCATACCCCACATTTCTATCTCCGTTTTCAAAGTTCAAACAGTCGATCCAAACCGTTCAATAAGATATCCATATTAAAATGTGCTTAGAGACCAAATTTTATATTTTTCGAAATTTTTTTACTATTTTTTTAGATAGGTACAAAATCACTGTTTTTGGATGGCCCATAAGCAATGATTTTGTACCTATCTAAAAAAATAGTAAAATATTTCCAAAAAATATAAAATTTGGTCTCTAAGCACATTTTAATATGGAGATTATGTTGGACGGTTCAGATCGACTGTTTGAACTTTGAGAACAGAGATATAGATGTGGGATATGATTGGGACACAAATTCAATGCTGCATTTTAAGCCTACTTATAATAATAATAATAATAAACACCTGCACACGGCTGTAGAGACGACAACATTTTGTGGTTGCCATGACAAATATGAAAGATAAAGAAACTTGACAAAGTAGAGCTTGACTTTAAAGAAACAGATAAATAAATTAAAATATTTGAAGATGCAAACTCAAACTCAAATCCCAACCACCATCCAATTTTAAATTATTAGCACGTAATGAAGCAAAAGGGAATTCACGTGGGCAGACAGGGCAGCAAAATTAAAGAGAGAAAAGGTTGAATATTATATGGTTCTTAAATAAAGATTAATCCAAATTAACTAAGAAATTTTTGCCTTTTTTTTTGCCCTCAGTTTTAAACTAAAGGTTCTCAAAAAAAATAAATTTTTTATGAAATGTGTTTTTTTTTGTGTGTTTTTGTCTAAAAGACTTTGGACGAACGGTTAGATTCATGGGATCAGGGGCGGAGCTAGACTTTCAAACTACAGGGGTCAGATGTGAATAGAAGTCAACCGTATAAAGTTTTCATGCTAAGAATGGGGGTCAATTTACCGAAACTATCACATTTTACTTGAAATTATATATAAAATCTTACATAAATATAAAAATTCTAAAAAAAATGGAAGTCAATTGACCCCATTCACAAAGAATACCTCAGCCCCTGCACGAGACTGTTTAATTGTAAAATTCTAAATCTATTCACACGATTTCAACGTAGATCGGATGGTATAGGACTGACTTAGAATAAAGTTGGTCCAAAACTAAAATTTTTTTGGTACCACAATTTTTTGCAATGCTATTATTATTGGTATTGTTATTGTTATTATGTTGTCTCCGTTGTAGAAAATGACTGTAATTTCGTCGCTTAATAAATACCTGAGCATTTAAAAACCGCTATAAATTTGAAAAAGCACACTAAATATGTATCTGTCTAAAGTTTATATAAATATATAATGTTTAAAAAAGGCATATAACCAATTTAATATGTATCAAAATTAAAAAAAAATCAGTCTTTCAAAATTCTTCAAACTTGTATATAAAAAGACTAGAATCACTGATTAAGAAATTTTAGGGATGTGCAATGCCAATGCATTATCTTAAAAATATAACAAATTAAGCTGTGGCACTAAATTGAAGATGCACCTTTTTTCTATAATGTTGTTACCACCGTACTATGGAATGGACTCTGCTGCTTTTTGGAGAGAAAAGCAGTGTCATCTTTTTCCGAATCCAACTATTCAAATTCGTTGAGATTTGTGCATGAAAAAGTTTCTTTATCGAAATACGTGAATGTAAAATTTTGAATCGTTGAATTCGGAAAATGAGGACGCTGCAGAGTCGGATCCACCTTACTATATATTACACTTACACATGATAATGGTAGTAGATATTCATTATTATTGCGAGGCATATGATCAAATCAGATGGTCCAAATTAAATTAAAACATCTTCCTAAAAATTGATTTTAATTTATCAAACCACTTAAACAATGCCACAAGCTACCATATCACCAATCCTTATACTGGTACATATCATTTTCTAAGGTTTAACATATTCAAAATCATTTGACTATATATGATATTATGATTCTGTTATGCACAAGGCCAAGCAAACTAACATAAATACATTATAAATTCAAGAAAGACACAAGGCCAAGCAAACATGCACTAAAAATTATATATGATGTTAAGCCTCTAAATCTCATGTTTTTTTAAAGATTCAAATAATTGAATCAAACCATCTGATTTTATCTACATATCAAATAATAAAAGAAATCAAATTGTATATTATTTTAAGATTATTTTATTATATTATCTGGATAAGCAGAAACTCATATTTTTTTTTAAAAAAATATTAGAAATAATTATATAAAAAATAGGGAAATAAATCCTAAAAATATACATTTTTATTTTATACAATTTTTTTTCAATAGAGATATTTTGAAAAGTTGCAGGACCTTACTGAATAAAGCCCATCTAAAGAACTTGATTGTAAATTTGTTGCGTGTTGCAATTGAACTTACTAAAGGGACAATTGCAATTAGTCAGAAGATCACAATTCGGATTGAAAGGGAATAAAAAAAAAATAAGGATAGAGTTTGGCCAGAACTCTTTTATTTATAGAAATTTATTAAAATTAATATAGACAAATGGATAGATTGTCTGGAAATTTCGATCCATAAAAGGAACAAAATTAATGATTCAGTTCATTTAGACATATTTAAAGAAACTGGATCAATAATTTGATTTCTTAGAAAATATATTCAGGGGTGTACCTCGGCATAGAAAATACGAAATGCAACAGAATTGAATCTATTTAACTCGTTTGCATTCAGATTTTGTTTACTAATTTATTTAAAATTTGAAGCGAGCAACATTAATAAGAAAATAGGAGGCATACAATTAATTGAATAAAATTAGAAGGCTTAGAATAACAAAATAAATTAATTCGTTTGTTGATAACAATTAATTTATGTTAATTAATATAAATTAATTTGTAGGCCGAAAAAAATCATCAAAATGTAAATGAAAATTTGGATTTTAAACATACATAACTTTTGATAGGATACTGATTTCTATTATTATCTAAATTTAGAAAGCTCGCAAAAAGATCTACGAAGTTTCTAGAGAAACAAAAAAAAAATTTAGAGCAAAAAAAAAATATGGTTTGAAGTCTAAAAAATTTAATTAAAGTTGATTTCTATTATTATCGTTTGAATTTAATTAAAGTTGATTTCTAAAAAATATCGTTTGATTTCTATTATTATCTAAATCAACGGTTTGAATTCGTCTCGTTTGAAGTCAATCCGATAGATTTAAGAGTTATGCTCACCAAATCCTTTGATTAGCACAACACACCCTAGTTCTACTCAATAACCAAATATCCAAACTACAGTGTAGAACTCATAACAACTACACTAGCACTAGCGTTAGCAGAGGAACTAGAAGCATCAGTAGGTGAATCCACTTGAATGAAAGCAAGAGCATCAAAGACCTTAATTAGACAGGTCTGATCTTTCTAAACCACGACCAAGATCTTTGTCCGAACCCAGAGAGCATTCCTTTTCCTGGGTATCTATGTTCGACAAAATAATCAGAAGACCTGTCTGATTTAAAAAAGTAAGACTCATGGACAAAATTAAAGATAATTTAAAGTAAGTGTCATCAAGTCTAGTTTGCACCAATATGAAGTCAAAGCAATAATAGCTGCACCTACCGAACTAAGAGATGAAACATGAGAATTTTGGAAGCATATTTTATTTCTAGTTAACCATACCAACCATCAAGTTGCAACCCTAACTAACTCTACAAGTAAAGAATCCTTTAATGGAATCCAATAATCAAAGAGTCGTAAATTTAAGACAATAGTACAATCGTAAATAAAATTGTTGTGATTTCCTATCCAAGTCCAAAGAGTGGATATAAATGAACAAGTGACAATTCTGAAGTGGCTAACCCTAACCCTAGCTCTGATACCAACTTGAATTGAGCCAAAAATGAAATCTTGCTTTATTATTGACCCCTTGGGTTTATATAGAGATTACATCTTACATTCAAGTCCCTCGACTTTCTCTATATTCCTCCCTAAACTAGATACAAAATACCAACAGATTCTTTCTATGGAATCGAAATTGTCATGCAATTTATCTATTTTCTATATTATTTTTAGTGAATTTCTAAAAATAAAAAATTCTGAAATTTTGCAATTGTAAATCCAGTATTTTCTCAATAAATAAATCACATATTATAATTAACCTAACAAACGATTCCCTCTCCCTTGACGTGGTCGCAACAGAGTGAGACCAATGAGCTTAACAGATCTCATCATCAAAAGAAATTTAATAATGAATTAAAAATTCTAGTGGATTAGTCCCTCATATATTTTTTAATCAATTGATAAGACGGTGGATTAGTCCTTTGATCTCGTCTCATTTTCAACTGTTTCTCTTTCTTTTCTTTTGTTTGATATTTAGTAAATTAATACAGTGGCATAGAAAAGCACACCAGCCAATGGTTTGAAATTGCTTTGAAATTATTTAATAATTTCATCTTTTAATCAATTGCTTTGAAATTATTGGATGACATAAATAAACTCAATATTTTCAATACAACTAGGTGGATATATATATTATGTACCATGTCGTTTCTATGTATATTTATGCTGGAAACAAGTCAAGTAAGCAACATCTTTATTTTTTTTTTTTATTTTTTTGGGTTTTTGGTAACTTCTTGACGACAGGATGTATACATAAATAATATAATTTTAAAGTAAAAAAAAATAATAGAATAAAATTGGGACCTTTGAATAATTAAATCTCAAAGAAGCAAAATATAATATTGAACTTCTGAGAAACTTCAAAATCTGAAAATGGTTCCTTTGAATAATTAAATGTTTTCATAAAACCATTTGTTAGTAATCTTTTTTGTTTTTAAAAAGGGCGAATGTTGAATTTTATTTAATGAAGTAGTGCCCCAATGCCAGACAAAAATTGTTATTGTTATTTTAGACCTACAAAAATCATTATATGTATAAAATCAAAATTAAATGATTACCACCCGGTCCAAGCTATTTTCAATCCTACCACCCACGCGGACCCAGTTCGCGCTTCAAATTAGGGTGGTGCGCGGACTGGGTTGGCACACCAATTGGTACTCTAACTGGGTTGGCGCACCAAAATTGGTGCTCAAACGGGATGAAACACACTGAAGAGCAGTAAAAATTCCGAAACAGTTGGTGCTCTAACTCAGTCTGCACACCAGTTGGTGTGCCAACCTAGTCCGTGCACCAACTCATTTTGGTGCGCGAACTGGGTCGTCGTGGGTGATAGGATTAAAAATAGCTTGGACCGGGTGGTAATCATTTAATTTTGATTTTATGCTGTGGTAACTAAAAAAATTTCGGTAAAAAACGGTCGTTTAGGCCAATTAATCAGCCAATTGGTCATTAACGGCGACCAAACCGTCATAAATTTTTCCGGCTAATAAGCTAATTATTCTCAATTATTTTTGATTAATCGCTTAGCGTTATCTTACCCGTCCGACGAGCTCGCATACCGTTATTTATAACAATGATTTCGGTAAGATATAAAAGCTAGTTATAAAGAATTAAAGATCCCTCGTGTACTCCTATTGTGCGGTTCCTGGATCTGCTATGGCAAATTCAATGATGGCGCGCATGTTGTCAAGTGTTCTGTCATATCAAAACAAAGTAATAAAATAGTAAACACTAAACAATATAATATAATATAGCCGTCCCCTCTCTAAAAGAGTTCACATCACCTGAGATATGTGAAAAATCCAAACCGTTCAATTCTTTAAAACATAAATTTTGATGCAACCTATCTAATAAAAAATAGTGATTTTATATCTATTTAAAATAATAGTAAAAAAATTTCAAAAAAATATAAAATTTAATATTCAAGTACAATTACTATTCAAAATCAGAAGCACACAGCACAAATACACTATATTAAGAAGTCTTACAAATACAAATAGATTAACAAGCCAATAACACACTTTCTACACTCTCTTACAATTAATATATAATATTCTCAAATGTATTTGGTAGATTGGAACAGAAAGAGCAAAATCTAGAGAAGAGCAACTTGAAGAAGAAGAACAAGAGAAAAAACTCACACGCCTTGAACTCGAGTCCGGATCCCCTAAGTAACCCAAAAACCCTGAAGTAACTCAATTTTTGGATTTTTAGATTGAGACCGTCCGATTCGAATTCGTCGCTTGGAATCGTTTTGGAATTCGAATTCATTGTCAGAATGTGTGTGTTCACTTCGGACATAGATTTTTACTGATTCGAATCAGATGGTCCCGATCTAAAATCCAAAAGTCAGGTTACTTCACTTAATCCGAATTCCTTGAACTCTCTCTCTCCGTTTCTTTTCAATTTCCAATCGGAGATCATTTCCGTGAATTTGCAAATGGGCTGGGCCCATTTCAGTTTGGGCTTCATACGACATAACAAATCCTCTATTATACCTCTCATAATTAAGGTTTCTTCTCAAAGAACTGAAGAAGTAACTAGATTTGTGCTACACTTTGTTTCGGCAGTGATAATTTAAGGGCATGTTCGGCCGTCCAAAGGGAACAAGAATGAAGATTTTTGAATGGCCGAAATACTGTGTGTGTGGGAAAAGTGAATTTTTTTTTTCCCACAAACACAGTGTTTCGCCGAACATGCCCTAAATATTTTATATAGAGACGTAAAAAGACTAGCGATCCGTATTAAAAAAATTAAGAAATACAACATCAGACTATTATGAAACTTCAAAAAAGGTTAGACTGGTATATAATTTATCACTATAGATGTTGATGGACATAAATATTTCGAGCTAAAATTAATTGTACAATTGTCTTACTTGGGCCATAAATTTCTTGATTTCTTGCTTTTGCATCTCGTCACTTGTTGTAAGCCCCTATTTGCTTGTGACGATGATCCAACTGATCGAAGTTACAAAAGAATCAAAAACTATTTAAATCAGCTGAAATTTCAAATTCATAAACAATACATCTGAAATATCTGAAATTCCAAATCTAGCCGTTCAACTTTTTCTGTGCACACATCTCGAAACAGTTCGACGGCTGAATTCGGGATTTCAGAGATTTCAGGGTACTATTCATAGATATGAAATTTCAGCAAATTTGGATCCCTGGAGAAAAAAATGGAGTACTGAAGCGTTCAGAAAGAGCGAGAAGAGAGAAGCGCATGAGGGAGAATGGTTATGCTGTAAAATGGGTCCCAAATGTCGGTCTTACTATTCATTTTACTGTAGCCCCTGATCAAGAATTAAGTAATATAGTATAGATGGGTCCCAAATGTCGGTCTCACTATTCATTTTAGTGTAGCCCCTGATCAAGAATTAAGTAATATAGTATAGATGTGCTATACTAATTACAATATAAAGATGGGTTGGGTTTATAGTCTTTCTCGCGTGGTAGATCAATTTTAGAAATATTTTTTTGGATATTTTGCGTGGATTTATCCTTGACAGAAATGGCAAGTCAAGTGCAACTGTTGAAAACAGTATGGATAATATCTGATCCGTATTCAAAAATTAGATGTAGATATTCGATATCTGAATATCTGTGTGGATATGAATACTGATATGGTTTTATGCAATTATGCATATTTGAATAATAAATATATGTCATATATTTTAATATATATTATGCAAAAAAATATTGTTATTCACGATTATAGTTCGATAAATATTATGAATTTTAATGAATCCTCAATCCGATTCGTATCCGGAAAATTAAATAGAAATATGAATATAGTTTTACCACTATTCGCTCCATATCCGCTCCATTTTCACCTCTAATAACTTCTTACAAACCCAATTTTTCTTTGTTATTTTTTTTATGTGGTGATTCTGTTAATCTTCCTCCATGTAATTATTTTTGTTAGATAAAATTATCATGCAAAGTTAACTACTTCAAAAAACTATGTAACTAAAATAAATTTGATTGATAAGTGTATCCATCAGCTATGATAGTACAGGCGAAAAACAAGAAATAGAAAAATTAAGGGTTTGCAGGTCGTTCCAAACGACCTGCTCTCTCCTCTCCGTCGATTGGTGATGGCAGCGCGAGGTACTTCTGCTTGATGGATCTGGCTACCGCTTTCGGTGCTTCCGCCTAATAGATCTGGCCACTGCTCATTGCTCTGTCTTCGTTCGAGCAGGCGCTTCCGTCTAGCGGATCTTGCCACTGTTTCTCGGTGCTTCCGCCTAATGAATCTGGTCATTGTGCTTTCCTTTGGCCTCCTGGGTTTTTATTCAACAAGCAGTTCGTTTTTTTATTCTCTTCTCTCGAACTCTTCTTCCCTTCTTTGGCAATGAAAGAGTGGGTGGAACGAGCTGTACATATAGTTACTTATATGTTGTGGTATGTTTTGGTTTGTGATGGTGTTTGTTGTGTGCTTTCTTTCTTCCCCTCCTCTTCCCCCTCTCTTCTTTTTGGCTCTCACACTGGCGGCTCTCCATTGGAACCTTTGAGTGGTGACTATCCATGTCCAGTTGATTCAGTTCCTGCAGGGGCGAAACTAAAAAATAGAGGTCGGGGGGGGGGGCGGAAGAATCAAATATAGTATAATTTCATTTTATAGAAGGGGCTAAAAGATATTAATGCATATAAAAATTACAAAATTTAATGGACCAAACTACAAATTTTCAAACTATAGGGGGTGCTTAGCACCCTTTCCCCACCACTATGTTCTGCCCCTGAGTTCCTAGTCAGGTTTGATTCAATTGAGACTTCTGAGTGATGACTGTCCCGGTCTGGTTGATTCAGTTCTCGGTCCGGTTTGATTCAGTGCCTTCTACGATGAAGTCTGTCAGCAGGATAAACTTTGCGCATAGAGAAAACAATCAATAGGCTCCTATCATTTTCATCAAGCAAGAATGACCAAATTTGCGTTCACAGGATGCACATACCTTTGTGTGTTTTTAGTTTGTTTACAACTGTATACTTTTTAAGACACTTGTTGTCTCATAACAACTATTTTGTAACTCTTTAAATAAATGAAATTGCCTACGGCTTTACACCAACTTTTTTTTATTTTTTAACAGTATTGTAGATAAAATATGAGCCATAAAATTATTTTCAAATTAGACAGTTCACATTGGCTTCTCTGGATTCTTTAAATTTGGACAACTTAGTTAAACTTTTATTCAAGCAATGTCTTTAATCGGATACTTAAAAAATAACAAAGAAAAATTGGGTTTGTAAGAAGAAGCTGTTATTCCATAAAAATGCTTGACTTCATATACTAAAAGGACTAGAAAATTCTACAACCTTTCTGCTGCTTGCCACTGGGATCCAAATCCCCCAAAGTAACCCAAAATTTGGGTTTATATCCGGACCAATAGGAATTAGGGGATGTAATTCTTTTTGCACAGAGATCTCTCTCTTGCGAGTCTTCCTCTCTTGTATTTTTTTACTTGCTGCCACCGTTATGGGGAAATTTCAAAATCACAGTAGAAGAACTGTCAGATCTTCTGTATGTGTAAGTGATTCTCCATTCCTTTTCAATTTTTTATCTAGATCATACAACAACTGTTGCCCTTCTGTATTGGTTTCATTTAATTCTTTTATTCATTTAATTAGCAGAAAACTAGAGATCACTTTGTGCTGAATTATACTATTTAATGTACTTGCAAGTTTGCATATCAACATAATTTCTTCTTGGCTAGACAAGTCTTCAGTATGTGATGTGTTGCTAAATCTCCTCCATTCTTACTTTCTGAAAAAAAAGGGATTTTGAGGGTTAAAATTTTGCATAAAATTTTGAAAAGTGCAAGGAAAACAGGTAATATAAATCATATTAAAATGTCGGAATTTCATGTATATCTCTCAAAAACTTCAAAATTACATATTTCCCCTCTAAACTTTTAAAACCCCCAAATTTACCCATTTTATTGTCTTTTATAAACTCATTTTAAATATATAAAATACCCATTTTACTCTTAATTAAAAGCATAAAAAATTTGTAGCTTGTTTAAGAAAAATGTCAGTCTTATATTTGATTGGTTTTCAAGAGCAAAATGGGTATTTTATAATGGGTATAGGGTGTATAATGGGTATTCCGGTTTTCGAGGGCAAAATAGGTACTTTATAAAGGGTAAAGGGTATAATGGGTATCTTATAAGACCGGCATTTTTCTTAAACAAGATACAATTTTTTATGCTTTTAATAAAGGGTAAAATGGGTATTTTATAAATATAAAATGAGTTTTAATATAAAATGCAATAAAATATTGTAGATTTGTGAGTTTGAAAGTTTAGAGGGGGAAATACATAATTTCGAAATTTAGAGGGGGGAATACGTAATTTTGAAGTTTTTGAGGGGTATACATGAAATTCCCCCTATTAAAAATATTGTGTGTTAAAATGCTCTGGAGAAATATATAGCACCGATCCTAATTAACATGATATTCATGTATTCACCGTACTTTATATGTCATTCTTCGACGGGTAACTCTGATAATTATATCTCACACACATTTCCTGGAATCAATATATATCCATAAAAATCTAAAGAGAGAGATCAAAGAAAATAGTTTGAAATACCTTTCTTTATTACTTGTTCTATTTAATCTGATTGGTTAGAACTTAGAACTTAGAACATATCTTTGTTTCCAACTGTTGTTAAATATTCATATGAGATATATATACAAAATGAAATTATAACTATTTTGTTGAAATTTAAACTTTAATTGAAAGCATTGATCTACCTGGCAACAAAATATGCAAAAATAACAGCAAGGAATGTGAATAGTATAATGTTTCTTTTGATCTAAAAATATAGAAAGGTCGAGTACTAGTGCTAGAATAGTAACTCTAATGCGAGGGAAGTTCTGAGGTGCCTTTTTCAACTACAAATTTCATCACATCCTCCTTTGATTATATTCTGTACAAAATCATCACACCTTTCCATTTAATTATTTTCTGAGGACTTTCTTTTCTCCTGTATTTTGATGCCATCTGATGTGGGTCTATTAGGTGTATGGTTTAAATGTTATATCATAGGCAACCAATTGACACTATAAATAATCGGTATGTTACATGCTCTATTGAAATCAATTATAAAATGGAATAGACAACAATTTATTACTACTATTAAGCTATGGAGTATTATCTCCATCTAGAGAGCAGGTTCAAACACATATTAAGCAATCCTAAGGCTCTTAATGAAGCTCTTTCCGCCAAAATTGCATCCAGTAGAGATGAATTCCAAGAAGTCTCTAAAGCTGCTCTCTCGGTACCTTTTTGGGTGTTGTTCGTCCACTAGCTCTTTCAAAGCTCCCACCTTCTCATCCATAGAGAATCCATGGATGCTTGCCATGGAGATCCTTTCCTCACAACCAAGCACAGCTTGGTGCACCAAGCTTCTGTATGTCCCATTACTAAGCACCTCCATGTGGTCCCCCAAATGCACGTGCAATGCCCCGGATTGGATGTGCACTGGTTGCCACGTGTCACCATTGTTGTGGCTTATTTGTAGTCCGTCACAAGTTTGAAAAATGATGGTTATGAAGCCGTAATCAGAGTGTGCTGGTAGACCGAGTTTGAAATTCTGAGATGTGTTTTTATTGGGGTAGTAATTTAGGGCCATAAGTTGCATTCCGTTTTCTAATTTTTCAGTTTGATAATTTGAGCCCAGACCTAGACTCTCTAGAATTGCATCTATTAATTGCACAGCTACTCGCTGTATTTCTTTTGAGTAAGCACCCATGTTTTCCCTGAAAAAAGAGAAGGAAGTATATATAACATTCATGTACACTGACACATAAGAACTATTATATGAAAATAAAAAAAAAAGAACAGAAATATCAGGAGACAAATTATTACTGGCACAACACTCTGGTGACACATAAGAACTATAATATGAAACTAGAAAAGAATTATCGGGAGATAACTAATTACTGGCACAACACTTCAGTAGCTAGTACAATTATCTGAAAATTATGAAATACCAACAAACTAAATTAGTACCTATAATGGGGTGGATTTTGTGGCCAAAATGGAATCCAATCCTTGAGTGGGTTGGCATAGTGCTTCAAAAGAAGCCTTGACTTGTTGTTTCCTTGTAAGGCTGCTTCATATCTCACTGGCTTTCTCAGATCATAAGACTCAAACTCTGATTTCTTTTCAGCTGCCTGGTGGAAAAAGGCTGAAGCTGCCTCCAATGCACCACTAATCACTGATTTGCTGATTCCATGGTTCACCACCTGCTTTCCATATACTGGGTTAGAATCAGGTAAAACATTGTTTCTTTTTAACTGAAATATGTACAGCTTTATGTTGTTTTTTTAATATGCACATTTTTGTGTGTTTTTTTTATTGGAGATTTTAATCGATATGTTTTGTTTGTCCTTATTTTTTTGTTTGATGTCTCCTAGAAGATATGAAGGGTTCTCTTTTGTTTTTTATTTGAATATGTCTTCAAAGAGATTCGAAAGAGGTTGATGTATTTCTTTTATTGCCATTTTTTTAAGTAATGTATTTCTATTATTAAAAATGATAGGGGATGGTTGGAGGTTTATCTGTGTGTGGGGTCCATATATGCTGCTATTCATGCCTTGATAGTAGGGTCCTGCCATCATATGTCGCTAATCCGATTTTAGGTCAAAGGCTGGTTTTACTTTTATGAGTATATATTAGGAAAGTAAAACAGTTAAAACAAAAAAGAAAAGAAATCTGTTGGGGCAGTCGGTGAGGAATAGGGGGTTTGGGATTTATTGTTTGACACATGAAGACATAATGCTACTGTCATTTTGTCAGATTTACCTATCTAAAAGTCAAATTCTCTCTACATTTGTGATAAGTGTAAAACATCTTTATTTTACTTCTGAACTTTTTTGTTCTGTGAAGATAAAAATTTCCCCTCTATTCTTGCTGAGCTAATTTAAATGAGTGAGAAAGATGGCACTTTGGCATTCGGATAGAATTTAAGATATGAAGGGATTTTTTTTTTTTCACATTTCACAGCGGTTGTGGTTATTTCTCCCTTCACAAGGATATTGCAATGTTTTAAGACAAGCTTTTTGCAACAGCTTGGTAGATAAGGACTGCCTAGTTTACACCTTATCCTTTCCATATGTGCTGTTACTGAAATAATTGCAAAACGTGGGATGTCACTGTGAGTCCAAGATGTATGAGCTTATGAAAGTCATGTATGCTTTATGGGTTCCCATCATTTAAAACTGGTGATACCTTTATTTCTTTATTTCATATGAAACCATCTCTTGACACTATCCACTCTGCTATGAACCTTTTGTCAAAATAACGAGTCTATTAAGTTGGTGCTTGCAATAAGTAACACAGAATAAAACCTACTCTAAAACATTATTTTATCATGTATAGCAGGAATCAAGTACGGGTGATGATAATGCCGTATTTAAGATAAGCTAGAAGAAATGCATACATGGAAGCAACCAAGTTTCTGACAAGCATTCTTGATATCTTCAATTATTACCGACCTGGCGGGCAGAGTACTTTTCTGTTTGAGAAGACCGAAATCTATGACAGGTATTTGTATTTGGTTCGTTACAGATTCATTCGGAATGCCGGTGCCTCTCAGTTGAGCAACTGACATCCCACCAATCAACGAATTTACACTCATAGAAAGAGAGTTAATTAGTTGTATATGTTTCTGTTCTTTGGTTTTTGACATCCACTTGTTGCTTGGAACCCATCTATTTATAGGCTACCTCTGGGGGGTTGAATTTGGTCCCATTTGGCCAAGTTGTCAAATATTTTGTCTGGAAACCTTAGAAAGGGGGTTCTCTATTACACTGAGTGTGGATTTGTGGATTTCTGGGTAACAGGCACAGACTATGGTGCTTGCCTGTGTGTTGGAGTTTAATTTGACTCGCCATGCAACTCGTGCAACTCGGCAATGCGCAAAGCATCTGGATTCCAATAGTGCAATTCAAAGAACATGGCAGGTGATGCGTACCCAAGATTATGTGATATATACTGGTGGAAATTAACTATACCAGAAAATATGATCTATACTTTAGAGTGTTGGGAGTGGGGCCCAAACTCCACCGGTGTACATGGTGTTTATGTGGTGTGGTATCTATCTCAAATCTTCAGTATCCGTAGTGTCCGATTTGAGGCTACTTGATTTTGGTTTTTAACCTTTTTTTATGGTTGTGGAGTTTAAAAGTTGGAATCCCATGTTTGAGCTAAGATCAAGATAATTCTTGGGCAACATCTCTAAGGGCCTGTTCGGCAGTACAGTGGACTGGGAAATGGATACGGGGGAATTTTTTTTTTTTTGAACTGATTTTTACTGTTCACGTGAGAAAAAAAAAAATCATTCTGAGTGAATTTTTTTTTCCCACGTGAACAATAAAATTCGAAGAGCAGCTGAACAGGTCCTAAGTATTTACTGCATTTTGAAACATTTACAGAGGAGGAAATCAAATTCAATTCAATGACGTCTTTCCTTTTCTTTTTCTTTTTTCTTTCTCAAAGTATGCTTTTTGAAAAAAAAAAAAAAGTTATTTTATGTAATTTTTTTAATATGTAAAAATGGATATATTTTGTGCTCTTTTAAAATCGTCCTTGAATCTCATCAAAATAATAATTAAACATTTAAACATCATGTATGCAATGATGGTATTTATCAAGGTTCTAAATAGTGTTTATCGTA
This sequence comes from Carex kokanica, assembly GCA_025461125.1. Lineage (NCBI taxonomy): Eukaryota > Viridiplantae > Streptophyta > Magnoliopsida > Poales > Cyperaceae > Carex > Carex kokanica. The sequence continues at coordinate 325,546 of JAJGRX010001259.1, read as the reverse complement.
TCATCGCGAAAAGATTTGAAAAATAGCTATAGTTAGCTATAACACTGAAAACAGTTAATAGCGCTATAACAGTTATTTCACTTATAAACTACATGAGAGTCAAATTGTATCCATTAATAGAATAATTTATGTACGAGCTGTGTCTTAGATAAATATTAGCACATTTCTAATTTGCATTTCCTTTTTTTTCAAATAAAAATGAGAGCCAAATTTTGTAATGTCAAATATTTGCAAAAGTTTTATTTAAAATTGTTCTTAATTTTTTTTTAACCACTTAATTTTATACTAAATAAATTCGAAAATCTCAAAATTTTGAATGTACACACATTAACTGTAAAGTAAAGTATATCAATTTCAACGATTTAAATTCATCGTTTGAAATCAATCTTAAATTTTGAGTTATTCTCATCAAAACTCTCTAATATTTATAGCAGTGGAATCTACTATAAAGAAACCCGTATGGGGGAAATCATTTGTTGTAATAACTAAGGTATTAAATAGTTGGGTGGCTTGACCTCCAACCTTTACTCAAAAAAAAAAAAAACAGTTATAGTTAGCTATAACGCTGAAAATAGTTAATAGCGCTATAACTAGTTATTTCACAGCTATAACTAGATATTTAGAATCTTGATATTTATAAACTACATGAGAGTCAAATTGTATCCATTAATAGAACAATTTATGTACGAGTTGTGTCTTGGATAAATATTAGCACATTTCTAATTTGCATTTCCTTTTTTTCAAATAAAAATGAGAGCCAAATTTTGTAATGTCAAATATTTGCAAAAGTTTTATTTAAAATTGTTCTTAATTTTTTTTAACCTCTTAATTTTATACTAAATAAATTCGAAAATCTCAAAAAATTTAATGTACGTACACACATCAACTGTAAAGTATATCAATTTCAACGATTTAAATTCATCGTTTGAAACTAATCTTAAATTTTGAGTTATTCTCATCAAAACTCTCATTAGTGAACATAGCATACGCTAGCTTTGCTCTAATTACCAAATTCTCAATATAGCATCGGAATCGTTGATCCAAAACAAAAAAAAAAAAATATTTATAGCACTATAAAGAAACCTAGTATAGTCCTCAAAACAACAAAGACATTGACAATACCAAGTTCCCAGGCTGCTATGATTTTAAACAGAAAATAGCTGGAAACAGAAACAGAGAGATGGAGTCGTTTTTGGAAGGATGCTACCCTTCTTATCCTTGTTTGTAGTTGGTGTAGGGCTAGCAAATAAAAATATTAGTTTGTTCGATTCTGACTCGGCTTATCATTGATAAGTTCATGCTTCATCCAACTTGGTTCGTGTTAGTTCAATTTGTTTAGTGACAAAAGACAATGTCCTCTGAGTGTAAGTTCATGAGTTCAAATCTAAATAAGAGAAATCATTTATTGTAATAATAAAGATATGAATTTGAAAGACAATTAAAGACCTCCATCTCTGTTTTAAAACAAAAAGGAAAATGAAGTTCCTACTAGGAATTAAGACCCCTTAAGAGATGGCACTATCAAAATTGAAAAGCGCGTAATGCTCATCAGCAGCAGCTAGCAATATATATATATATATATATATATGAGGAGGGATCCAATTACACCTTTTTTGGTGACACACTTTGACACCTACCATTTTTAAAGTCCAAATAGTCGATTTAAACCGTTCAACATGATGGATATATTAAAATGTGCTTGGAGATCAAATTTTACATTTTTTTGAATTTTTTTGCTATTTATTAAGATGGTTACAAAAATCGTTGTTTTCAGACCATTGAAAAACAGAGATTTTGTAACCATCTTAATAAATAGTAAAAAAATTCAAAAAAATGTAAAATTTGATCTCCAAGCACATTTTAATATGGTGATCATGTTGAACGGTTCGGATCGGCTGTTTGGATTTTGAAATCGCAAAATTGACCTATATAAAAAACGGTGTCATGATGTGTCACCAAAAAAGGTGTAATTGGATCCCTCCTCTATATATATATATATATATACTAGTATCGTACCCGTGCGTTGCAACGGAATATATGATAAGATAACAAAAATAAATTCTCATACAAAATGACAAATTTTCATAAAAAAACAAAATTAAAAATATATTCTAGATTTATTACAGTAATATGTATAGAAATAAGGAAGTAGATAAATAAGAAAGTGAATAAAAAATTGATTTGTATTGTGATCAAGGTTCTAAATAGCGTTTATAGCGTTGTAGCGGGAAGGCAAAAAAAAAAGCTATAGCGAATAACGTCGCTATAGCGGAAGCTATTCCAAATAGCGTTTTTTTTTTACATTTCGTATATTCAATATTTGTACTAAATATCAACATTATCTAAAGTCTCATAGAACAATAAACAACACCAAAGTAATTAAGAAATTATAATATTCATATTAAACCCGTGCAAAGTCCAAATTGCAGTTCAAAATATCCATAGTAATATCATAAACTATCGATTTTTTCTATTAAAAATATATTATTCATCATGATTCATGACATAATCTATTTTTTTTTCTATTCAAATTTTAATTTTGGACTTTTTTTTCTATTCAAATTTCAATTTATATTCCCAATTTCAAATTGATTTATCTGTAGCAAGTAGCAACAAATTCAATTTCGGTTTGAGATTTTTTGAGTCTTTATTTAAAACCCATATAAATTGCTTAAAAAAAAAAACCTCATATTGTATAGCGCAAATAGCGGACCGCTATAGCGGTCGTAGCGCAAATAGCGCATTTTGATGTCATAGCGTAGCGTTTGGAGTCCAAAAACGCTATAGCGCCGCTATAGCGCGCTATTTAGAACACTGATTGTGATCATATAGAAAATTTCAATTGGAATAAGGAAGTAGATAAATAAGGAAGTGAACAAAAAATTGATTTGCATTGTGATCCGCCGTATAAAAAATTTCAATTGGAGAGGGAGAAATAAGGAAACAAATAAATAAGGAAACGGAGAATTATATTGCTAAATTTTAGAGTCTGTCTAATTTTAATTGTAACACATCGTGTGGCAGTATGTGTGGCGAGTATGTTTGTAACTAAATTTAAATTTCTACACATAAAACAGATGCATTTAATCAAAAGAAGATAGATTATGTGATTTGAGAGCTGAGATTAAATCCAAAAAATAATATTTCAATCATAGCCGTTGGCGGATCGGACACCCAACGTGCTTAATAATGGAATGGAGATATATAGAGAGGATGGTTCAAATGCCTCCATTTTTCATGCCTCCACCATATCTCCATTTTTAAAAACTTTAATAACTCAAAATTTAAAACTTAAAAGTCAAAATAAAACCGTTGGATATGATCTACATCATCTTATCTATGCACGAATAAAAAATTATGACATTTTAATTTTGTTTTGGTTGTCATCAAGAGCTTATAAAAAATGTACTAATGTGGATAATTTCTAGACGTTGATTTTTCAACTTATTGATTCACATAAAAAAAAAATCAAAATGTTATAATTTTTTATGAGCACATAGATAAAATGATGTAGATCATATCAACGGTTTTATTTTGATTTTTAAGTTTTAAATTTTGAGTTATTAAAGTTTTTAAAAATGGAGGCACAAAAAATGAAGGCATTTGAACCCTCATCATATATATATATAGCTCGTATTGTAGATGGATTCTATCTTGATTAATTGCTGATGATGAATATGTATGAAGGCGGGCGTTATCTCTTCGTTTATTTGGCCCATTCTCTGATGCTCTTTCTTTTTGTAGAAAGCCAAGGGAATGGGACATTGATGGGATAGCAAAACTATTTTCCTCTTTTCTTCTTTCTTTCTTTCTTATCCTTTTCGATGCGACTTAAAACCAAGAAACCTTAAATTCCCCTTTTGCTACCGGTGCTATTGTAAAACCACTTAAGATAGAATACCAGTTTTACTGTTTTAGATTTGAGATAATGCTAAAGATAGCATACACACAAAAAAACTAATATGTTAGAGCTCATCTGCCACGTGGCCCATGTATACTGGTGATATAAAAGAGTCTACTTAGAAGAAAAAAAATTGTTGATTTATTATATATAATGTTAAGTTTAAGATGTATAAAATAAATAAGCAAGATATATTGAAATGTTAATATATATATATATATAGAATCCGGCTAATATACTTTTAGTAGCATTTGAGCTCATATGCTTCCAATTCAAAATCTATCTTATCAGCTTCAAACGAAAAATCCAAACCGTTCAAACCGATCTTCTTATAAAGAGCTTCATTTACATATAATATTTTTAATTTTTGAATTCATTTAGTATCAAGTCAAGTAGTCAAAAAATGAATATTTGTGCGCATATTGATGCATTATTTGTATGTCAAAAAAGACCATCTTTCAAAAATCATAAAAAATAGTAAAAAAAAATTTAAAAATAGTAAAAATTGGTATTCTACAAGTTCAATAATATAACTAATTTACTGAGCTACTTAATTCGACGTTTCGAATGTAAAATTTTAAAATTTGACCCGTAAGCATATGAGCTCATATGCTACTAAAAGCATATTAGCCGGACTCTCTCTCTATATATATATATAGAGGAGGGATCCGATTACACCTTTTTTGGTGACACACTTTGACACCTACTATTTTCAAAGTCCAAATAGTCGATTCAAACCATTCAACATGATGGATATATTAAAATGTGCTTGGAGATCAAATTTTACATTTTTTTGAATTTTTTTGCTATTTATTAAGATGGTTACAAAAATCGTTGTTTTCAGACCATTGAAAAACAGCAATTTTGTAACCATCTTAATAAATAGTAAAAAAATTCAAAAAAATGTAAAATTTGATCTCCAAGTACATTTTAATATGGTGATCATGTTGAACGGTTCAGATCGACTGTTTGGATTTTGAAATCGCAAAATTGACCTATATAAAAAACGGTGTCATGATGTGTCACCAAAAAAGGTGTAATTGGATCCCTCCTCATATATATATAATAAATTATCAAATTGAGTAAATACAGCGACAATTTTATGAATTTATGTAAACCAATATAAATCTAGATAAATAGAAATTATCAACTTGATTACAAAGGTTACTTCCAATCTTTCAGGATTTCATTAAAAACTTGTCAGACAGATATCAAATCTGACTTTGGAAAATCAATGTTCTAAATCTTGTGTCCTCTCATGGAATGATATCTGATCAGAGCCATTCGATTTGTATCAAGATTCGTATAAATCTTAACCGCAGATCGAACCGTGTTGATAAACATCAAATTGCTCCCCTCCAGTAGTGGAGGTAGAGTAGAACAGGAGTAGGCAGTTGTCTACCTCTGAAAAAAAAATTGATTTGGATTTTATCTATTCCTGAAATTTAATTTGCCTACTCATGGTTCAGATTAAATCTCAAGTTCCAACTCACTAGTTCTAAGTCCAAATCCACTAGAGTTCGAATCTGTCTCCTTTTGATTTGTGAAAAAAGAATTGCGCACTACATGAAGAGAGAGATAGGTGAAACTAAGGTGGGCAAAACTGCCGTTCTCATTGCTAAGGCGGTTTGAGCAGAGGTTTCTTTTAAATTTTTCCAAATTGTTCCTATTATTCGACAAAATCTTGTTTTATTTGTTACAAGTTATTTTATTTTGCCCAAACTGTTTCTACTTCACCTCTGATAAATTCTTAATTAATTTGTTGCAAGTTTTGTACTAAATCGGTAAACCCTACATATTTGATTAAGTTCTAAGATATAATTTTGGTTGCAAAATGTTTACATGATAGAAATTATCATTATTATTCTGTATTTACCTATTGATTTTAATTATGATATGGTTCATTCATATTTGTTTTTTATTTGTGCTATTCTAAACTTGAAGTTCTTATTACTATTTTTCTTATACACATTAGGCTGGTGATAGTTCATATATGATATTTTAAGAACAATACAAGTGGTATATCATGAAAATATTTCCAGCCTAGTTTGTCTTAGTAAACTTGACTCAATTAGTAATTTGGAAATTACAACCGATTCGATAGGTAGAAACGCAATTCGGTAGGCAGCTTTGATGGAGACGAGAAGGGAGTTATAGAGACAATTTGAACCCGAACCCATTTAGAAAAAAAATGAATTCAAATCCGATTTCTACCTGCCTCTGACTCAGAGCATTGTGAGTACGTTTAGGAATCCTTTGAATACTATTAAAGAAAACATAATTACACGAACAACTAACTTTTCTCACTTTGACTTTTTCTTATATATTATTTCTCTTTAAAAAATCAACTTTGATTAATTAAATTAATAACATAATTAGTTGCTTGAATATAATAACACCCCCCCCCCCCCCCCCCCAAAACCACACACACACATTCTATTGTTTTTTTGAATATAATTACACCCACACACACACACATTCTATTGTTTTTTTGGAAAAACTTTTACATTTTGTTCATGTCCTTGACCTTTTATGCCTTCTTTTACCCTCTTCTTCCTTTCCCTCATCCTACCTCTAGTTCTGGGAATTCGGATCCAGCGAAGTAACTCAACTTTTGGATTTTAGATTGGGATTGTCTGATTCGAATCCGTAAAAATCCATCTCCGAAGTGAGAGTACACATCCCGACGACAAATTCGAATTCCGAGACGATCCCGAGCGACGAATTCGAATCAGACTGTCTCGATCCAAAATCCAAAGATTGGGTTACTTTAGGGGATCCGGACTAGTTCTGGGGTAATTTATCTTTTTTCCACTTATTATAAGAAAACTAGGAAATGAATAAATATTGTTTTTCTTATACTGACTTAGTTTAATTTACACAATGTTTGTTTATCTATAAGATTAATTTTATGCAATATTTATTTTTCTATATATATTAAATAATTTATATACAAAAGTGCAAAACTTAATAAAATGAATTAGCTTGACATTATTGTTCAAAGGACTGTACTAGTAAAAGATGAGGCGTAAGAAGATGGGCATATGTACCGAAATTTTTATTAATAACCCCAAACAAAAGAAAAATATCAAATCTAACCCCAACTTGAAATTTTTTTCAAAAATGACCTAACCGCCCCATGATTGGGCGGTTCACCCTACCCACAAAACCGCCCAATCATGGGGCGGTCCACATGGCCAAGAAAACCGCCCCCTAATCGGGCGGTTAACCATTATTTTTTTTTTTTTTTTTTTTAAAGATATGTTATGATATTTTTTTAGTAGGATTTATAAGATATATATATTTTTTTTGTGTAGATATCTTTTTTATTAAGATATATTTACAACATATATTAAGATATATATTTATGATAAGTTTGTATTATTTTTGTAAGATATATTTTTTTTATTGTAATTTTAAATAAAATTTGGTTGAGTTTGGATGCGTCGTCTGACGGTAGAACCGTCGATTCTTTTATAATAATTGTCGATTGTACGGCTGTTGTATTGATTGTCGATTTGGCTAACGTGGTAAATATTTTTATGTTGTCAATTTGTGTATATTTAATTACGCTATGAACATAACAAAAATGAAGCACACAAAAATAGTTACAAAACTACTAATTAAATCAGTTCACAAATTTAGCGACGACGACCGAACAAATTTAGAAGTCGACGAGTTCTCGATCTGCTTCCAGTCTGTTGTGCGACACTACTACCGCTACCGGATGCCTCTGCATGACTACTACCGCTACCGGTTGCCTCCGCAACAACTCTAGCATTTTCTCTTTCGTTGGCTTCGTTGATGGCATCTGCATTCCAGTTCACCAAAAATGGTATGTTATTGAAATCTTGAAATGTAAAATGAATTATAAAATATAAAATGAAATGTACCTGCTCGCTGCCTGTCACAAGTTGAACGGCGAGCCTGATGTCCCATTCGCCTACCCTGCATCTGATCCATTGTCATTACAGCACGCTTGTGGGGCCTTCTCCCTTTTCTAATATAAAAAGAAGTTAAATAACCATATTAAAAATAAGTTCAGTGCATACACAAAGTATTCTCCCTAACCTGATCCACTTTCTGGGGGGGACGATTTTATCTCCAACATAGGCCGGCCATTGATGCTGGTTGGGATAAGAATGGAATGATGCACCCCAAGTACTCGCAAGGTAAGTGGTACGGTACATGTCGGCGACAAAATCATCCTCACGGAAGTTTCTCACTCGGCACACCGCCATAACATGAGAACAAGGTAGGTGAGCTAGTTGGATTCCTTGGCATGTGCATGTTACAGTATTGTCATCTCCGATTTTGACAACATACTTGAAAGGCCTTTTAATAAACTCCATAGTCCCATCTGCTCTACGGCTGGTTGGAGCGTACTCATTCGGAGAGTGAACTTCGAATTCCAAGCGACTCCCATACGGGACAACGGTCATAACTGAACCTTTCTCCCTATGTTTGCGTAATTTGCCCTCCACCCTTGTTGAAAATGTTTGGTTCCTGGCGAGTAATTCTGTTGCTTTATCACGGCGGTCAACGAACCATGCATTAAGCTTGTAGAAAGTGTCCTCCACAATGGCTGCCACGGGCAACATTCGGCTCTGCTTGAAAACAGCATTCAAGGACTCGGACCCATTTGTCGTCATTATTCCCCATCTCCAACCTCCATCTTTTGCTTGAAATATTTTCTCATATGCGGGTGCTTCTTGCAGATCTCTCGGATTATTTTTCCCCACCTTGAGTAAGTACGAATTTGCCTTCGGACAATACTACACAGAAATAATTTTTCAGATTAGAAAAATATAAGTAAATAGTTTATTAAAATTTCATCTAAAATATACATACCTTGGCAAACTCTTTGAACATCTCTTCCAGCCTCCTTGGCTTCTTCCTTCTGCATCCAATTTTAAATGTATCTGCAACCCATTGGTCGAATCCGACATGCTTGTAGAGGTTGTCTGCAACGTGTTGCATACACAGCCTGTGCACACAGTCGCCCTGGGCTGTCGACCAACCGAAATCTGTTCGATCGAAGACATATTTGATTCCTTTGTGCTGGTCTGATATGACGCAGAAGAACCTGTTCCCAACCACCTCTCTTCGCAAAAAACTCATGAAAAAACCCCAATTTTCACCGTCCTCCTTCTCGACAATTGCAAATGCCAAAGGCAACAACTGGTTTTCGGCATCGTATGCACACGCTATCAACAACCTCCCATCGTAACGGCCAGAAAGGAAGCATGCATCTATACTGATAACTTGTCTAATATATGGCACAGCTTGAATGCACGGACCAAATGCCCATGCTATGGCCTTGAACAGTATCTGGTTGGGCTCATCGGGATCGGTAACATTCCAACATTCATACCTTGTGCCGGGATTTGTACTTGCTATGGCTTGGAGCAGTGGTGCAAGCAAGTTGTATGAATCCTTCCAACTACCGAACAGTCGGCATATCGCAAGTTCACGCCCTCTCCACAACCTGTTGTATTTTGGGGTCACATGGTCGTAAGCGCGTCTCACCGCTCTACCGACCTCCTTAAGGCTGATCGACGGGTCCTCCTTAACATCTCGCTCAATTACATCGGCAATAAGTGATGCCGTAAGTTGTGAATGGTCTGTCCTTGACGACGCAGACTTGCATGTATGTGGGGGTTCACATTTCTTAATTATCCATGACGCCCCCTACCCACAGGGGTTGCATACAGCCGGAACTCGCATCGCGGTGAGTCTTTGCAAACAACAACTAACCTTTTTGACTCCCTTTTTTGTATTCTGCACTCCCAGTTGCTGCGGATATGAACTTCGTATATTTTCTTCACAAGTTCATCTAGGGTGGTATAAACCTGGTCCGGAGCAAGCTCTGAGGTGTAAACGACACGCTTCCCAAAATAGCTTATGTCTGCTTCCTCAAAAGCAGTGGTATCGTTGAATGTGGCTACCGGGTGCCTGTCTGTCCGACCTCTGATCGGAAATCTGTCCTGCATGGGTAAATAATCTCCATCACCTGCAGACAAGTGATCAGAATCCCAATCCCCGTCCCAACTATCACCCGAGTTAATTTCACATTCCGGTATGGCATCAACTCCTTCGGCCTCCAGCATAGCATCTCTCCGGGGAACCATAACAGGTACAAGTATATGTACGGACGGTGGTACAGAAGGAAATCTGGCTTCTACTACGGGTTGAATAGGAGGTGGAGGTGGTGGTGGTGGTAGGTCGGTGCTATAATCAGTGGTATAATCAGTGGTGTAATCAGCAGTGTAATCAGTATGAACGGGTGGTGCGTGCGGTTCAGACGGTGATACATGACCCAAGTTTTGGTTACCCGAGTGGTCAAAACCCGAGTGCTGCTGCACTGGGCTATCATAACCTGTATGGTCTGTAGAAGGTCCAACCCTGGTCCGATGCAGAAACTTTCTGGAATACAACTCCATTATCGGGGTACCCGTAGATTGAAAAGTATTGTAAACACATCTCCAACCATCCTCATTTGTTATTGGATACTTTACATAGTAAGGTCTATCCCGCCCTGCGTCAACCCGAGTAACCAAATCTATGTCATACCGGTTGGGGGTTACACCAATCCTTTCGAATACCATTTGCTTAAGTTCCAGAAATGAGGTGTTTTCATTTACCTCAAAGCCATGGGTCGGATCTTTCGAGTAACGAACTCCCTCCACACCCACCTCGAACTTCCCGCCCACATATAGTGTAACCAACATTTTATCTACATTAATAAACAAACTTTTATCAGTTACAAAATAATAGTACACAGTTAAATTATTAGTAAATAACAACATTAAAAAAAAATATTTAATAAAATTAATTAAAAAAATAAAATAAAAAAATGAACAGTAATCTACAGTAGTCTACAGTAATCTACAGTAATAAACAGTATTCTACAGTAATCTACAGTAATCTACAGTAATCTACAGTATCTACAGTAATCTACAGTAATCTACAGTAATCTACGGTATTCTACGGTAATCTACAGTAATCTACGGTAATCTACAGTAATCTACAGTATCTACAGTAATGCATAGTAAAATAAATAATAAAATAATTAAAAAAAAAACTAATAAAAAAAAAAAATTTACCTGCAGAGACGATTGGGGCGAGGGCGAGGGCGAGAGAGTGTGAGAATGAGAGCCAGAATGGGCATTTTATAGTCTGCATACTGAACCGCCCCACCATGGGGCGGTTTGCTTGGCCGTGTGGACCGCCCTATGATTGGGCGGTTTTGTGGGTAGGGTGAACCGCCCAATCATGGGGCGGTTAGGTCATTTTTGAAAAATTTTTCAAGTTGGGGTTAGATTTGATATTTTTCTTTTGTTTGGGGTTATTAATAAAAATTTCGGGCATATGTATATATATTTTCTCACTAATTTTGAACCCAAAATAAATCAAAGAATATATTCATATATCTAAGTTATAAAAAAAAAGGCAAAACATTAACTACTAAGTCGATAAGAACATAGATTACTTTTGTATAAAAATATGGGGTGCACAAAGTAATTTTTCTTCATTTTTTCTTTTTTCTATAATCTGAAAGGATAGGAATTACAAAAATACGAAACAATATGAAGGCCAGGAGCGGACCCAAATAAGTTCAGAGGTAACTTCTTCTTCTGAATTTTGAATTTTTATAGAAATTTATAGGTCCGGACTGATTTTGTTCTCTCCTTGAATTTTTTTTTGCCCCCACTGGAATCTTGATTTGTAATTTGAGTTAAATTTATGATTAAAATTAAAATAAATTCTTTGAATTTTAATTGATAATTATGATCAGAAGTTAGAAAATTAAAAATTATAAGTCAGTATTATTTTTTATCTAGTATCCGATTAGCTAATGAGTTTGAACCTAATTAGCTATTTAAACCTGTTTTGATATTTTCTTGCCCTCCTGATTAAAATTCTGAATCCGATTCTGATAAAGACATCAAAGAAAGAAGAGAATAAAGGACCCATAAAATAGTTTGGTTAATTTTTTAAGAAAAAGACAATTAATTTCAAAATAAATTGTTTTTAGAAAAAAAAAAAAGCAAAATAAATGTGAAATTTCTCTTTTTGTGAGCCAATACAGTTCCTTGGGTATTCTCGCCGTCAGGGGCGGACCCAGGTGGTTCTAGGGGGGCAAGCTGTCCCTCTTAGATTTTGAGTTTTAGTGGAGATTATCAGCTCTGACTGATTTTGCCCCATCTTGAAATTTTTTTTGTCCCTCTTTGGACGTTTGATTTGTAATTTGGGTTAAATTTAGTGTTAAAATTGAAATAAATTTGTTAAATTTTGATTGGTAGTTAAAATTATATGTCAGAGTATCAGAAATTACAAGTCAAATCATTGAAAAATACAAGTTAAAGCATTATTTTTTATCGAATACCTAATTGGTTAATGAATTTAAACTCAATTAGATATTTAAACCCGATTCGATATTTTTTTGCTCTCTTGACGAAAATCCTGAATCCGCCCCTGCTCGCCGTACGGATAAAAACCACACTGTACTTGGGTCCTTTTTTCGCCATACCTAGGAATCGGAATAGGATCAACCATCAGCACAAATTTCATTGGACCGTTTCAATATAAAAGTTCCTACCTTTTTCTGAGGTTTTGAATTGCATCACATGTACACGGTATATGTTTTGTTAGAGAATTGAAATATGTTGAAATTCCTCGTTCGTGAACAGTATTTTTGAAATTTCTGAAATTTTGAATCTAGCCGTCCAACTTTTTTTATGCACACATCTTGAAACAGCTCGACGGCTGAATTTGGAAAAGCAGAAATTTCAGAAACACCGTTCACGAATGAGAATTTCAGCAAATTCGTTTCCTTTCTTAGAAGCTCAAATGACTTCACCGCCTTTGATTTTATTTTTTCTCCATGAACATGTTACTGCGACCACAAAATCGGTGTTCAATGCATTTAACATTATCAAATATCAAAAACAAAATTCCGGTTTTTTTTTTTGTCGGGAACGAAATGAGAAAATTATAATAGGAAATCTGATTTGTGGATGAGATTTAAAATCAAGTCTTTATAATTACAAAGTAAAATTCAAATACATATTTAGCATTTTATAATAGACTAAATTATATATAAAAAAAGTTTTAGTATACATAATTAAAAAAATTAAAAATTATAGAAATTTTTTATGTATCTTTATGATTCACTGTAGATCCATCCATTTTCATGATGCATTATTAAAAAGTTATTATTATTAGTTTCAACTCTTTTTTTTTAAATTTCAGTACATTTTTTAGATGTTATTTTTGAGAATTAAACCTGTTTTTTGTTTTTAAAGAGAAATGACAGTGTATGCCACTACACTAAATTTACAGATTTATTATTAATTTGAACTTAAATAGACGTTTATCTAAAAAGTTGACTAACATTGGTAAAATCTGTTTGAGTGAGGCTATGGTGCTATGCATAGCACCAATGGCTAGTGTAAATGCTCAACATGGTACTTTTTAAAATTCTAACGGTCGATCCGAACCGTTCAATGTGATATCCATATGAATATGTACTTGCAAACTAAATTTTATATTTTTTTCGAATTTTTTTACTATTTTTTTAGATAGGTAGAAAAATCAGTGTTTTCTGAAAATTCTGGACCATCAAAATTCTACCTATCTAAAAAAATAGTAAAAAAATTTGAAAAAATATAAAATTTAGTTTGCAAGTACATATTCATATGGTTATCACATTGAACGGTTCGGATCGACCGTTAGGATTTTAAAAAGTACCATATTGAGCCGTAGTACACTAGTCATCCGTGCTATGCATAGCACCATCGCCTCACTCAATATGTTTTATGGATTTGAAACATGGCTGCTAAAATCTAAATTATAATAATAAAACCCAAGTTGAGGTACCAAGGAATGAATTATGCTGTTATTCTAATAGAAAAACAGGATTCTGCTTTTCCGATCCCAATCATTCAAAAAATTTCATTCGCGTATCTCGATAAAGAAATTTTTTTCATGCACAAATCTCAATAAATTTGATAGTTGAGATAGGAAAAGCAGGACCCTATATTTCCATTAGAATAACAACACAGTCGTATCTAGGTACCAGTAGCACGATCCGTATGTTCATTTTGGTACCGGAAACTTTGTGATTCTACTAAAAGGTGAATTGTTTATTTTTTTCAGTAAAGATTCACTAAATATTTACAGCAAGCAGAAGGGAATGCGAAAATATTGATCTATTATTCAGAAACGGGTAGTATCAAACAATAAGTGATTTTCTTCGAGAACTAATATTTGATTTAATGGAAAAGAAAACCAATTTTTAATTTAGTGGGGAAAAAAATTTTCAGACATCTTTCTCTAAAAAATAATAATAAGTGTTTTATTTTTTTAAATTGTTTGACAAACATGTAATAGCGAAAATGAATTGACTATATGGATCAGATACTAATTAGATTGTATATGTACTCGTTTTTACTTTTCGCTTAAGAATACAAATCAAATATTAAAAGAATATGAAGTAATATACAAATATAATTAAAATATTAAATAAAACTAGCAAAAATCTCAATGCATCTAATTTAATGTGAAATATTAGTTTTAGTTACGTCTATAAACAAATATAAATGGGCAGCTTGTCCATGCACATCTGATCTAGGTCTTAGTTGGAAACTAAAAATGCAATTCTTAAGGAAAAAGTTAAGGGGTTGGAGTGCTAATGTTAGGGGAGAAAAAAAGAGGATTAAGTCTGACCTTCTTGCTCGTTTGAACTCTTATGAACAACAATTTGATGATAACTGTCTTGCTGATAATGACTTAGATAACTGGATATCTTGTCAAACTGATTTACATAAACTATATTTAGAAGAAGAAAAATATTGGCAGCAGAGATCAAAACTTAAGTGGTTTCTAGAAGGTGATCTTAATACTAGATTTTTTCATGTAGTAGCCTCCACTAGAAAAAAGAAAAATTCTATTACTAGTTTGGAAATAGATGGGTCTTTAATTTATGATCAAGCCATTATTCATAAGCATATCACAGATTTTTATAAAGGTCTTATGGGGACCTCTGCCCCCAGGCTTCTGACCTTACAATCTGATTTATGGGTTGCATCTGAAAATCTCAATAGAGAGCAATGTGCCTTCTTAGAGGCTCCTTTTACATTAGAGGATATTAAAAAGGTTGTTTTTGCATGTAATCCTTCCAAGGCACCTGGTCCAGATGGCATGTCCTTCCAGTTTTATCAATCCTTTTGGGATATCATTCAGTATGATTTGCTTCAACTGTTTACTGCTTTTTATAATCATACTTTGGATGTGTCCAGATTTAACCTTGCAGCAATCTGTCTAATTCCTAAAAAGGTAGATGCCATTACTGTAAGGAATTTCAGACCAATTAGTCTTATTAATTGTAGTTATAAATTAATTACTAAATTACTAGCAGATAGATTAGCTATTGTAATGGATTCTCTAATTGATCCATCTCAAACTGCTTATATTAAAGGTAGAGTAATTTTAGATAATGTAGTATGTGCACATGAAATCCTTCATCAAGTCAAAGTCAAAAAATATAAAGGAGTTCTATTTAAGCTAGATTTTGAAAAAGCTTTTGATCATGTTAATTGGGATTTTTTGTTGGAAGTTTTACAAGCTAGAGGTTTTGGTCAGAAATTTATCACTTGGATTAAATTGACTTTAGAAGGTAGTAAGACCTGTGTTAATTTGAATGGCTCATTGGGTCCTTATTTCTCTTGTCGAAGAGGAGTTAGACAGGGAGATCCTTTATCTCCCTTTCTTTTCATCTTAGTAACTGATGCTCTAAATAAAGTTCTAACTAAAGCCCACCAAGGTGGAATGGTAGATGGTTTAGGTAACTTTCCCAATCTAGGTAATGTAATGAATTTACATTTTGCTGATGATACTCTTCTTTTTCTCAAAGCTGAGAAAGAGATATTGTCTAATATAAGATGGTTACTTGTAGCTTTTGAAAATGCATCAGGTCTGAAAATTAATTATGATAAAAGTGAAATGTATCCCTTAAATTTAAGTGAGCATGACAGCAATGCTTTAGCTTCTGTGTTAGGTTGTAAAGTAGCCACCTTACCTCTTACTTATTTAGGGGTTCCTATTAATAACAAATCCCTAACTGAAATTGACTGGCAATTATTAATTGATAAAGTAGAAAAAAAACTTCAAGGCTGGAAAAGCTCCTTATTATCTTTAGGAGGCAGGGTTACTCTCTTAAATTCTGTTCTATCTGCAGTTCCTTTATATTGGTTGTCTATCTATAGAATGCCTGCCAAAATCAGAAATAAAATTGACAAAATTAGAAGGAAATTCTTATGGCATGGAGGCAATTCTACTCGTAGAAAGTATTCTTTGGTAGCTTGGAAAATAGTTTGTAAAAGTAAAGATCAAGGGGGTTTAGGTGTTTCAGATCTCAAGTTAATGAATAAATCACTTTTAGCTAAATGGTGGATTAGATTTTTAGATAATTCTGTTTGTGGTAGATGGAAAGATATTCTTATTAGCAAATATGGTTCTAAGACCTCTCCTACTATTTGCTCTCCCTTCTGGAGATCAATTCTTAAGGACCATGGGGTTATTAATTTAGGACTTAATAAAGAGATTGGTAATGGTAAGTCTACTTCTTTTTGGTTAGATCGATGGTATAATGAACATGCACTACAACATCAATTCCCAAATTTATTCTCTATAGTTACTAACAGATTCATTTCTGTGGCTGATGCTTTTGCTAATTCTCGATTGCATCTATCTTTTAAGAGACAACTAACTGGTATCTTTCATGTTGAATGGATGGCTTTACTACAGAGGTTTTCTCATTTTTCTTTATCTACTCAAATTGATGATAGATTGATCTGGCGATGGTCCCAAAATGATCAATTCTCAGTCCACTCCTTCTATAGCTGGTTAGAATTTGGTGGTATACATAATCTTGAGTATACCTCCATCTGGAAAGCCCATATACCCTTGAAAATAAAGATCTTTTTATGGTTAGTTAAACGTGATAAAATTCTGACCAAACTCAATTTAGCAATTAAGGGGTGGCAAGGAGATACTTCTTGTGTGTTCTGTGATCAACCAGAAAATACTGACCATTTATTTGTACTTTGTTCTTATAGTCGAACTATTTGGAATTGGATAGCTTCTCACAATAATTTTGATTTTGATTGCCAGTCCTTAGAGGATCTGTGGCTGCTAGATGCAGCCATTCCTTTAAAAAACCGATTATTAGTTGAACTGCTGCGTGCTTCTGTCCTCTGGTCTATTTGGCTGGAAAGGAATCGTATTTGTTTTAATAATACCCTTCCTCTTTCTTTTAAGGCAATTGGTACCAAAATAATATCATTAGCACATTTTTGGTGTCAATCTAGCTCTAAACATTCTTTACTTACTTTAAATTTGATGCTTCCTTTTGATGTTAAGGACCTCCCAGAACTCATTCTGGAGGAAGAACTCAGCAATCGGGATACCAGTCCGGTTTCCGAGGAACTCTCTATTCAGGTTTTTGGAGTTGGCAGCCTCCAAAATCAAATGTGTGGCGAAGGGTAGAGTAATGAAGAAGAAAGGCACTTAGAAGATTTAGCTTATCAGCTTTTTAGTTCCTGTAATATTTTTTGGTTTTCTATTTTTGTTGGTTTAGGGCTGTTGGTTTAGTTAAACTTAGTTGTTGTTAATTTTTGGTTCTTCTAAACTGCTTTGGATATCTCTAATGTATAACTCTTGTATCTGGTGTAGGGTATCTATTTTAGATACCTAATCAGATCTTTATGATTTCAATATGAAATCGGTGGATTATCTCCACTATTCTTCAAAAAAAATAAACAAATATAAATGTTATAAATAAAGTAACATTCATGTCAGATACCCAATCACAAGAGTGAACAACACAGCTTGATAATTTGTTAATTGTAAGATACATACCTAACTAATCAACTAATCACGGTATGTTTGGTTAGAATGAGAATAGGTTATTCTTGAGGTTAGGCTATTCGGAATAGTCTATTCGGTGTTTGGTTGAGTTAGAATAGCTAGAATAGAACTTGGTAGTCTCTACCAAACATTTCCAAAAAAAAAAAAAAAAAAATAGCTAGAATAGTGAATTCAAACCTTTTGTCTTATTAGAATAGACTATTCTTAAGAGTTTTGAAATTTGACTATTATAATAAGACAAACAATAGTTATTCTTGACTTGACTATTCTAGCTATTTTTGTATTCCAACCAAACATACCCTCGAGTATTTATATCTTGAAAAATGTGGCACAAATAATTATTCATATCTGTATCCATTATTAAGATTCAAAATCATATAAATCTTTATCCGTTTCATATCTACAAATTTCGGATATCAAAATAACTTGATCACAAAAATCTGAATTGGCTACTATCATGTGACTTCTGCGGTTACTCAGTTACAATATCAATGTTCGGAAACAATAAAATCACATAAATAAACCTCACTAAGTCATCTTAGACACTATTCCATACGATATGCACTTTATGCTCAAGATTTTATTTTATTTTGAGAAGTTTGACAGTGCCACTTTATGCTCAAGTTGCGAGTCCATGGTTTGCTGGTTTGCTTCACACAAAATATAAAGAGCTCGTCACATCATTTTCTAAAAAGAACATGCTATTTTAAACTGTAGTGGGAAAAATGGCCCGGTGGAGCTAGCTCCGTCATGGAACAGCACAGTTACAGCACAGAACGGCACGGCACGTGTGTCAGTTACGTGCCGTGACTCGCGTGTCCTATGCCGTAACCATTCGCGTGCCGTGTTCATCTTTTGAAACCTTGGTACAGCACGTGAAAGATTTAGTCACGGCACGGTACAGCACGTAGTCACATGTAATTAGAACCATTAGATATTAATTTAACAGCGAATCTTGAATAAACTAACCTAAATTATGATTAAATAGTCACGCGAGTCACGTATGGTCAAAGCACGTTTAGGTACGGCGTGACTCATGTGGCGTGACCACCCCTTAATAGTTTGGTCATTACATGGCACGAGATCAAAGTCACGGCGTGTTAGCCACATCACAACATGACACGTTTTTTCCACTCTATCCTCATGGCTACAAAGACCTTAAAAATTCAAGAGGGTGCAAAAAAATGAGAAAAAGAGAATCAGTTCCCTCCCAAATGCACTGCACAAATGAAATTGTTCATGCAGTCATTGCCTTCAGCTCTCCCTAACAATGATAACCAGGAAACATATTAACAGAATTTCGAAAACAACAAAAAAAAAAAAATTTAATAACTGAAGACACAATAAATTTAGTTGAGAGATGTACTAGTAGGAGTCTGGTCAGAATATACATACGGTTTAAGTTTCACAAAGTTAGAAATGAACTAGATATTCACAACACGTCATGTCAATCAGCTATGAACCCTCTTTCTTCATTATATTGCGCCATTTGTCCTTGAGATCATTTGGTAATCTAGTTTGATGAAATACATTTCGATAACATTCTAAAATTGCACTCCAAGGAATTCTCCCATCAGCTGTGACCCCAATTTTTTGCATCCCTTCCTGCATAATAACAGAATAGCCTCCTCAAATTTGAAACAGACAAAAAAAATACATTCATTAATTTCAGTAGTGCTCAAGAAATATATATATGGGGTGTGGGGTGTTGCAATTCTTAATTTCTGATAAAGCCTCAAAACTTTGAACTTAGACAATATAAAGGTTTGTCTGGTACTAACATAGAAACAACAACAACAACAACACCCAAGGCTTTAGTCCCAAACAAGTTGGGTAGGCTAGAAGTGAAACCCAATCATACTGACATAGAAATCAAAGATTACAACCTGAAGGCACATAAATGTCAAACAAATAAGAAAAATGGTTAATCCTAGTAGTGATGATTACAAAACGTACTCTAAGAGCTTTTTCCTCTTCAGCTGACCAGGGAAGCATGTTGCGTCTACGAGGAGCTACAACCTTATTTGAACTGAGATGGAACAAGCAAAACATATCGACTTCAGTTACAAAAATTGTGCACTAAAAATATTGAAATTGCACTAGAAGAATGAAAGAAAAAAGATACCAACTTCAGTTACATAAAGTGTGCATGTGTGGGTTCATCATTTCCTTTTCACTTGTACTATTCTCAGTTGAGGTTCTAAAGGCTTCTTTGAACCAGCATTAATATGTACAGACATGTACTCCACCAGTATTGGTCACGATAGACCAGAAAGTACCAGTCAGATTATAAGCTTCTTTGGTAAGGTCCAAGAAATGCAAATGTGGCCAGGCATAACAGCATTGTAAGGTATGTCCAAAAAATTACAATTGTTGGCTTGGTCTACAAGTAATGGAAGGTATTACAAGTAATCAAAGGTATCAACAAAAATGTCCAACTAAGCCCAAAAATTTTACTCAACAAACCACTTCAACTGTAAATATGGTGAAAAAATAAAAGCGAAACAGGAGCCTTACTAACGAGGTGTCGGTCTGCGCCTCTTTCTATTTGCATCTGCGTTCATTTTATCTTCTTTTCTCTCATTCCCCGTCTCTTCATTCATCGGCACTGCTGCAGGGCTCCCAGACGTGGCCCCTGGACCTGACTTAACATGTATATATTTATCTAGCCGTATAAATGCCGAGTCAGCCTCACGCTTCTTAGCCTCCTCGCGTCTCTCACAAAGCATATCCCTATCTTCTGATGCATTTCTGCCATTAGATTTGACCTGTTTCTCCTTCCTCTTACCATTTTTGTCCACTCTTCTTCTGCTGTCTCCTGAGTCTGATTCCGAGCTCAAAGAAGCATCCCCAGAGCCGGCAAGAGTAGCATCACCGTTTTCACCCTCTGCTGTATCATCATCACTAAATACAACATTATTGCCCTCTCTCTTACCAGTTATGTTCTTTTCCACCTTTTGTTTTCCTCTCTCGCCCTTTTCTTGGTTTTGATTTTCCTTCATTTTGAGGAAGGAGGACAGACTCTTCCTAGCAAGGGAAAAGACCTTTTTAGCCCTGGCACATGCATGCGCAGCTCTAGAACACGCACAACAGGGGCAGTAAAACCGGCCTTCTTTGTCAAAGCTGCTTGCGGTGGTCATAATGCAGCTCTCATGCACAGTTATTCCACAGCCTTTTCTAGAACAAGTCAACAATTGACCTCCCTTGTTACATACAAAGCACTGGTTCTGTTCTGAGAAGAGTATCGGTGAGCCCATAAAGCTCTCAGAATCACTCGGGTCATCTAGAAAATCGGCATTGGACCTCAAATTATTATCATTTTCATTTCTGGAGGGTTCAATTGGAATGCTCGTCTTTGGGATAGGTTCTTTAGGCTGTAATAATAGAACAGAAGTATAATTACAGAAATAAGTAGCAAATAATTGATTATATCATGTATATAAGAAAGAAAACACTTCATATGAGCTCCTAAAGACCCACCCCCTTCTAAAAAAAAAAAAAGAGATCATGGATAACATAAAAGATCGAATCACCTAAACACCTTTGGAAAATATGATCTAAACCTTTCCTCTCTCATAAATTCTCTAAAATACCCTAATTAACCTTAACCCGTTGATGATGATAAATAAGCACCTTTTGCATAAAATGGAGCAACTCAGCAAGCGGGGGTACAGGGCATATATCTTCTGCTTTGTCAGGACATAATGATATTGAAATTTTTATGTGCTACAAAATGCATGATTTACCGCTAAAAATAACATCAGAGTGGCATGTAAAGTACCTCTTCGACCGATGTCTTTGACACAGCATCTCTCCTCTTCAGAATAAACTGGTTCATGTCATCACTTAAAGGCTCACTCCTCGCTGCTTCTAAATCAGATACATTTCCTATCTGGCACAATAATTAATGCGTAAACAGAAATAAAAAATATATGTAGCTCTCCTCTTCAAAATGTATGAAGTCTCTTTTACATCAATCTACCAAATAAGCTGAAGTGATCCTTAAAAGCAACATTATCGCTAAATAACTAAATAAGTCCCCAAGATACTTATTCGCTAATTTTGAGGTGTTCAACTTGAAAAGTAAAAGAAAGAAGAAAAGAAAAAGAGTACCAATATTGTGGGATTAATTTCTTGCAAAGGTTCACTGGCTGTCTTATCAGTATCAAGGGCATTCTGAGAAGACAAGTTTTGCGAGGCATCATTGTGCATAGCCCCTGCCGTACCAGCTAACCTAGGGCTGGTAATCATCTCCTGTTCTTCGTCCACAATATTATCTTCTTGCCTATGACTTGAAGAAGAACCGTTTTCCCTTCTGGAATGCAGTTTAGCATTAGCTCCTGAAACAGATTCTTTCAACTGAAATAAAAAGGAAAGAAGAAAGATTCATTTTGTCAACACAAGGTATTTACCTGGTACATGAATAAAGACCCACAATTTACGAACTAAAGCGGTGGATATGCTGGTCTAGCTATCGATTTGACTTTTTTTAGGTTTAATTGCAGAAATGCGTATTACCCCAAACTAATTTAGGTTATTTGGATAGCACTTATGGTGGTATGTTGAATCTCAACTAGTCTGACTTGTACATTAGTTGTGGTCCAAACATTATTACTGCCTGTTACCGTGCATTCAGAAAAGGCACCAGTATATTCCACCAAACACAAAAAACAGCTAACTTTATTACCAGATCAATGGAGGGTTTTGGCAATGCAGATCTCTTCTGTGAAATAAACTGTCTTATGTGATCGCTAACTGGTGCAATTCTACTTTCTGAGGGTTGACATGGATCTGTAGGCTGACAAATAACATAAGAAAAAGAAAAAAAAGAAATCAGCTATACCAAATAATCAGTTAAAGAATTACCTTTTTAAATTTAATTTAAAAGTAGCTCTTATGATAGGAGCCATGCTCTCACCTCTAACAATCCCCCCCCCCCCCCCCCCCCCAATTACTGATATTATAGTAGTTGGTGATAAATTTTATGGGAACATTTCATCCCTATTGTAACTGGTATGCCTAGAATACTCTCATGCACTCCAATATAACATGAACAATATAACATGAAAATTCTCCTTGTAGCTCTCCCTCTGCCACTTTTTTCAGTCTTTTTCAAAATAAAAAAAAATTTCTTGGGTAGTTTTATTCTCTGTAATGAATGAATGAATGCTAAATAGTTACAATTTTCAATGAACATGCAATGCTCATAATGTCGGGCAAGCTCAACGTTCAGATACATCATTTCGAAACTTAGATTTTAATTTGAACTCAACAGTGCAGTTGGGAAAGATACTGGACACAACAACTCTAATCATTGCCCTTAATTAACAGCAAAAAAATAAGAAAGTAGAGGAGAATATTAAATGAAATTGCCCCAGAAAAAAAAAAAAAGGAAAAGGGTTTTTATTCATGTACCCTTGTCAAGTTCTGACAAAGAAACTCCACAGTGGATTGTGGGATCTCTGTAGTACCGCCCGTGTTATCCTTCGTACCTACATTACCTCTACTCGCACATTCCTCAAGATATCTCAACGCGACTCTCTCTTGTACCGATTGAGGAGCATCCGTGTAAAAATTGGGAACTCTATTGACCAACTCTGAAATAGAATGAAAGTAGAATAGAAAAAATTAAAATCGAAAATCCGACCAGAGTCATAAATAAAAGATAAAGATGTATATATATTGGCATTTGGCAGTCAGGAAAACCTTTGAGGAGAGGAAGCTCAGCTTTGGAGTCGGCTAGGGTTTCAATGATATAGTACCATCCGAGAGAAAGGGGCGAAGCCATGAACAGCGGGAGAGAACTTGGAAGGGGTTTTTCTTTTTCTGAAATATGATTTTGCTCGCCGCACCCGCACGGGTATTGAATGAGGAGACTCTGTATTTCACCTTCGCCGGCCGGATTGGTCCGGATTCTGATCGGACGGTCCGTACCTAAACAATACTATTCTGTTACCTCAGAGTAGGGTTTTGAAAATGGGCCGGCCCGGTCCGGTTCAGACCTGGCCGGGCCACGGTTCCAACGGTGCACGGTCCACACGGGTTGGGCGGGTTTCACGGTCCAGATCCGGCGGTCCGAATAATTGAGGGTCGGCTGAAAGTCGTGCTTGGACTGTGGTCCAAATTGACACGGTCCGGCAGTTTTTTTTTTTTTGGATAAGGGCAGGTTGGGCAGGTCCGGTCCGGTCCGGAACGGGTCCACGGGCCTACACGTATTTGGAAAAAAAATCGAACCAAACTTGTGCCAGGACCGTCCTTAACCTTGGTCCGGTCCAGTCCGGGTTTGAGGCACGGTCCGAGCTGGTCCGGAACGGGTCCACGGGCCTACACGGATTTGGAAAAAAAATCGAACCAAACATGTGCCAGGACCGTCCCTAACCTTGGTCCGATCCAGTCCGGGTTTGAGGCACGGTCCTGGCCAGTCCGAGTCGGAACCTCGGGTTGTTCGGTCCGGTCGTGAACCGGCGAGTCCATTTCAATAGACTACCTCATAGCATACGCACTCCTTAGTTCGGATACTAAAGTAACTCAAAATTTGAGCTTGGCTCCGGGCCGTCCGATCAGAATCTATATATATTAAGAAGCCGAGCAGGGTCACAATTTTGATCGGACGGTCCTAATCCAAACTCAAATTTTGAAGGATTCAGATCGGTTACGAATTCGAATCAAAGTCAGCATTAGTTGGATTTTGTTTAGGTCGAAAATTAATTCATTCTAATTGGTATGGGTTACAAACTTAAAATATATTAATCACGATTCTAGTTTCCGAAATTTTTTTCCAATAACACAGAAAAAAAAAAAAAATTTATTTTTCTTACAGCTGCAAAAAATCCGGCCTGAAAAATGTTGATCCGGGTTATTTGTCGCAGTCTTACTAATAAATCAAATTATACAGTATTCCATCTATTTAAAAAAATATAAAATATTACTAATATTTGAATAAAAAAAAATTATAAAAATTTCTGTTTAATTACAAAAAAATTAGAACCGCAAAAAAAATTTGCAGTTTTGGAATTAAAACCTCAAATTTTTTTTTTGCAGTTTTAGACTGAATTACCGCAGATTTTTTTTTGCAATTTGGACAGATTTTGAAATTCCTCCGCATAAGGTGTAGATGTTGAAATTTAATATTTTTTTGAATATTAATAAAAATTTCGGTTCTAGTTTCATAAGTTTTTAATGTCGCAAAAATTGTTACCATCGTAATTTTCTATTTAATGTCGCAAAATTATAAAATTTATTTATTTTTACATAAAATTATATGATTTTTAAATTTTATTTTATACTAGATTAAGTGGTCAATAGATAAATAATTTAGTTAACTATGACATGCTAAATTCAATATATACATTTTTGTTATATCTTGATCTAGTTTAAAATAAAGACATAATTTTATGTAGATGCATCCGACTTTTTTTAATGCCCTCAATTAAAAAATAACAAATATGTCCTCAATTTTCTGAAAAATTGAAACTGCCCCAACCGCCCCATTGTGGGACAGTTCTCTCTTCTTCTTTTCTTGAAAAATCTCAAAATGAAAACAATAAACTAAATTTTTGATAAAACACTAAACTAAATCTCATTGATTGTCTTTTTTCTTAATAACATATCTTAAATCGGAATACCAAAAACACTAAACTTAATTTCAAAATTAAAACATCTACATAAATACATTTAAACTAAAAAAAATGAAAATATAACAAAAAAAATTCTAGATTTAATACTTTATACAGTTAAATGAACAATATTTAAGAAAAAAAATATCACATATTATTAGTTACATGAATAACATTCTATCTAAACAAATTGAAAATATAACAGAAAACCTTAGATCTGAGACTTCATATATTTACATGAACAATGCTTAAAAATAAGTATGGTAAAGGACAAAAAAATAAAAAAATAGAAATGAAAAATTTAATCGGAAACTCAACTCAAATTTTGAGGCTCTATCTCGCCTGTTTACGAGAGATGTCTTATCTCTTGCCCTAGTATCGCCTGTTTACGAGAGCTGTCTTAGATAAATACATATAGAACCTACATGTGCTTTAGATATGAGAGAAATGACTTACAAAAAATAGATACAAATGCATTATAACAGGAAGACACGGATCAATGACTTGGTGCTAAGATTACGGTGTGTACATTATATATCTGGAGGGGTGTATCACCGACAACCCTCATGAGTGGGTACTGCTAGAGTGAGGAGGAGAAGCTGCTAGAGTTCAATATATCTTGATTAACTAATTTGTAAGTTACTATAGGGTGAGGTGGAGGAGCCGCTAGAGTTCACTATCTCCACAGATTTTGGCACAGAGGGAGATAGACTGTATTCTCAGGATTACAATCCGACCCAGACAAAACTGCCTGCCTATCAGCCAGGGTATGTTTCCTGTAGTTTCCTGGGTCCTTCCCGTAGTTTCCTGAGTCCTCCACACAGTAGGCATCGTATCCTTCGCTTCATGATGACCCCATAGACAGACAAGCGTTTTTATTCTCGCAGGGTTAGTCTAGACAGACTACGGTTTTTAGTCCTGGAGTCCAGTAGACATCCGAGATTGAGGAGGTTAATGACGAGCCGGTTCAGGCAAATGATGTCCAGGCGAAGGACGATGACTCTCCAGACTCATCAGATACTGCCGAGACACCACTGTCCAGGCGGTGTCGGGGTTCAGGAAGAAGAAGCAAAAGACGTTATTTAGTCGTGACCCGTAAGTTTTGATTTGTACTTTGTTAGATGTTTTGTCAGATACTGGGACTTATTTGTTAGATACTGTCACTTATTTATTTTGTTGCATTGTTATTTATTTTATTTGTTGTTTTGTTATTTATTTATGTTATTCATTATATTATTGTTTCTTCGTACACAAACGATATTCCAAAACGAACGACATTTTCAAAATATTTGATCCAATATTTTACCAATAGATGACATTTAAAACAAATAAAACAATTTTAAAAACAAAAACCCAAACAAATAAAACAAATTTTAAAAACAAAAACCAATACAAAAATAACACATTTCTGATTAAAAAAAAAGGGTGCCGCAGGGACATTGAGCAGCTCCTGAGGCGCATCAGGATTGTGCGGACCCCATTGTTTAAACCGCATAACACCAGAGCAGTTGAGTAGAATTAGAAAAATCAAAATTAGAAAAATCCAGAAACAGGAGTGTTTTGTTTTTTTTAAATGTTATATATAAAAATTTCGGGGTGGAATGTTAGCCTCTAACAAAATTTACCGAAAATTTGTTTTAATATCCAAAATCATTAATTAATTTCACAATCTATCCACTTTTGCGCAGAATTTCCAAAAATAATCAAACCGCAAACTTTGTTTCCGATTTGAAGCCCTCTTTTCTCAAACTTTGTTCCTGGTCCCTACCCCATAAAATCGCAAACTTTGTTTCTAGTTCTGGGAATCGAAGACTTTGTTTGCGGTTTCATCAAAAGAAACCGCAAACTTTGTTTCCAGTCCCAGAATCGGAAACAAAGTTTGCAGTTTTATGAGGCAGGGACCGGGAACACTTTTGATGAAACCGCAAACAAAGTCTCCGGTTCTTAGAACCGGAAACAAAATTTGCGGTTTTATGGGGCAGGGATCGGGGACAATGTTTGCCGAAATAATACTTGAAATCAGAAACAAAGTTTACGGTTTGGTCATATTTCTGGAAATCCTACGCAAAAGTGGGGTAGATTGTGAAATTAATTAATGATTTTGGATATTAATAAAAATTTCGGCAAAATTTAAACAATTTTTCTTACCACACGAAATTGAAGCAATATTATCCAAAATAAAATTTCCATCTAAAATCAATATGTATACTAAATTTGCAACTTTTAAACTTCTAACTGTTACTCTTAAGTAAAAAGAAAATGGATGTCATCTAAACCAATCTACAATATCTCTTCGGAGGAAAACATCACAAGGCAATTACTGGCACAAAGTAGAATCACAAAACTAAATTTTGTGTATTTCCCACAAGACCCAAAGCATTAGAACCCTTATTCCTCAAAAGCACCCTTAATTGATTAGATTCCAAATCAAACATTAATTGCTTCCTTTGTTTGAACCCTAATTGCCTTTGGAAATTCCACAAACCCCTTGATCCCTCTTTTAATATGAGGGTTCTCTGCTTCCTTCCTCTTGTTCACCCCTTCATTGCATGAGGTTAATCATTCCGGTAGCTTTAACTTTTCATGTTTCTTTGCATGTGCCATTAATTCAGAATAAAAGTATTCATGCGCATGCATGTTATCAATTTAGTGCAACTTTGGATTGCTCCAGTTGGGGTTTATCAAAGACCCAATCGGCCAATCCAATCATTTACAAACCTACACTACTTCATTGGATTTTATAAATGAATGAAAATAGACTTTATTTATTTATTAACAAACATGGATGTAAACTCATGCATGAACCAACAGTACAACACGATGCACATGAAAATAACGACACAGCATACATCAAACAGAATACCAAGAAAGCACTAGAAATTTTCATCTTAAAACAACCAACCCACAACAGATGCAATTCTACCTATGACCCCGTCACCTGCTCGATCTTGTGTTGTGCCGACTCCTTGATATCCCGTGCCTTGGTCGCGAGTCTCTCCCTTGCATGATCAAGCTGGCCAGCACCAGGTGGGGATTTACCAGTCAAATACCGGTACATCCATGTCAGTACCGACAAGGCTGCCAAACCAAATCCACCAGAGGAAGCAAAACCAAGCACAAGAAGCGTGACGGATATAGCAGCCGGTACCAGCACCGGACTGAAAATAACCAAGAGCGGCGTGGCGACTACTAGTGCTATTACTGTACCGGTCAGAGTCAAGCCCGATATTAACAGCAATGCGCCACCGATTGTGCCGGCGGTTACCGCCTTGAAGACGGATGTCATCATCGGCTCATTTTTGGGCAGTATTTGCTGGTGTTGGCCTAACCTATAGCTAACAGGGTCTGCCATAGATGAAGTGCTTTTGGGGATTTTGATCAACTTGGGGAGAGGGAAGAGATTATAAGGGAAGAAGGGGTTTGACACGTCGAGAGATACGTGGCAAGGGAATACTGTAAAGAGGCGAGAGAGGGACACGTGTGCGGTGTGTGTCATGTGTGTGTGTGTGTGTGTGTGAGAGAGAGAGGATCCGAGGCAGATTCGCAAATTTGGATCCGTATCCTCTGCATTAACTCAAAAGAGAATCTTTTGAGTTAATGAATTTTTCAACCGTTTGATTTTAAACGGAGATAATCCGGCTCGTGCCTATAACATAGGAGCTCTTTAATATTAGTGCAGATCTAGTTCGCACGAATTTTAAAACAGATCGGATGGTCGAGATTCATTAACTCAAAAGATTCTCTTTTGAGTTAACGCAGAGGATACGGATTCGCAAATTTTGGGTTGGTCTGCATGGGTGCAAATGCTGTTGGTATGGGTTTGCCTTGGTTGGGCTGGGATGGGCTGGGCTGGGATGGGATGGGCTTGTCGTTTAAGGTAAGAAATTGTCACAATGTTCTTGTTTCAAAGCCTTAGATAAAATAGGCTAAGCAGGTACCAATTTCGATCTTATTTTGGGCTTTATAAATAAGGGTGGGATATTTTGATGATATATAAGCTTAACAATTTTTACAATTATAAAATAATTTATAATTTTAAAATTTGACGTTTTAGAAATATGATATATATATAGAGTAGACCTAGGGTGTTCCTAAGCTCACCAAGCCTCCCGTGAGCTCAACTCCAAAACCTATCGAATTGACTTCAAACAACATTTTTAAACCGTTAGATGTTTAATCTATATTAAAATGTGCTTGGAGACCAAATTTTACATTTTTGAGAATTTTTTTACTATATATTAAGCCGGTTTGAAAACCGTTGTTTTTATTAAAATTCTGCACCATTGAAAAATAGCAGTTTCAAACCGGCTTAATAGATAGTAAAAAAATTCCAAAAAATGTAAAATTTGGTCTCCAAGCACATTTTAATATAGATTGAACATTTAACGGTTTAGAAATGTCGTTTGAAGTCAATTTGATAGGTTTTAGAGTTGAGCTCACGAGAGGCTTGGTGAGCTTAGGAACACCCTAGTTCTACTCTATATAACATTTATATAATGTACTTAAAAATTAAGAGAATTTGATCTATGATTTATCGTTTATCAAATAACTTAAAATTATAACAGTTTTTTTACGGTATTTAATGGAATATTGAATGACACTAAAATTGTATGAAATTTAATACATAACGAAAATATATCTAGTATTTTCTGTATTTTTAAAAGTTTAAAAATTAATATAGAAATATACAGTTAAAATTATAAAAATATTAATTATCAAGAAATTCTCTTGATGTTTCCTTCTAATTGAATAGTATTGTTTTTTAACACTTGGAATAATTCAACAGAGAAAGAGGAATTCTTTGGCAATTGAGAATTTGAAGCGATATGTATGGTGTAATATTAATAATAACTACAAATAATAATAATAAAATCAAAATCCCGCGAAAATAGTAAACAAGCCAAGGTTCTTCAAACTAAAATAATAATAATAATAATTTTTCATAAAAAAACCGTCCTACTTTTAAATAAAAAAAACCGGGTTCCTGGCTGCCTTTAGAGTTTAGATAGAATGCATTTTTGGTCCCGGGGTGGAAAGGTGAGGTGACATCGCTTCCTACAATCCTCTCTAGCATACAGCCTGTAAAGATCATGCTGCATGCATGCATCTATGTGCTTCACTCGAAAATCTAATGTACTGTAGTCTGTAGATCAGCATACACTAGAACCAAAAAAAAAATTATGGATACACTGGTAACAGTAATACAGTCAGCATACAGTAGAACCAAAAAAAACTATGCATACACTGGTAACAATAATACAGTCAGTGGCAGATCCAAGAAGGATCAAGAGTAAGCAAGTGTTTATTTCTGGATTCGAAATTTTTCTTAAATCTAGTGGTATTTCATACTTGTATTTATCTTTGGATGGATATAATACCTATTTCTGGATTTAATTTATTGTCCAATAGAAAAAAAATTGTGCGGAAAAGAAAGTCAGCCCAAACTGATTCACATAAAAGAAATACAGAAAAAAAAGATGCAGTTCGATTCGTTACTCTAGAAGAATCGTTGATTTGTTAAGAGAAAAAAAAGATCCGCTACCAAGGATATAAATATGTACCGTGTCGTGACTAGTCACGTAGTAACTTGGATTACATGTTGTGTCGTGACCAAATTTGGAAGGATAGTCATGACACGTGAATGGTCACAACACGTTAATCACACGTGACCGGTCACATTTGTCATGTTTAACTATTTTTTTCTTATTTATTTAAGATTCAATATTCGATCAAGATCTAACGGTCATAATTACACATGACCATGTGTCATGCCGCGATCAAATCTTTTGTGTGACGTGCCTGTCGTGCCAAATTTTTGAAAGATGGTCACGCCATGTAACTGGCACACATGCTGTGACGTATTCGGTCATGCCGTGACTTTTTTAGATCCCTATTCACTATTCCGATCCGATTCGTCAGGAGAAAAAAAAATTATATTCTTGTCAATATTTTGTACCTACCCTGACCAACATCCTGGATCTGCCCTGAATATAGTATATAGTAATCAGTTTAGGTTATTCAGATATGCTCATAGATCTAATAAAATGCCAAACCGTGCATCTGTGATCAAATCGAGCTATAAGCCAAAAGGCCAAACAAGTGAAAAGGCTACTAAAACAGCTGGAGATGCAATTGGCATTTATTCTCCCACTCAAATTAGCTTGTCGTTGAGCTCATCTCTTCGCTCCTAAGCTACCCCTCACCTACCAAAAGTGTGAAAACAAAATCCTAATCTTCTACTTGTTTATTTTTCTTCCTTTTTTCTGGCATGGTTGGTGGCTGCAGTTGATTCTCTGCCACCGATATATCCCCATGTACTGCATGGCATTTAGTGCATGCTTGTCATCAGTGGAGCGAACAACAACAATACTGTGATTTTTGCATTTTTTTTTTTTTCTTTCAAGGGGCCATCTGATCGTTTCTATTACCCAACCTTTTAAAGTTGCAATTAAAACGATTCAGATTTTATTTCTCATCCTTGTAATCATAGTTAGATTTTTGTTTTCCTGTTAGAAGGCTTGTTTAATATTTTCTTTTATCCATATGGTTCGGTTCTTACACAATTCATATATAAACAACCGTAGTTCACAACTATATATAGACCAAATCAAGATTTCTATCTTTTTCTCACAAAAACTCTGAGACATGTTCATGACAAAAAGCAAAACTGAATTTATCTACAAATCAATCCCCCCTTCCAATTCTTACCTGAAATATAGCTAGCTATATATATTATATATATTTTCATCTTATACAACAGAAGGGTCAAAAACCCACTTTACCAGTACAAAAAAATGACCTTCTGTCAGCACACGTCAATTTTAATGAACCGACCCAGCCCGTCTACAAACAGTCTCCAGTACCTCCACAAACAAAGCTGAGAACCCAGTAATGGCCTGAAACACACCCGGCAGACCCGTTTGGATATTATTGAGGGTCATCGACCTAGTCACCTCTATAGCCTTAGAATGCCTTGTCATCTCATCCTCTACTTTCCTTCTAACCAGTGCAAGCTCAGCCTTTTTCTCGGCAAGCGGGTCCCGGGCATCAAAGACTTGCCCATCAACCTCACGCCCACTACCCGGTAGTGCAAGCCCAATCATAGAATATGACTGGTAATACTTCTTTTCTATACCTCTTAGTGCCTTGGCCTTCTTCTCCAACTCTTTTGATAAATTATCTGCCCGTTTTTTCACCTTTAACTCCTCGGCTTGTTTACTGTAAATAACATGTATCACATTCATGAAGGATTTAATGGCCTCTGATGCAACAGTGTCAGGAAGACGGTCCAGTGCTTGTTTCCACTCGTCACAAAATGCAGTTAGTTCAAGGGAAATAGGGGTTGAGTGGTCTTTCTTGGCATCGTCAGTGGTGACCTGAAACAGGGTTAGCTTGAGCCAGCTGTAAAGGGAGCGAATATACTCACGCTGGTACTTGATCAAACGACCAAAGGCAGAGTGCCAGCTGGCGACGGCAGCCTCAAAGTCACGAGTTGCCATGCGCTGGAGGTCAGAGGTTGGCTCGCCAGTTGCACAGTTTACCAGGCCGCGAACTTGTTGCACTATGTTGTTTTGTATCTCATGAAACTGGTGCATTGATCTCCACATCTTCAAAAGCCTAAGTAATCAGGATTATTATAAGCACTCACTTGGGTAATAAAGCATTGAATAGCCTGGAGTAACCATGAATAAACTTAATTTGTTTGTAAATTTTTCAGAAATTAAATTCTAGAAGGTCACAAGTTCTTCGAGGATCTTTTGGTAATTTACACAGTCAGTTCTTCTCGCCTTTACAATTGTCTAATTAACACAAACTTACCTCGACACATTCACACAACCAAACCAAAAAAGAAGTCTTCCAACAGTGCATCCTATAAATTTGGATAAGAAAATGAAATTCACATGGGTTGTAACAGTAAAAGGACACATATAAAAACAACTTACGCATAACAGAGCTCGACAAGTTGAGGTGCCAGCTCATTGTCCCGAACAGTGAGGATGGCAGAAGAGGTGGTAGTAACAGCTTGAGATGTGACGATGATTAAGGATTGAAGCCTCTTTATGGCAGTTTTCGTTTTGTCCAGCTTGACATCATCTTTTCCTCTGTACTCCTGACTCTGTAGTGTAGATAGCTTCTTCTCATGCTCTATCTTCACACTCTCTTTTGCCTGATTTAACATATTTGCATAAATTCATAAATTAATATGAATTATCTATAAAAAAAAACGTCTCACAACATCTAGTGTTTGGTACTAAAAACATATTGCAGGGTTTTCTTTATTTTAGTGATAAAATATTTAAGAGTCAGATGACAATTAAAAATCTCAAGGCAGATACCAATTGAAATATCAAGTCCAAGCAAAGTTATTACATAACAGCCCTTTTCAAAGCCCAAGTAAAAGAATAGTGGCATCATGTTCAGAAGATGTCCTGACATTGGTATGAAAAAACCACACAACTCGAGCACTTGTTGCTCCTACCCTTTTCATTAACTTATCCCACAGGATCAGATTCCTCCATGGTTAAAAGCAACCGAATCCAACTATCAATAACAAATTAGGTTGAGCTAACAACCTCAACCCCCCCCCCCCCCCCCCAACCCCTCCCAATCATTAAAAAAATCAATGGAGGACAAAAAAGAATTTCATTTTCAACTGCGTAAACATGGAGCTTAATTCCTGGGGCCACAGTAGCTACTTTATTCAGCAATAAACCGTTTCTTGAAGAACAAAGAGAAAGACAAGTGGGATGCCTTTATAGATCAATTGGATGGCCTACTTATGAATAAATGTTTGAAAGAATCCCATTTAAAGCATCCCCACCACACCACATGCATGCCTCATCTGTAGCCTCCAAGATATGAAGTAAATAAAATAATAAAACTGTACACCTGATTCTTCTAGTTGTAACTTTACCAATTAACTAAACCCAGAGCTCCTTGAAAGATATAGACAAATAAAACCTCCCTGCATGCACGTATAAATTCCCAAATATCATCCATAGTATAACTTCAAACTGAAGGTTTGGACAGCATAAAAAAAATAGAGAAATTCAAGCTTCAAAGAAACTGAAAGTTTCAGTTTGATAATTCACCAAAGACACTTCTGTGAATAATTACCAAAAAATCATATTATTGCAGCTAGATAACACCTAGAATGACAATATACTCCATTTGCCACAGCATGTCCACATTTCATAAAAACCCAACCATCACTACAGTACGTCCTGCATGCCAGCTGCCACAACCAAACCAGCTAATGAGATATACTGGTACAACCTCTGAAGTTCATAGAAGTGTAGGAATGATTTAATGTATTACTATGCCAGCTAAAACCAACCAAGAGAAGTATACAAGCTAAAGGAAGATATCAAGATGCCTATCCTTCTATTACTAATTTCTATAGTGAAATTAGACAAAAGAAAAGGTGCATGGAGACCATATACTCCACTTTCTTATTACGGACAATAAAATCACCAGAAACAGAGCCAAGCTCAATTATTGTCAGACATCATGACCCAATCACTATGTATGAACTGATTCCATACTCTATACTAGCATTTTATTGACTATCACAAGACAATAAACAACATTGCATTCCCTATAATTAAACAATACTAAAATTTCACTGTAATTGCAATTGAAACAAAAATGCCTTGCTATGATCTACATACAGAAAATTCATATCAAGCAGGGAACGAATTTCTGCAATGATAAATTATTATAAATATAAACATGAAAATTCTGTGAAAATTAGATTAAAAATTTACCTTAACCTCCTCATAGAGCTTCTTCTCCCAAGCAAGGAGCCTCTCCAAGGTGGACCCATGACTTGTGCTGCCTCCTGAGTCCTGCATAGCGCCCGTATCAAGCTGGTACCTTACCGCCAATGGTGGTTTCGAGCTCCATGTAGATGATAATGCACTAAGCACACTATTTGAGTGGTACACAGTCTCTGCAGCAAGAAACCGGTCTTAACATGAGATATCTATTTCTTTTCAGCTCGCTGACGCAGCGACACACAATTCCAGACACAAACATCACTTTGACAAATCCCAATCAAGCAAAAAAATAACAATTACTCACTCTTGAGCTGACTAAAGCTCCGGTCAAGCTGTGCCCGACCCGTTTCTAGAAGCTCTGACACAGCACTGCCAGCCTCGGCGGCCTTGACGAAGTACTCCTCGATTGAGGCTGCAATCTCAGCCAACGTTCGGTGGTGCACAGCAGCGCCAGGTCCAACGGTCAGTGCTGATGAAGGTGGCACAATTTCCGATGTTGGAGCTGATCTGCCCATCTCTTGTACGGATTGAACACCATACCCGTATCCGTATCCATACGCCTCTGATCGTGATCTCGTCTCATCATAGCCATCGGATCTAGATCTGGTGGAAGAGCTCGATGTGGATGTGTATCTCTCATCCCATTCTCGACACGTCATGTCGTCATTGTCTTCTTGTTGTCGCTTGAGCTGATCGTTGTACATGTATTGATCCTCTTGTTCTTCAAAATCGTCTTCTCCTCCTCCTCCTTCTTCTTCTTCTTCATGATCATCAGAGAACTCATCTTCTTCTCTGAGATCGTGTTGATACTGTTGGTGTTGTTGATTTGCGGCTTCCGTCTCGGCTTTTCTTCTCTCAAAGTACTCTGAATCAGGAGGAGAAGGTGGATAGAAGTTCTCCCAATCCCAAGCTGAAGACGCCATTGACGGGGTTGATGCGAGATTACTTCGATTTGCGTAGTTGATATCACCTCGTTTTCGTGTAGAAGGCGCGGGGCTTGAATCCGAGAGTATATGGGGTAGTTTGAATGAATGCGGTGGCGGATTTGGATTTGGATTTGTATTGGGCGGCTGGCGGGAAGAACTAGTCGATTGGGTGAGAATATGTGGGAGATTGGTGGCGGAGATGGTAGGTGAAGCATGGGAGTAATGAGGAGCTAGAGGTGGTGGCGGTGGCTGAGGAGTGGAGGGAGGGAGTGAGGAGGAAGCAGAGATGGTGGTGGTAGCAGCTGTTTGGTGTTTGTGAGCGAGGAGGAGGACGGGAGGGGTGGAGTCGGAGATGGAGAGGAAAGGTTCCCCAGCGGCGAAGCGGGAGAGGGAGGCGGCGGCGAGACGCATGGAGCGAAGGTAGTCGGCGTGGGCGGAGGCGAGAAGCTGGCGAGAGTGCACCGCCTCTTTCATGAGGCGGCGCCGCTCCTTGCACCGCCGGACGGTGTCTTCGTTCTCGATCCGCGACGCTGCGCACCCCATCGGAGCTTCGCGAGCAGAGTGGGGTGGTGTGAGGAATGAGAATGAGGGGAAAGTGACGGGGGTCGAAACTCGAAAAGGAGATGCAAACGAGTGGGTTTTACTTTTGGTTTAAAAAGGCTTAAACCTCTCTCTCTCAGTCTCACTCAAGACTCAACTCTAATCCAGTTTAAAATATACTTACTGGCTAGTTGCTCTCCGAATCAGAGTAGGTCCGATGCCCATCGGACCTACCTTGGTTCGATGGGTGTGATGACCATTCGATTTGCATCAAGAATTGTGTGCTATGTATCAAAATCCGTGCAAATTTGCATCAATTTCCGTGCGCATAGACTTGATGCTAATCGTACGGTCTTAGAGCTCATTGAACCTAAATGTAGGTCCGATGCCCATCGGACCTACTCCTATCTCGTTGCTCTCAGTTTAGAGCATTTAAGGTCTCGTTCAATCGTACGGACAATGTTGAAGATCCGTAGTGAAGCGTAGATCTGGACCGTCGGTTTGTTCCCCCAATTACATTTGATTACAGAGGAAAAGTTTGACTTAACCCGTATTAAGTCAGAATTAAATAATGAGCCGACACGTGGCATTGATCTGTTCTGTTTTCACACCGGCGGATGGAAAAAGTACAAGTGCTTAGTGCTTAGTAGTGCGTGCGCTGCTTTCCCTTGGGATGTAATTAACAAAGTTTAGCATCGCATCGGATTCCATTCCATTTTCAGTTTTATTCTGGTAATAGCTTTTTTTTACAGAGAATTGTGAGGATCGTGAGAGAAGGTGAAGGTGGTGCATGAATCATGATACAAAGAAACGATTTGTCAAATATAATTATCAATAGATCTGAATTCAAGCATAACAACATGCCATCTTGGAAAAATGAAAAAAGAAAAAAAAAAGCAATCGCAAAAAAACAAAATTTGATGAAGTTTCCATGAGCTGCAGCATACAGCTATAAGGCTGAGTGCATTAAACAAACCATGTGCTATTGTGCCCTTCATTCTCGTCGTTTTCACATCTTTTTTTCATCTCCCCTCGTGCCTTCATCTTTATCGGATTATCAACACCTTTCTTTCTTTCTTTCTTTCTTTCTTTTTCTCAAAAGGCATCGAACAGTCACAAATTTATCAGATCTATGTTTGTTCAGGACTGAGAGAGGTCCAATGCCCATCGGACCTACCTCGATTTGCATCAAAATCCGTGCAAGTCTTATCAGTTTTCGTGCGCATAGATCTTGATGCTAATCGTATGGTGATAGAGCTAATTGAACCTAACTGTAGGTCTGATGCCCATCAGACCTACTCCTATCTCGTTTGTTCACGCGTAACTTTCTCAATCTGTCTGAATTAATGTACAAAGTAAATGTAGATTAAATCATAATTGCAGTTCAATTTGTTTCACCAGTGGATGTAAATACTCTTTATGATTTAGTGTACACACACACAAAAAAAAAACTAATTTGGTTAGAAAGTCTTAACAAAGGAACGAAATTTGTTCCCCAATTTTTTTATTTACCATCTTCAAAAACAAAAACCAATTAATCATTTTTTCTAGAAAATTTAATTTTTACCAGATTCGCAGTTTCAAACTGCGACCCCAGATAGGTACCACAGTTTCAAATTGCGATCCTATCATTATTATGATCGCAGTTTCAAATTGTGTGCCTGGTAACTATAAGTAGAGACCTACCGGAGAGAGAAAGATAATTATATTTCATTTTCACCACGAATCTCTTCGACTTTGGGTAGATTTTCTTCTTCTCTTATAATTTTAATTTTTAAGATGGTAAATAAAATAATTCAGAATTAGTTCTGTTGTTTTCAAATAAAAAAAATACAATTTAGGCAAGGTTCTAAATAGTAATTATTACGTTGTCGCGGAGATGCTAAAAAAAAAAAAAGCTATCGCAATTTGAAACTGCGATTCCAGTAATGGTAGGATCACAATTCCCAATGTTGATAATTAATAGAAATATAGAACCAAATGACAACTAATTTATGTCTAATACTTTTTTCAATCATGTAAATAAGAAAGAAAAAAGAAGATTTACAAGGTAACATTATTTAATAGTTCATAGATTATAATAGATGAAGAGCAATTAATTTTACAAGTGAAACGAAAGTCGGCACCTATTTGATTATTTTACATATTACAATAATCGAAATTAACTTTCAAACACAGGGCAATAATTTTACAAGTGAATACCAGACGAAGAACAAATAAAAGAAGAATTAATATTTGAATATTTTCCGATAAAAAAGGAGAGACTAAATTACAAATAGGAACATAAGTATAGAGTTCGGTTTAGCATACCTAGCATAACAAATCATATAACATCACAAATAAGAAGAGAAGCATAGAAGCCCATACAAATTGCAAAAAATAAATAAAAAAGAAGTCCATGTAGCATAGCGGTCAGCAATAGCGCATAATACGTAGCGATAATAGAGATAAGCTATTATATATAGTTATACTGGTCGTAGCTAGATTAGTGAACTTTTATCCCATATTTTAGCTTTTATATATGATTCAAAAAAGCTATAATCTACTTCCTCTTCAAACCTCACACAGTTGATCAAATATATAATCTACTTCCTCTTCAACCTAATTGGTGCCGGACGATGGATTCTTTAATTATAATAATAAAGACGACGACAAATATAATAATGATGATGATGATGATGGAAGGAGATGGATTTCAAAGTTTCGGACACATACAAGTAAATTAGATGATAACAATTAAGAGTGAGGCTACGGTACTATGCATAGCACAGTTTGGTCCGTGCTACGGTTCAATATTTGAGTTTTCAAAATCCTAACAGTCGATCCGAACCGTTCAATATGATTATAAAATGAATATGTACTTGCAAACCAAATTTTATATTTTTTCGAATTCTTTTACTATTTTTCTAGATAGGTAGAAATTCACTTGATCTGAAAATTCTGGACCATCCAAAAACAGTGATTTTCTACCTATCTAAAAAAATAGTAAAAAAATTTGAAAAAATGTAAAATTTGGTTTGCAAGTACATATTCATTTTATAATCATGTTGAACGGTTCGGATCGACCGTTAGGATTTTGAAAACTCAAATATTGAGCCGTAGCACGGACCAATCCGTGCTATGCATAGTACCGTAGCCTCACTCAACAATTAATACTGCTTGTATGACTAGGAGTGAACTAAGATGAGTAGAACTAGGGTGTTCCTAAGCTCACCAAGCCCTTCGTGACCTTGACTCTAAAACCTATCGAATTGACTTCAAACAACATTTTCAAACCGTTTGATGTTCAATCTATATTAAAATGTGCTTGGAGACCAAATTTTACAGTTTTTGGAATTTTTTTACTATTTATTAAGATGATTTGAAAATCGCTGTTTTCCAATGGTGCAGAATTTTAATAAAAACAGCGATTTTCAAACCATCTTAATAAATAGTAAAAAAATTCAAAAAAATATAAAATTTGGTCTCCAAGCACATTTTAATATAGATTGAACATCTAACGGTTTGAAAATATCGTTTGAAGTCAATTCGATAGGTTTTAGAGTCGAGCTCACGGAGGACTTGGTGAGCTTAGGAACACCCTAGTTCTACTCAAGTGCTAATATATAAAGTTGCAAGTTCTGCAATTTACATTTTTACCATCATTTTTTTTTGAACAAATATTAATTTGCTTCACAAGAACTTCTTTCCTTAAAAACCTTTATTAAAATATCAATGTTTTTACAATGTGCATAAAATTTTGGAGGAAATAAAAAAATAATTAGTAACTACATAAATTATAGTTAAGGTCACGCACCGGAAAGTGGAGGCATGAATATTGTTCATGCTGAGTTAATTCATTCTTAAAATATCGAACGAATATTTTGTTGTTTCTAATAGTAAATGAATATGGAATATGGTGTCTTAAAGAACCTTAATCAATCAATCAATCAATCAATCAATCAATCAATCAATCAATCAAATATAAATAGATAAGAGTAAGAGAAATTGACACTAATGCTAGATAAGAAAATATCAACGCAAAATGTGCTCCTATACAGGGGTTGAAACGTTCCGACATCTCGCGACAAGGGGAGATGGCATCCACTAATTATGGATTTCTACGAGTACGCAAATGACACCTTCCGAGAGGGCAAGATGGAGCATAATCTGGGCAACAGGAGCTTGGGCTCTCTGGAGAGAGATGAATAGGAGACTATTCTCCAATAAGCAGAAGGTGGTTCACCGACTGATCAACGACACCGCATTAGAGATTGAGAACTGGTGGCGGAACGGCTAAAGGATTTAAGTCCAGATTAGGGAAGTGGTGTTTTACATTATCTTCCTTGTATAGTTAGAGGAGTTTGGGTAGCATATATTTGTTGTTGGCAACTTGCCTTCAATCATCAAAAAAAAAAAAGAAATTGACACGCGTGATGATAACGAAGTTCGGCTTAAAATGCATACGTTTTCGGAGTGTATGTTAGAGGGCTGAGGAAATAACTAATAAAAATATTATATATATGAGTATATGTTTATATTATATAAGATAGAGCTAGAAAACGCACATTACATTAAGGAAATGCAATTCATAGTTTAATATAAGGCATTTGCTTTGGTGGACATTAGGACCTATTTGTAAAATGAGTCCTATTTTCATTTTCAAAGTTCAAACAGTCGATCCGACCGTTCAACATTATCTCCATATTAAAATGTATTTGGAGGTCAAATTTTACATTTTTTTTAAATTTTTTATTATTTATTAAGTATTTTACAAAAACTAGTCAAATTCAGACCATTGAATTATATAAACTTGAATAGGAACTCATGCGTTTGTTGTGCAAATATGCATATAATAAATGTGAAAGATAGTAACGAAAGAAGATAAAATTCTATTGCCCCAATAGATATAGATTCTTAGTATTGAAAAATAATCACTTTTATTCATTCACCCTTCGAAATTTGGACTATGATCATGGATTGAATAGATACAGACATCATACAGTGCAAGTAATAAGTATTGCTTGTTTATGTACATTGATCGGCAAACCAACATTACCATCTAGTTTCAAATTTTTATCTCAATTTGCAACGTATTTATTTATTTAATCAATCCCTAATCCTCGTGTAATTAATTGAAATTGAAATGTTTAGTTTATGGCTGCTGCAATTAATTGTGGTGACTTGTACCCTTAATTTATATTTCATTTCAAATTCGGCCCAATTGAATTTAGAATTTGTCCAACACATATAAAAGCCCAATTATAAGTTTCTAGAATGCCAGCCCAGAGCAAAGCCCAAAGCCACGTCATTTCAACTTTCAATTCCAATCCATCGATCATCCCCCTTGAGACTTGAGAGTTGAGACTTGACACCGGGCTTCTATCAACAATTGTTGTGTTAAGTTGGAGATAGGACTAGGAGTAGGTCCGATGGGCATCGGACCTACATTTAGGTTCAATTAGCTCTAGCACCGTACGATTAGCATCAAAATCTATGTGCACGGAAATTGATACAGACTTGCACGGTTTTTGATGCGGACACACGAATCTTGATACAGATCGGATGG
Source organism: Carex kokanica (assembly GCA_025461125.1). Classification (NCBI taxonomy): domain Eukaryota; kingdom Viridiplantae; phylum Streptophyta; class Magnoliopsida; order Poales; family Cyperaceae; genus Carex; species Carex kokanica. The sequence continues at coordinate 283,304 of JAJGRX010001259.1, read as the reverse complement.
TCATCACACCCATCGATCATTCCCCTTGAGACTTGACACCAGGGCTTCAATCAACAATTGTTGTGTTAAGTTGATGATTTCAAATAGCGGGTCTTCGCCTGAACTAAGAGCATCTACATCCTGAAACTATTAGAGTTTCTAAATAACTATTAACTGTTTTTTTAGAAATTAAACCTCTCTTAATTTTTAAAGCTCCACATCCCTGAAACTAAAATTAGAGTTTCATAATTGCCACGTCACAGCTTATAAAATTTCTTATTAAGATATATCTGCAAGAGAAAGGAATTTCAGCAAATCGTTTCGCCACGTCACAGTTTATAAATGATTTCTTATTAAGAAATTATTGAGCAAAGTTGCTAAATAAGAAATTCATCTACATCTCTGAAACTGGTTTAGCAACTGCCACATCAGATTAGAAACTCTAAAAATTTTAGGGATGTAGATGCTGTAAGTGAACTGGAGGATCAGGCAAAATTTGAAACACATATCTTTACCGTGGGTCAAAATTATTGAAAGACCATTTCCAATTTGGTCACTAAAATAATGCCCATCCACATTGGGATTCATTTGTGTTACTGGTTAAATTAACACTTAAATCTGATGCAGTTACATTATTGTAACTAAATCAGGCCCCAAAAAAAAAAAATAGTGAGAAAATTTTAATTTCTTATATATCTAATTTACCTTTCAATTTTTGAAACTCTTTCCTTTTTATCCATTGCACAATAAGTGTAAAGTTAATATAGTTAAATCTTTAATTAAAATAATAAAAGTCATACTCTTGCTGGTTAAGAAGTTGAAACTCTTTCCTTTATACACCAATTGCCCCCATCTGCCACCTCAGCCTCCAGTTCCCAATTTACTGGTGAAACAATTAGAGCCTGTTCGGCAGCACAGTGGCTGGGGAATGGGCTCGGGAAATTTTTTTTTTTGAACTTATTTTTACTGTTCACGTGGGAAAAAAAAAATTCAATCTGAGTGAATTTTTTTTTTCCCACGTGAACAGTAAAATTTGAGGAGCAGCCGAACAGGCCCTTAATGTTGTCTTGTGTAGGATAGACCCATGACTAAAAAAAAGGAAGCCACAAACAGACGGACCGGCAGCTCGGCAGAAATGGAGATATAAGTTAAAACATCACTCTGGGCCTAACTCTTCAATTAAACATTCAGCTTTTAATTTCACTTATTACCGTGTCTATTTCCTTTCTAGTATTGCCAAACGGAATGATAGGTTTTCAAAAAATTACCATGCCATGGAATCATCTTCTAAAAGCATGAACCAAACGCCCCCAAAAGACTATCAGGCATCAGCGGCTCTTGTGCTCTATGAATTCATCATTTAAGGGGATACGTATCCTCTGCATTAACTCAAAAGCGGAGCCAATCCGGCTCGTGTCTATAACATAGGGGCCCTTTAATATTAGTGTAGCTCTAGTTTGCACGAATCTTAAAACAGATCGGACAGTTGAGATTCATTAACTCAAAGGATTCTCTTTTGAGTTAATGCAGAGGATATGAATTCCATTTAAGGGATCTCATCGTTTGAGCTTCAATCTAATCTATTCATTATACATTAGTACAAATCTTAAACGGATCCGTGCAATACAGGTTTGAGCCCAATTGGATTGTATTTAGTTAGATCCAACAGTCCGAATTCAAAATAAAACGATGAGGTAATAGTGAACTCGCGCTTTATCTCGTGTGGCCGTACTAGTTTAATCAATTGTGTAAAATTAGATTAAAAAGAGAGTAAAATTTAGATTGCAATTTGCAGAGACAGACAGTTATTTAAAAAAATTGTATGTGCATGTTTTACAGTTTTAGTAATATTGATGATTCAGACAAAGCATAAATAAAAGGGAGGGCCTAACCTTTCCCCGCCATCCATCCCCCACTTTTCCCCCAACTGAAAATAAGTAGGGGACCACAGTTTACTGTTAATAACCGTTGAAATAAGTAGGGGACCACAGTAAACCGTTAATTATTGGAAAATAGAAGGGGACCAAAAATGCCTCCACAGCATTACAGGCGCAGAAGTATTCACCCTTGTAAACTCAAGTATTCATCCATGTAAAGAAAAGTACTCATCTTTGAGAAATAACTATATAAGGAAACATTATCACCCATCTTTGACACGTTTTTAGAGGTGGTTTTTTTTTTGTACGTTCACTCTAACTAATTTTTCCGACGATCTGTGAGGAATTTTTCAAATCTAAAACCACGAAAGTCTTCTACACAATTTTCTCTTTCAAATAAGATCCATGATGACATACTTTCGAGTTGTCCGTTACGCAAGTATTCACACCTCGTACGCAAGTATTCATCTCTCATTGAACAAGTATTCATTCTCGTCGTGTAAGTGTAAAGAGTACATGAAAGTATGCTGGGACCGCACAACCGCGACTTCAGATAAGTAGGGGACCACAGTAATATGCGGAGATAAGTGGTGGAATTAGTAGGGGACGATTTGCGAAAAAGTATTGACACTTAACACGAGTTGTATTCATCCATATAAATAAAAGTACTCATATTTGAGAAAGAATTATATATGAAAATATTACGACATTAAGAACATTAATTACGCGGAGATAGTAGGGTACCACAACTGCCGTCCGCTAAAAACAAAAGAAAACGCGTAATTAAGTGGGGGGACCGCTAGGGGTGTTCAAATGGTTCGGTTTATTTGATTTTTAACCGAACCGAAAAAGTTCGGTTTAAATGGTTCGGTTTTTCGGTTTAATTGGTTCGGTTCGGTTCTATTTTCAGTGTTATTCGGTTTTTGTTGTTTGGTTCGGTTTAAATTTTTTTTAAATCGGTTGAACCGAACCGACCAAATTTTTTGATGAAATCGCGTCGCTCCTACTGGGTTTGCTTCATTTTCACGCTCCCCGACTCGTTTTTCTTTTTTCCCTTTCTCTTCTCTATCGCCGCCTCCATTTGAATCTCCGCAGAAAACAAATCAAATCAATTCATCTCCTTTCCTACGGTCAACGAAGATCTAATCAATGCACTATTTTCACTACCTCTACCTCCTATCTGATTTCAAGGTTTTTTTCTCAAAATTTTGTCTTTTCTCTACTCTCTTTCTTTCTTTTTGTAATTTTTGTGTGATTTGTGCGATGCACGAGAAAAGCAGGAAACATCAAAGAATTTGAAGGCTGACTTTTAATTTTTTGTCTTATTTTTGTCTAATTTTTTTATTTCTTGATTTAGTCTATCGAATTTCGGTTAAACCGAACAAACCGAAATTTACCTTTGGTTTATTCGGTTCGGTTGTAATTCGGTTTGGAAGTTTAGTTCGGTCGGTTCGGTTTTATTTTCTAAAACCGAATAAAACTTTGGTTTGCAAAAATTAGTTCGGTTTCAACCGAACCGACCGTTTGAACACCCCTAGGGACCGCACAACCGCCATCACTAACTATCGTGGAGACCGCATAACCGTCACCGCAAGTGGAAACAACATCAAGTATTAATCTATAATACATGAAGTATTCACATGTAATACATCAAGTATTCACCCTGATATATCAAGTATTTAAAAAAAAAACTGGACATATCACACCCATATTTTACACGTTTTTAGAGGTGGTTTTTTTTTTTCTCCGTTCAATCTAACTAATATTTCTAACGATCTGTGAAAAATTTTGCAAATCTAAAACCACGAACATCTTCTACATAATTTTCTTTTTAAAATGAGATCCATGATGACATACTTTCGAGTTATTCGTTGCACAAGTATTTACCATCGTCATGCAAGTATTCATCTATCATTGAACAAGTATTCACATGTAATACATCAAGTATTCACCCTGATATATCAAGTATTTTTAAAAAAAACTGGACATATCACACCCATCTTTTACACGTTTTTAGAGGTGGTTTTTTTTTTCTCCGTTCAATCTAACTAATATTTCTAACGACCTGTGAGGAATTTTGCAAATCTAAAACCACGAACGTCTTCTACATAATTTTCTCTTTAAAATGAGATCCATGATGACATACTTTCGAATTATTCGTTGCACAAGTATTCACCCTCGTCATGCAAGTATTTATCTATCATTGAACAAGTATTCACATGTAATACATCAAGTATTCACCCTGATATATCAAGTATTTTTAAAAAAAACTGGACATATCACACCCATCTTTTACACGTTTTTAGAGGTGGTTTTTTTTTTTCTCCGTTCAATCTAAATAATATTTCTAACGATCTGTGAGGAATTTTGCAAATCTAAAACCACGAACGTCTTCTACATAATTTTCTCTTTAAAATGAGATCCATGATGACATACTTTCGAGTTATTCGTTGCACAAGTATTCACCCTCGTCATGCAAGTATTCATCTATCATTAAACAAGTATTCATCCTAGTTGTGTGAGGCGGAGGCGGAGAGGGAGAGGCAAAGGTGGGAGAGGCGGGCGGAGGCAGAGGTGGAAGAGGGAGGCAGAGGTGGAAGAGGGAGAGGGAGGGAGAGAGGAAAGAAATAGAAGGAGAAAATCTACTAATTAATTTGTAGGGACCACTAGTTAGTTAAAATTGATTATTATAGTTAGAAAAGAAAGTTAGTTAGTTGGAGGAAAAATGGAGGAAGAAATCAAGGGGTAACATATAATTACCCTAAATAAAATTAGAAGGAAGCAAGCAAATAAAAATAACACTATAATAAGTGGTGTTGTAAAATGCGGTTCTATGCGGCGCATATACGGCCGCATATGCGTATGCAGCCTGCTACCGCATATGCAGTATAAGTTAAAAATGAGTTTCAAATATTCAAAACCCATTACCGGTCATAAAAATATACTGAAAACGGGTTAAAAAATTCCCGGAACCCATTATTTGAGTCCTAAGTCCGAATCCAGAACCCATTATTTGAGTCCCACACATGTAGCGCCTCAATGGCTTCTTTTATAGGCGCTCCAGCTCTTTGGTTTAATTGTTTTGAAATTGTGGGACTAAATGAGGGAGTAAAAACTGAATTGGTGCTAGATTCTGCTAGGCGTTGGGCTTTTGCTTAACTGCTTGAGCTGCGTTAAGCTGTTGGGCTGCTTGAATGCGGCTGGGCTTCTGTATGAAATTCAACTCATACTACGAATTGAATAGTTTTTTAAGTAGCCCATTTCCTATATATGAAAATCTCTGCATATATCTTCCGGACTGCTTAAAATTATTCAACTCAGATAATGGAGTTTCATTTCTTATATAACTAAAATTATAAATTTTATGAATGGGTTGTCATATAAATTGCATATACTACTAAAATTTGCATATGCAGCTGCATACCGCATATGCAATATGCAATGACCTTCCGCATACATGAACAAAACCACATTTTACATCATTGATAAGAAGAGAAGAGAACAATGCATACGCATCATTTCTTCGTGAGTATGAAAGTGCGTGCACGCATAATTCAGTCTAAAATAAATAACAGAATAATTATCGTAGAGCTACCTCCAACTACTTGATGAGAGAGAATTAATGAATGCTGATGGAAGTGGTCTCACTTATCCAAACAATGAATAATTCAAACTTTTTAAATCATGAATAAATTAAAAAAAAACGGCGGCGGTTTATTATTTTATTAAATGTTATACTTGGTCATCATCTCATACTTTTGGACTACATTGAAAAAAAATTCAACGCTAATTAATTCCTCTTATCTTTTTCATATTTTACTCCGGACTAAGGGGAGAAGATGTATACATTTTGGATTCTGCATTCAATGGAATTATTAAATAATTTGATGAGTTTAAAAGCATTCTTGACATGAAACAAAGATACATCCATAGTTGTAGCAAAAGAATACTTAACTATTTTTTTTTTATGATTATGTATGTTAAAATTTAATTAAATTTTATATGTTCAATTTCAATAAAATGTTAAATACGTTTTTGTAGTTTAGTAGTTAGTATTCTACTTTATAGTTGTAGAGATTTGAATTTAAATTTTGCTGTCACACATTATGTATTTTATGTTTGAATTCTTCGGTCTAAAATTTATTGTTCTGTCTCTAATTCCAAAAAAAATTCAATTATGAAACGAGATATATAATTTTCTACCTATAAATATGTGTTAGGAGTTAAAACTATTCAGATTTAGAATTTGAATACTTGCTGAAAAATAATAATTAAGTACTTGGAAGAAATAATTACATGTTCAAAAGAGTTGCTTCCATAAATATTAACTTTTGGAGTGCGTCCAACCATTTTACGTCACATCAAAATCACGATTAATTAAAAAAGAAAGTTAGACCGTTGAGGGTGGGAACGCATATAAAATTGGTAGCGCATGCAAAAACCCGGGATTTTATAATTTAATCCATCCATCAAGTGGGGCATTCTTTTTGGGTCATCCATATCTAATTGCCTCAAAATTTTAGAAAAGGGAGAAATTTATCTATACCCCTCAATAGAGGGGAAAAAATGGCACGCTGGAGCCGGCTCCGTCATGGAACGGTACGGAACAGCACGGCACGCGTGTGGGTTACGTGCTGTGACTCGCGTGTCCCGTGACGTGATCATTCGCGTGCCGTGACTAATTATTGGCGAAGAAGACACGGCACAGCACGGAAATTTTCTTGGTCACGGCACGGGACACGCAAGTCACGGAACGGAAGACATGTCAGTCACGGCAGTAACGAGGCAATACACTAACATACCTTCCTATAAGGTATAATTTTATTTTAATTAAAATATTTACATTTAAATTTCAATTAAAACATTTGAATTTTAAAGAATCGTTTCATATTTTTTTTTTAAAACGTTAAATGCGATCAAACGTGACTAACAAACGTTTGATCACGGCATGTTTAATCACGGCACGACTTAGTCACAGCACGCGAGTCACGGTGTGACTCGCGTGCCGTGACCATTCGCGTGCCATGACCACCCTCGTAATTTTTGTCACAGCGTGTTAGTCACGGCATGGCACGGCACGTTTTTCCCACTCTACCCCTCAATAAACTTACAAGAGTGAGGCTACGGTACTATGAATAGCACGAATTGGTCCGTGCTACGGCTCAATATTTGAGTTTTTAAAATTCTAACGGTCGATCCGAACCGTTCAACAGTAGATTTGATTGCAGGGATTTCAGGGTAAACAGTAACCGATCTCGGATTTCAGCAGATTCGGATCCTTTGATTTTGGCTCTACTGTTGGTGCTGCTTGAAGGACAAATTATTCTGTCAATTATCTTTACTCCTACCAATGAATGCACCTAAGAATTACTCACTAAAATATATAATAGGCATTTGTTTATTGCTACTTTATTTTGTTACAGGTAGTTAGACCTAATCCAATTTTCCTACACCAGACCATTTCAAAGGATGGTAGTTAGTGATTTTTTAGTCTGTCCATATATGGAATCAATGAAACAAAGCAAGAATAATTTAAACAAAGTTGATGTCATAGTTTTACTCAATAGGTTGAATGAGCAAATTTTAAATACTCATCATTGGCTACTTCTATTTTTGTAGATCACTAAGACTGAGCACTATGATGCTTTTAATTTCTACAATTTTCAAAAGACTCACAAATTTATTTTATTTATAAACCTTATTTATTAGAACTCATTTTAAATTTAAAAAGTACCACAAGTTATTATTTATTAAAAATATATATATATATAGCATGTGTGAACGACCTAATTATTCAGTTTGTGTGGGCAAACAGTTTATTTCTTTACTTCTGGCACTACAAAGTAGGAAAATAAATCAATTGTCCTCGCAACGTGTTATTAAAAGACGTAATTTGAAAAAAAATTCGAGGATATAATATTATCTAAAATCTCATATTAATTATGAAATTATAATATTCATCTTGAACTAGTACAAAATTCAAATTGTTATTCAAAATATCTCTAATATTATTGTAAACTATCTATTTTTTATTCACAATAACCTAAACATCATGTCATAAACTATTAATCATTTTCTATTCAAAATAACCTAAGCATTATGACAAAAATTATCTATTTGTTTATTTAAAAACAATATGGGTCTTGAAAAAAATTTATCCTTAAAAGAAAATTTCAATTTGGCCCTTTAAATAAACGCCTATGTAACGTAGCGTACGCTATTTGCGCTACACGTTACGCGTAGAGGTGCTACTTTTATCCGATTACCCGGAACCGACCCGGATCCAACCCGGAATCGACCTAGATCCGGTTAATTTGGGTAGGGTATGGTTTAAAAAATATAACCGGTTAAATTATGGGTACGGTTACAAAATTAATAATTTAATATCCGATCCGGATCCGAACCGGAACCGATATTGTAATGGATAGGATATGGGTTTGATTTAGTTATCCGACCCATAACCGAACCCGACCCGATACCCATATAAATACCCGATAAAACATATATGAATAACTATGAAAATACAATTTTACATATAATCAAATCAACAAATGTCACGCCAGTAATCACATTTTGCATATTAATTTTTTGAATAAAATTTATTACTTTGAATATATCCTTCAGTATCTGTCTTATATATCCTCCTCATTATCATAAAAATTTATTGCTCTCATTGATATGCCATTCGAAATAAATCTCATTGAAATCAAATATTTGCCATAAATTTAATTCTCTATTCAAACAAATTAGTATTAATATTCCATTCATGGATTTTTTGAATCATAGAAAAGGAAATCACCATCTCCAATATTTTACTTTCTAAAAATTATATCTATTCCTCAATATTTTGTTTTTCAAAAGTTATTTATCTCAAGCCTCCTGAATTCAAAAGCTATTAACAAAAAACAAAAAACTTTCGAATACTTTTTGTTACGCCATGAGTACTCTAAACAATCAACAATCAAATCCTGAAAATACTACCCAAGTTTCACAAAATATTATTGAAGGCTCTTAATGAGAAAAAAAGAAAAACATATGTAGTATGAGAGTTGTGACATATACCCGCTCCGGATCTGGAACCGCCCCATATCCGAACCGGACCCGATAATTCACAAACAAGTTATGGGTATCTATCTACCCGGAACCGAAAGACTGGACCCGAAATATCTACAGGTAGATAGGTATCCGGATCCGGACTCGACCCGATTTGAAACAAATAAGTGTATGGATCGAAATTTGGACCCGCACACTTTTAGAGTACGGGTCCAAATATAATAGTATCCGGACCCGACCCGACCCAATAGCACCTCTAGTTACGCGCTATTATATACCACTATTATTGCTATAGCAGTTGTAGATGAATTAACGCACTTTTTATCTCATAGCTTTAGGATTTCTCTTCTAACATGAAAGCTACTGCTCTGCCTTATTAAATAAAAGGGTGGGATTAAATTAATAAGAATTTATTAACACTCCCTTTATAAAACCTCAGCTATTAAATTTAAAATTCAAAGTAGTGATTATTGGGTAAAGATATTACAAAGCAATTTTTACTTCATGCAGCATACGAGTCATATAAAGCATTGTTTTGATATGAGTAGAGTCAGATTTTCGAACTATAGAGGTCAAACACATTTGAAATCAAACATATAAAATGTCTTTAGAGAATAAAAATTAATTTTATAATACCATGACATTTTACTCTAAATTATCTAAAAAATCATATATAAATACCAAAAATTATAGGAAAAAAAAAATCCATATCTTGTGCAGTCCTGCTTAAGTGGATCCGTATCCTCCTAGGTACTTGACTCAAGCAAATTGAAACAGACAACCCAGATTAAACTTATCTGGGTCAAACTCAATCCGGTGCCTATGGACAGTGGCGGAGCTAGGATTTGAGCCAGGGGTAGGCAATAATCGGATTCGGGTTCGAAAAAATTATCGGTTCGGGTTTGAAAAAATTAACGGATTTGGGTTTGAACGAAAAATTAACGGAGCTTCTTCCAGAGACAGAGGCGGAGCTTCTTCCAGAGACAAAGGCGGAGCTTCTTCTTCCAGAGGTAGTCGGTTCTTCACTTCTTCTGCTTCGCCTCTCCTCTCTGTCTCCGCGAGTTTTTTTTTTTTGTTTTCTCGTGACTTCGCGCAGCGCAGGCGCTGAGGCGCAGGGCAGGGGTAGGCAAAGCCCAAAATCAGGGGTAGGCAAAGTCCAAAAAATACCGGTCTAAAAGAAAAAAAAAATTTCCAGGGGTAGGCAAGTGCCTACCCCTGAGTCCATGTAGCTCCGCCACTGCCTATGGAGACCGTAGGGAGTTTGTTTTGAGATTTATGCTTGTTTTGAGATTTGTGCCATGTTAAAAGAACCGTCCGATCGTAATTACCTTTAATCAGGTAACCTGAGGTGATGTGAATTCTGCTTTAGTCCGGCCTCTGATTTTTGGCCCTACTGTTGGTGCTGCTTGAAGGACAAATTAGTCTGTCAATTATCTTTACTCCTACCAATGAATGCACCTAAGAATTACTCACTAAAATTATAAAAGGGATTTGTTTATTGCTACTTTTTTGGTTACAGGTAGTTGGACCTAATCCAATTTTCCTACAACGGACCATTTCAAAGGATGATTTAAACAAAGTTGATGTCATAGTTTTACTCAGTAGGTTGAATGAGCATTTTTTAAATACCCATCATTGGCTAATTCTATTTGTGTAGATCACTGAGACTGAGTTCTACAATTTTTCTCCACATAATGCAGCGAGCGCTTGATTAATCACGGCTCTGAACCTAATCTTGGGAATAAGAATGTCTGGCTTAACAAATCCATTTTATATTCCAACCCGGGATTTTATAATTTAATCCATCCATCAAGTAGGGCATTCTTTTTGGGTCATCCATATCTAGTTGCCTCAAACTTTTAGAAAAGGGAGAAATTTATCGAGCAAAACTAGGGTGTGATTTGCTCATCAAGAGGAGTTGGTGAGCACATCTCCAAAAAGTTATCGGATTGACTTCGAAGTACGAATCCAAACCATTGAAATCCATGTACTTCGTGAGTGATGCATGTACATACAAAATTTTTAAAGTTTTGAATTCATTTAGTACATGGTCAAGTGGTCAAAAAAATGATGAAAAATGAATACTTAAAACAATTTAAAATATAGCTTACAAAATGTTCAGTGTTTTGACCGCTTGACCATGTGCTAAATAAATTCGAAACTTTAAAAAATTTGCATGTACATGCATCTCTCACGAAGTACATGGATTTTAATGGTTTGAATTCATAATTCGAAGTCAATCAGATAGCTTTTTGGAGATGTGCTCACCAACCCCTCTTGATGAGCACATCACACCCTAGTTTTGCTCAAATTTATCTATACCCCTCAATAAACTTACAATTATATACTTTTTCTTCTAAAATTCATAATATCATATTTGCCTATTTAAATTTCGAAAGACTCAAATAATTATTTAATTTATTACCTTATTTATTAGAACTCATTTTAAATTTATAAAGTACCACTAGTTATTATTTATTAAAAATAAAAAAATATATAGCATGTGTGAAAGACCTAATTATTCAGTTTGTGTGGGCAAACAGTTTATTTCTTTATTTTTGGCACGTACAAAATAGGAAAATAAATCAATTGTCCTCACAACATGTTATTAAAAGACTGAATATTTTATAAAATGAGCTGTAATATACAAGACAATAAATTGAGTAAATGTATAAGTTTTTAAAATATAAAAGGATAAATATGATATTATGAATTTTAGAGGATATACATGAAATTCCCCTTAAAAAAGAAAGGAAAAAATATTAATAATTCAAGATAGTCGTGGACTCGTGGTTATAGCTCATAATATTCTTGTCGTTTGTTGAAAGTTTTAGGGGCCATTAACAACTAAATAATTTTTCTTAGGGTATGAGAGGGATCAACACGAATGATGTTGGGTTTGCTTCTTAAGCTAATAAGTGTCATTCTAATACCATGAGCAGTATAAGATAATTGAATTTGGAACACATAAGGGCATATCTGAAGGAATTGGCTAGGAAAGATTTCATTAACTTGCATCTAATACATATATATATAGCTGTAATTTCATATACATTATGCGTAATTGCAATCAATTACAGCTAAGCATATTAAACAGATCAACAAATGAAAGAACCAAGGAATCAAACAACAGTGCACTAATTAGTAATTAATTTCCTTCCCAGCCCCAGCTTGAGTTCAAATCCCACTGAATCAAATGGATCCGGGGACGTATAGCACCTGGTATCTGGGTCCGGAAATTAACGAACCCGACCCGATTAGCTAACAATGAGCTGAGACAGACCCATACTCGGGTGCGGTGACATCGGCGACAGAGGCGGGAGGGTAAAAATCCCCTTCAGATCATACCCTTCCCAGCTGAGCGGCGTCAAATCGTGACCGTCGGTTCTCTCCTTCTTCAACTTTCTCTCCACTCCAACTTCCATCTCTATCTTTCTCTTTGGAGGAAGAGGGATCGGAGGTATAACCCTGAGCTGGCACACTGATCCCGATTCGGATTCGGATTCGGATTTCAATCCTGACAAGGATCCCGCTTCGTTGGGGAAGTTGAGTATAGCCTTGGACCCTCGAAGCTTAAAGGCAGCCTTGTCATAGGCCCGTGCCGCCTCAATAGCGGAGTCGAAGGTACCAAGCCAGACCCGAGATCCGCGACGGTTCGGGTCACGGATCTCAGCCGCATACTTACCCCACGGTCGCTGTCTAACACCCCGGTACTTCCTTGATTCGTCGAGGGTTTGAGTTGTCTCTAGGATCAGGTTGGATGATTGCGGTCCGGATTCACCGAAAAGGTGAGAGCGGATGAGGTCGAGAGAGGAGAGGCTGTCAGAGGAGAAGGCCATGAGAAAGACAAGTTGATTGATAGCTTTCCGTTTTGAGTGGTGAAGAGAGTGAGAAGAGGTATATTATAAATAGAGGGAGAGAGACCGGGTCTTCGAGGAGGGTTCCTGGATAGAGGAACGAAGCACGGCTGATACCTTGTGATGAAATTAAATAACGGGAAATAGGATGTCTATCTTAAGTTTCTACGATTATTTACTTTTCCTTACATTTGTTGGTTCTCTTTACGGGATATTAGTTTCTGGGATGGACATGTGTAATAAGTTATGACAACGTGGTATGTAGTGTGTGAGTAAAGGTGTTAGGGAAGTCCGGAATTGGACTTTTGGATTGTGGTGGGGCCGTGGGCTGTATTGTAACTTGCTGTGTTAATTAACACTGAGAGCGGCGTGATGTCTGGTTTCTCTGTAACGACTACTTAACACTTCCAAGCAATGCGGGTCAATGACAGAATGCTATTGAGAGAGTTTTAACTGAATGGGGATAACATACATAAAAGCCGAAGTTGTGATAACTTTTTGACCGCATAAAATCGATCGATTTGAACTTAACCCGTGCACCCCTGCCGTTGGATTTCAGGAGGATTTGTTATAGCACGAATCAAAATAACAAGTTACTGTTATTCCTAGCGTATTAAAATTCGTTTTATTCGGGCGAATATTTGGCTAAATATTCGTATTCGGTTATAATCCACATAGAAAATTTGCATATTCGACCGCATAATCAGCCGCATATTTTTTTTCCGCATATGATCTATTCGGCCGAATAAGAATTGCATTTAGAATTAGCGGTTCCGCATAAGTCATAATCCAACCCAAATCCGCTAAACCCTAATAAATTCTCTCCTGCGATCCTGCCCTATCTCCGTCTCTCACTCTCTCCTCCAAAAGTATGTCAGCAGTTGTTGTTTCCAATAATTTTTGGAAATCAGTGGCATTAGCAGACATAATTTTCAAGCCATTAGTTGTTCTTCTTAAAATTGTCGATGGAGATGAGAAATAACCTATGGAATTTGTTTTGTGGAGGTTTGAAAGATGCAATAAAGGAGGTAAAGGCGGCTTTTAAATACAATGAAGATGTGTTCAGGCCTTATGTAAAGGCAATTGTTGATGGAATGAATGATAGACTTGATAAAGAGCTCCATAAGACAACGTGCTACCTCAATCCCTATATTTTTTATAGGCATTTCGAAGAGATGAAAATAGACCCTTCTATTCTGGATGTTATTTCTAATTGTGTTGTACGATATTATCCGGATCTGAAGATTCAAGATATTGTCATGACCGTTGAAATGCGCAACTTTCAAGACTCAAATGGACAGTTTAGAAAACTTGCAGCAAAGAGATGTAAATAATAAATGTATGAATGCCAAAATTTAAGGCAAATCCACATTTAAAATATATATACAGAGAATAGATACTTGACGAATATGAATTCCCATACAGCTTTGAAACGAACAATTAACTATAAGTATAAATCAACATAAAATAATAATAAAACGTATTTATCTTTTCTCCGTGTAGATGTTTTGATCCATCAACAATTGTGATTTAATTTAATAGATTTTAAACGGTTAAGATTATAAAATTCTGCAATTGTAATTTGATGTCGCAATGTATTGTCATTTATTGTGTTGAAATTTGTATTTAGATCTTTAAGTACTCACTACACTAATTTTCTCCTTACAATTTATTTATATGAATGTTATCATAAAAGCAATTAATTGATAATATTTCTTTCTTTCGTTTTATGTTATTGATTACAACATAATAAGAAAATAATTAACATGTTTGCTGACTAAATATTAATTACCTTCCTATTCAACGGAGAGGTAAAGACAAAGTAGTTCATTTCATTGTTGAATAAAGATAAATTATAAAAGACAAATATTGTTAAAGATAAAAATATTTGGTCTAATTTCTATTTTTTTAATATTTTTTTGTATAAATTTTGAATATGTAGTAAAGCACGGACAAATTACTAATTTGAGAAAAAAAGAAAATAAAAATGTAATATAACAAAATCGATAATAAACAAGTGCAATATTTAATTTTCATAATAAACAATAAATAAAATATGTAACCGACTTGTAACGTGGTTTTAACGGACAACAAAAGAAATGCCCATCAATAGTGATACATAGATAGACAATTTGTTAAGTTATGAAGACTTGAAACTTGTAACTATTAGTAGTAGGCTACTTTCATTTTTATTACGTTTAGCGCTTATATATGTCGAATGTGAATAATTAGAATATTTAAATCACTTTAAGGCACTAATCCGTATTCCACCATTTTGTCAAATATGAATGAGTATATAATACAAATATTTTATTTACTAATAGATCACATATTTATCAATAAATATCTGAATATGCATGGACGCATGGAACATACAATATTCATTTTGCTTATGCAGTTAAATTAGTTCTAGTATCGTGCTCGTGCATTGCAACGGGAACATATTATAAGAGAAAAAAAATTTATCATACAAAATGATATACTTCATAAAAAAAACATTAACCAATGAAAAACAATAATATTCAACAATAAAAAAAAATAGACCAACATATTCTCGTACAAATGTAAAGCCCATTCTTTAATTAATGTTGCTTAACGGGAAAACAACAGATTTAAAAAAATCATCAAAATAAGTTGTATTGTTTGTTGTTGTCATATTTTTAGTTTATGATATATTTTGTTGTCATATTATGACTATTGTTATTGTTATAAAGGTTATCTTCATCGCATAACTTAAATAGAGAATATAATTATGTTTACTTAGATAAAATCATTATGATATAAAAAATTAAAAAGAAATGAATATATGACTAATCAATTATCAATCAATCCAAATATTTCTTAAATGATATTTAAAAAATAGAAAAAAATTAGGAACAAATAAGACATATTGAATAGCAAGTACGCGTGACGAGTACGTATCTAAATAAATTTAGACTTCTACACGTAAAAAACATAAAAAAGATGCGTAGAATAAAAAAAAGGTAAACTATCCGAGTATGGGTCTGTCTCATCTTTAAATCACAGCTATTAGCGAATCTTGATATCTACGTACTTAATATAAGAACAGTGATACGTGTTCTACTTGTTAATTTGATAATGTCAATTTACAACCAATTCAAACACATTGATTTAGGTTGCTAATCAACAAATGCTTTATCCACGAGCGCTACAAACTTTCATAGCAAATTCGTTGTCAATCAGGGACGGAATTAGACTTTCAAACTATGATGGTCAAATGTGAATGGAGTTCGAAATTTTCATACTGAAAATGGAGATCAATTATACACTACTCATAACATTTTACTCTTAATTTTTATTGAAAATAAGACAAAAATATAATTTTGTTTAAATAAATGGAGATCAATTGACCCATTTCTTTTACATGACTCTATCATCGTTGTCATCCATCCTTCAAATGTGACATTTGCTTTGGGTGATCCAAATCCACCATCTTTGGTCATCCGAATATGATTAACAGTATAAGATTAAGGGCATGTCCGTATCTCATGAGATTGTACGGAATGAGATTTTACAGTTCGAAAATCTTCTATTTAATTTGCGAGAACTCAGGAATACGTACAGAAATGATTATAGAAATGTACTGAAATAGTGTTTAGTTTGAGGTTGTATTTTTTTTTTTTTTTTCAAAAAATTATACTCATATGAAAAAGATTGAGAAGAAAATATAGAGAAGTTTGAAAAATAAATGAACATGAAGTCTGGTTTCTCTGTAACGACTACTTGCACACTTCCAAGCAATGCGGGTCGATGACAGAATGCTAATATGCTATTGAGAGAGTTTAACTGAATGGGGATAACATACATAAAAGCCGAAGTTGTGATAACTTTTTGACCGCATAAAATCGATCGATATCTCACGGGAAAATTAGGACTTTTTTTTGTCGATTTGAACTTATCCCGTGCACCCCTGCCGTTGGATTTCAGGAGGATTTGTACTTATAGCACGAATCAAAATGAAACGAGAATCTTAATGAAGTTATTTATTGGGTCCCCGTTGAAGCTATTTTGCCGCTCTCGCTGAAACAAATCACATTTTCAAAATTATAACCGTTTTTATTGGCAATAAATCTGCGGATTTTTTTTAAAAACCATAATTAAAAAAATTAAAATTAGCAAACCAACATGATTAGCTGGATTTTTTCAAAAACCATAACAACCGAGATGCCAATTCGGTCCCCATTTTTTTTTTCCCCTGGGACCGAATTAGCATTTCGGTCCCCCCCCCCCCATTTCACAGTTTTTCCGCAAAACCACCACAGAAAATCAAAATGGGATGGGGACCGAATTACCATTTCGGTCCCCCCCCCCTTTTTTTTTTTTAAGAGAAGATGAAATATAACACTAAAAAATTGAATTTTTTTTTCCCTTTGTCAAATTACTTTTTTTGATAGCATATTTATACTCAAATACGCTAAATTACTTCAAATTATGTTAATTTCTGCTGAATTACACTAAATTACATGAAATTACAATAATTATGTAGAATTATGCTAAAATACGCTAAATTACGCTAAATTACGTATGAATAGGGCCTATTTTGTACCATCTTTCATAAATCATAAAAAATAGTAAAAAAATTCCAAAAATAATAAAAATTGGTATTCTACAAGTTCATTATATAACTAATTTACTGAGCTACGTAGATTGAACAATAGAAATGAAAATCTTAATTGGAAACTTCAACTGAAGTTTTGAGACTCTTCCTTTTGCTTTTTGGCAATTCAGAATTTGGAAATCTGGTAATGCCAGTTCGGACGCATGCGTATTTTTACAAGCTTTCCGAAAAGTGGTAATTTGCTGAATCGGACACTCGAGCGCTGTTTTATGGCCGTTTGAAGTTTCGTCGTTGTTTTTCGCCTTCTCAGTGAAGATATCATCCCTATTCATACGTAATTTAGCGTAATTTACCGTATTTTAGCATAATTCTACATAATTATTGTAATTTCAAGTAATTTAGTGTAATTCAGCATAAATTAATATAATTTCAAGTAATTTAGCGTATTTTAGTATAAATATGCTAATTATATATTAAAAAAGTAATCTAACAAATATTTAAAAAAAATTCAATTTTTTAGTGTTATATTTCAGCATTTAGCTATTTGTCTCTTAAAAAAAATTAACATAATTTCAAGTAATTTAGTGTAAATCAGCATAAATTAACATAATTTCAGGTAATTTAGCGTATTTTAATATAAATATGCTATCAAAAAAGTAATTTGACAAAGCCAAAAAAATTAGATTTTTTAAGTGTTATATTTCATTATTTTATCTATTTGTCTAAAAAAAAACGGGGGGGGGGGACCGAAATCCCAATTCGGTCCCCACTGAAAATAACCTGGACCAAATTGGGATCTCGGTCCCAGGGTGCTACACGGAAGACAACACAGTTTTCTGCGGAAAAACTGTGAAATGGGGGGACCGAAATGCCAATTCGGTCCCAGGGGAAAAAAAATGAGGACCGAATTGGCATCTCAGTTCTTATAGTTTTTGAAAAAACCCAGATAATCATGTTGGTTTGCTAATTTTAATTTTTTTAATTATGGTTTTTAAAAAAAATCCTAAATCTGCTGTTATTCTGATACCAACCGTTCAAATTTTCATGCACAAATATCAAGGAAGATCAACTGTTGGATTCAAAATAACAAGTTCCTGTTATTCCCAGTTTATTAAAATTTATTTTATTCGGCCGAATATTCGTATTCGGTTATAATCCACATAGAAAATTTGTATTCAGTCAAATATTCGGTTTCACATATTCGACCGCATAATCATCCATATATTTTTTTTCGCATATGATCTATTCTTCCGAATAAGAATTGCATTTAGAATTAGCGGTTCCGCATAAGTCATAACCCAACCCAAATCCGCTAAACCCTAATAATCACTCTCCTGCGATCCTGCCCTATCTCCGTCTCTCACTCTCTCCTCCAAAAGTATGTCAGCAGTTGTTGTTGTTTCAAATAAGTTTTGAAAATCAGTGGCATTAGCAATCATAATTTTCAAGCCATTAGTTGTTCTTCTTAAAATTGTCGATGAAGAGGAGAAGCAACCTATGGGATTTGTTTGTGGAGGTTTGAAAGATGCAATAAAGGATGTAAAGGCGGCTTTTAAATACAATGAAGATGTGTTCGGGCCTTATGTAAAGGCAATTGTTGATGGAATGAATGATAGACTTGATAAAGAGCTCCATAAGACAGCGTGCTACCTCAATCCCTATTATTTTTATAGGGATTTCGAAGAGATGAAAACAGACCCTTCTATTATGGATGTTATTTCTAATTGTGTTGTACGATACTCCGGATCTGAAGATTCAAGATATTATCATGACCGTTGAAATGCGCAACTTTCAAAACTCAAATGGACAGTTTAGAAAACTTGCAGCAAAGAGATGTAAATAATAAATGTATGAATGCCAAAATTTAAGGCAAATCCACATTTAAAATATATATACAGAGAATAGATACTTGACGAATATGAATTCTCATACAGCTTTGAAACGAACAATTAACGATGAGTATAAATCAACATAAAAGAATAATAAAACATATTTATTTTTTCTCTTATATTAAGCATGTAGATGTTCTGATCCGTCAACAATTGTGATTTAATTCGATTGATTTTAAACGGTTAAGATTATAAAATTCTGCAATTGTGATTTGATGTGGCAATGTATTGTTATTTATAGTGTTGAAGTTTGTATTTAAATCTTTAAGCACTCACTACACTAATTTTCTCCTTACAATTTATTTATACGAATGTTATCATAAAAACAATTAATTGATAATATTTCGTTATTTCTTTTTATGTTATTGATTACAACATAATAAGAAAGTAATTAACATGTTTGTTCACTAATATTAATTACCTTCCTATTGAATGGAGAGGTAAAGACAAAGTAGTTCATTTTATTGTTGAATAAAGATAAATTATAAAAATACAAATATTGTTAAAGATAAAGATATTTGGTCTAATTTGCTTCTATTTTTTATTTTATTTTTGTTTAAATTTTGAATCATAATCAAAATTGTGGGACTAACCCAATCATCCGGAGTTGCAAACCGGATACATATTTTTTTTCTTTTTAAATTACAGTCAAATACAACAGGATTCTAAGGATGGCAAATTTCGTAGTTTACATCCTAATCAAGGGTCACTTTGTTATAAAAGCATGATATTTGTATCATAAATTTTATATGACTTAATTATCCGACAATTATTCATTTCGTATCCGTATTCGAATCCGTATTTGTAGATTATCCGTGCCGTATTCGTATCTGTTTAAGGTGAATTTGGTTTTGAATTTTGATATCTGTTTACTATCTGTATCTGTATTCATATCCGCTCATTGAAATGTAGATGTGAATTTAATATCAGCATTATCCGCTCCGAATCCGCTCCATTTACACCCCTAACGTAACGTGGTTTTAACGGACAACAAAAGAAATGCCCATAAATAGTGATACATAGATAGACAATTTGATAAGTTATGAAGACTTTGTTTTAACTACTAGTAGTAGGCTACTTTCATTTTTATTACGTTTAGCGCTTATGTCGAATACGAATAATTTGAATATTTAAATCACTTTAAGGTACTAATCCGTATTCCATCATTTTGTCAAATATGAATGAGTATATAAATACACAAAAATTATTTACTAATAGATCACATATTTATCAATAAATATCTGAATATGGACGCATGGAACATACAATATTCATTTTGCTTATGCAGTTAAACTAGTTCTAGTATTGTGATCGTGCATTACAACATAAATATATTATAAGAGAAAAAAATTCTCATACAAAATGACATACTTCATAGAAGAAACATTGACCAATGAAAAAATAATATTCAACAATAAAAAAATAGACCAACATATTCTCCAACAAATGTAAAGCCCATTCTTTAATGATACACTTATGAGCTTTCTTTTTTGTAGTACATACCAGGTTTTTTTTTTTTTTATGTTGCTTAACGGGAAAACAACAGAAGTAAAAAAAATCATCAAAATAAGTTTTATTGTTTGTTGTTGTCATATTATGAGTTTATGATGTTGTCATATTATGATTATTGTTATTGTTATAAAGGTTATCTTCATCGCATAACTTAAACAGAGAATATAATTATGTTTATTTAAATAAGATCATTAACTGACAAATAACATTCCTTATATGATATAAAAAATTAAAAGAAATGAATACATAACTAATCAATTATCATTCAATCCAAATATTTCTTAAATAATATTTAAAAAATATAAATAAATTAGGAACAAATAAGACATTGAATAGCAATTACATGTGACGAGTACGTATCTAAATAAATTTAGACTTCTACACGTAAAAAACATAAAAAAAAGATGCATAGAATAAAAAAAAGGTAGACTATTCGAGTATGGGTCTATCTCATCTTTAAATCACAGCTATTAGCGAATCATGATATCTATGTGCTTAATATAAAAATAGTGATACGTGTTCTACTTGTTAATTTGATAATGTCAATTTACAGCCATTTCAAACACATTGATTTAGGTTGCTGATCAACAAGTGCTTTATCCACGAGCGCTACAAACTTTCATAGCAAATTCGTTGTCAATCAGGGACGGAGTTAAGACTTTCAAGCTATGATGGTCAAATGTGAATGAAGTTCAATCATATAAAATTTTCATACTGCGAATGAAGGTTAATTGTATACTAATAACATTTTACTCTTAAATTTTATTGAAAATAAGAAAAAAATGTATTTTTTTTCTAAATAAAAGGAAATCAATTGACCCATTTCTTTTACATGACTCTTTCATCGTTGTCATCCATCCTTCAAATGTGACATTTGCTTTGGGTGATCCAAATCCGCCATCTTTGGTCATCCGAATATGATTAACAGTATAAAATTAAGGGCATGTCTGTATCTCGTGAGATTGTCCGGGATGAGATTTTACAGGTTTGAAAATCTTCTATTTAATTTGCGAGAATTCATGAATATGTACGGAAATGATTATAGAAATGTGCTGAAATAGTGTTTAGTTTGAGGTCGTATTTTTTATTTTTTCAAAAAATTATACTGATATGAAAAAGATTGAGAAGAAAACATAGAGAAGTTTGAAAAATAAATGAACATGGATTTGAAAAATATAGAAAAATTTAGTCCAATTTCATCCATTTCTCAAGGAAAAAAAATGCATGCCAAACAAAATTGAGATCACATTGTGAGGCATATGAATGGAGATCAATCATTTAAATTTTTGAACACACAAAGGTATATATGAAGGAATTGGCTAGGAGAGATTTCATAAATTGCATCTGATATATAGCTGTAATTTTATATACATCCTGCTTAAGTGCAATTACAGCTAAGAAAATTAAACAGATCAACAAATAAAAGAACCAAGGAATGAGGAATCAAACAACAGTGCACTAATTAGTAATTAATTTCCCTCCCAGCCCCACCCAGCTTGAGTCCAAATCCCACTGAATCAAATGGATCCGGGGACGTATAGCACCTGGTATCTGGGTCCGGAAATTAACGAACCCGACCCGATTAGCTAACAATGAGCTGAGACAGACCCATACTCGGGTGCGGTGACATCGGCGACAGAGGCGGGAGGGTAAAAATCCCCTTCAGATCATACCCTTCCCAGCTGAGCGGCGTCAAATCGTGACCGTCGGTTCTCTCCTTCTTCAACTTTCTCTCCACTCCAACTTCCATCTCTATCTTTCTCTTTGGAGGAAGAGGGATCGGAGGTATAACCCTGAGCTGGCACACTGATCCCGATTCGGATTCGGATTTCAATCGGGACAAGGATCCCGCTTCGTTGGGGAAGTTGAGTATAGCCTTGGAACCTCGAAGCTTGAAGGCAGCCTTGTCATAAGCCCGTGCCGCCTCAATAGCGGAGTCGAAGGTACCAAGCCAGACCCGAGATCCGCGACGGTTCGGGTCACGGATCTCAGCCGCATACTTACCCCACGGCCGCTGTCTAACACCCCGGTACTTCCTTGATTCGTCGAGGGTTTGAGTTGTCTCTAGGATCAGGTTGGATGATTGCGGTGCGGATTCACCGAAAAGATGAGAGCGGATAAGGTCGAGAGAGGAGAGGCTGTCAGAGGAGAAGGCCATGAGAAAGATAAGTGCAGTGTGCAGCGATTGATAGCTTTCCGTTTTGAGTGGTGAAGAGAGTGAGAAGAGGTATATTATAAATAGAGGGAGAGAGACCGGGTCTTCGAGGAGGGTTCCTGGATAGAGAAACGAAGCACGGCTAGTCCCTTGGGATGAAATTAAATAACGGGAAATAGGATGGCTATCTTAAGTTTCTACGATTATTTACATTTTATTATGTTTATTTTTTGGTTATGATTTTCCGAGTTGGACAGGTGTAATAAGTATAACAACGTGGGATGCAATGTGTGAGAGAATAACAGCATATATATATTTTTTTTTTGGATGGTGGTGGCCTGGTGGGGGATCCGTATCCTCTGCATTAACTCAAAAGGGAATCTTTTGAGTTAATGAATTTCACCGTCTGATTTTAAACAGAGCCAATCCGGCTTGTGTTTATAACACAGGGCTCTTTAATATTAGTACAGATTTAGTTTGCACGAATCTTAAAATAGATCGGACAGTCGAGATTCATTAACTCAAAAGATTCTCTTTTGAGTTAATGCAGAGGATATGAATTCGCCTGGTTGGAGCGACGTGATGTCATGTTTATCTGCAACGACTACTAGCACTTCTAAGCATAGTGACAAAGTTAGCGTATAATATCCGAATTATATCCGAATAATTGGTTTTTTTTGTGATGTCGAACCGAACGCCGAATTATTCGGTTGACCAAACTTTGACTGAATTATACCCGAATAATTCGCGAATTTTACGAATTTTTCTCAAAAAAAAAAATTTTGGTTTTTTTTTTTTGCTTCCTT
Organism: Carex kokanica; assembly: GCA_025461125.1. Classification (NCBI taxonomy): domain Eukaryota; kingdom Viridiplantae; phylum Streptophyta; class Magnoliopsida; order Poales; family Cyperaceae; genus Carex; species Carex kokanica. Next base: position 259,597 of record JAJGRX010001259.1, on the reverse strand, counting down.
GTAAGACTGAGATTTCTAATCCGTATTATTCCGAATCATTCCCAAATTATACCCGAATTATTTCCGAATCACGAATTTTTGACCTCGCCAAACCTTTCCCGAACAATTAAGTTGTCACTATGCTTCTAAGCAGTGTGGTTCAATGACAGAGTGTTATTCAGAGCCGACATTTTTATTAATATCCAAAGTTAAATAGAAATTAATAAATATATTCAGCTGGACTGGTTTTTAATAAAAATCTCCAAATCGGCAATTTAACAGCCGGTCCTCTATTTTTCTCAGCCGACTATTAAATGGTCGGTCCTCAATTTTTTTTTAATTTTTGTTGTTTCAAACCCTATAAATACACATCTTTCTCTTCCTCCCTCTCACAATTAATTCAACTCACAGAAGAAAAAGAAAGGAAGGGAACAGAGAAAGAGAAGGCAATATTTTAGGCAATTTGAGGCGATTTCTCAAGAGCCAAAAGGATGAACAATAGCAACCGAGGTAGGTCGTCCTATCGTGGCCTAGCGAGAGGAGGGTTAATTAGTGATTGAGGTAAAAATGAGGGAACAAAGAACAACTGTCGATAATACCGTGATAAAAAGAAATGTCAATCATTCATACAGGAGGAATTTCTTAGGTATGAAATTTCAGACGATGATTTTGTAGAAAATCCTTACGGCTCTGGTTTGAAAAAAAAAGGTTGATCCAGAGCCTCCAACATCGGACGATGAATTTGTTCCGTGTACTTATACTGGTAAGGCTACCACTTCGTCTGTTGTGACTGATCCAGATTTGAAATAATCGGCTCATTCTAAGAAGTAGTATTATTATGATTTAAAATTTGGATGCATTTGAGCTGGGTTCTAAGAAGTATTATTTTAGTTGGATGAATTAGAGTTGTAAAATTAGGTCGTAAATTTTTTGAGTTTCTTTAGTGCCTATTTTGTAGATTTCATTTCATCAATTCAGAGTTTATTTATACTTAATGTATTGACATGCATGTAAACTTGATGTTTCTCTACATTTGAATATGGTACAAAACAGTAAAGTTATAAAAACTTAGTCTTAATAAAGTCCACACAACTTGCAAATAAAATAGTTCTAAAAACACATCTAAATAAATCAGTGACAACATGGATCAAATGAGAAGAATTTAAATCACCTATTACTACTACGTCTAAACGGTATTCCGAGAAATCAACCAGTTCCAGAAGATAGCCTACCAGATGGCTCTGCTTGGTTTTCAGATGCCCCTGCTTGGCTTCCAGATGCCCTTGTACCTCTACTAGTTGACATTCTTGTTTGGCTTCCAGATGACTCTCCTTGCACCCCAACCGCCTCTCCTCCTATGTCAACTGCCTCTCTCATTACTTGTGCAAACATAGCAGATGCATTTAAATAACTTGTAGTTGTGCTACGCCGTGACCCTCTGGATCCATTTGCTTCTGCCATAACTTGCTAATTTTTTGCCGCATTTGCTACTTTTTTTGTCTCTGCATTGTATTTGTTAGTCAGTAAGTTGGTATAAATTGAAAAAAAAATACAATTTTTTTATTGATATTTCAAACCTCTTTGATTTCTATCGGCAGTGAAACGGACATGTGTGATTCCAAATTTAAATTTTTGGGGCACAAGGATTCCACCATAAAGCATGCGTTGAATATAATCTCGTATGCTATGTAGGTAGGGGACGAGATTATATTTAAAAATTTGGGGGCACAAGGATTCCACCATAAAGCATGCGTGATCATGCTACCTACATAGCATCTTAAAATAAAAGCACCGTTAAGTCAAATATTCTAAAAGGAAGTAAATTTATGTGGACTTTGAAAATGGTTAGTTTGACATTTTGACTGATTTCGTCTTGCTTGTTAATTTTTTCTATTTTTAAAATGCACCATTTGATTGATTCTCACAAATATGTATAAAATACTTCATTGCCATAATTCATGACTTAATTATCACCATTACGATGCCGCAACTGTTTTATATTATTAAATTAGATGCAAGGTGTCGCATTACATCAACATCATTTATTTAATTAATTATATTGAATTTCTAATTTGATGTATACATGTATAATATTTTGACAGTAAGTTTGAACAACACACATCTTAATATATTATTGCTAATTTGAACAAGAGATAACATGAGATTGGCTAAGATTAAAGTGGTATGACCAAGGTCTTGATACTACCAATTCGTTTTTGTAATTTTTAAAGTTCAAATAGTCGATTTAAAGTGCTCAATGTGTTTTTCATATTAAAATATACTTGAAGACCAAATTTTATTTTTTGGAATTTTTTTTCTATTTTTTATGGATTTTTGAAAATCACTGTTTTCTGATTTTATTTATTTATTATGAAAAACAGTGATTTTAAAAAATCCATAAAAAATAATAAAAAATTCAAAAAAATATAAAATTTGGTCTCCAAGCACATTTTAATATGGAGAACACGTTAAACACTTCAGATCAACTATTTGAACTTTAAAATTGTAAAAAATAATTGGTAGCACCAAGACCTTAGTTATACCACTTTGATCTTAGCCAACCTCATGATAACATTATCAATTAATGAAATTATTGAATACTTAGGTCTGAAGCCTTGCTTGCTTCATCACGGGTAGTTAGCTATACTGTGCTTATTTTATTTTAGGTGGGATTTTGAAAAGGGTTATAGTTTATACAAGTTATATATACAATATGTTAATATCTTTAACATTGTTTAACTTACATAAAAAAAAAATGATAAATTATAATTTGACTATACATATCTTTGAAGATGGCAATCTAATGAATGTGTTCAAATATATATCTTTCAAGACGCAAACAGAGAATTCCACAAATTAATACTAATAACTTCACAACATTTGTTATCAACAAGAATATCATATAATATGATTTGAAAATATTAATTTTTTAATGAAGAGCTACCCACTATTCCTTGTTTGTCTTTTGGTTGAGAATATGCTATTTTTGGGATTAGGTTATTCGGAATAGCCTATTCAGTGTTTGGTCGGGTTAGAATAGCTAGAATATGAAATTCAAAATTTTTGTCTTATTAGAATAGGCTATTCCTAAGAGTTTTGAGATTTAGCTATTATTGATTTGACTATTCTAGCTATTCTTGTTTTGCAACAAAACATACTTTTATGGGTTAGCTCACTATTCTACTAACCCAACCAAAAATTGAGTTAGCAACTATTCTTCATTCTAGAGTTAGCCACTATTCTCAGTAACCCACCCTCCATCCAAACGTACTCTAGATTGGTTTGAATTTAATATAAAAATTTACCCTTTTTGAGGGGTCTAAATGAAGGAAAACTCAAAAACATTTCGTAGAAGAAATATCCGAAAGTTACGGGGGTTTATCTTAATAATCACATGAATTTTTTTAAATTTTTTATTTCAACAGTCAATGCTCTCGTGCGCTATTTTTGGCGTTACCTATTTTAACTATGTTATCTGTGTTCGGCTGGAAGCAGATAGGAAAGTACCAATGAAAAGAACCATTGGAAAGTGTCAACGAAACCACAAATTTAAAATTTGATATCTGATCTTCCATAAATTGTTTTTCTGTACAATTTCGTGTAACGAGTTGTTGGAAGAAATACCTTCTGAAAATTTACACCAACTGTTATGGATAATAGAGGAGGGATCTAGTTACCACAACTATTTTCTATATTTACAAAGTCCAAATTGTCGATCCAAATCGTTCAACATGATCTCCACAATAAAATGTGCTTCCAGATCAAATTTTACATTTTTTTGAATTTTTTTACTATTTATTAAGATGGGTACAAAATTCAATGGTTTGAATTTGATTAGATTTTGTAAAATACTTAATAAATAGTAAAAAAAATTCAAAAAAATGTAAAATTTGATCTGGAAGCACATTTTATTGTGGAGATCATGTTGAAATCGGTTTGGATCGACGATTTAAATTTTGAAAATGTAGAAAATAATTATGATAACTTTGTTGTAACTCAAAATTATGGTAATTAGATCTCTCCTCCATACCACTCTCGCTCCGTTTCGTACCGCCACAAAAGATTCACGCTTGAATGAGCAAGTACAAAAGGCCCAACATTTTAAAACAAGGCCCAAATATATTCTGAAACCTTTTTGCATGTTAATAATGCTATCAAACATATTTTGATAAAAAAAAAATGATGTGCAGTCAATTTTAATCTCAATGGAAGTTCAAGAGAACATAAATTCATTTTTATCAATTTATTTTCTTTTTTTAGTTGACAAATTCAAGCACCTATTTTCTAATACTTGATTGAAATCATCCAACCAATTTCGCATTTTCATCTTAACTAAGCAAGCTGTGATAGATATAATAAAGAGTGAGGCTATGGTACTTCGGCTAGTGTATTATGGCTAGTGTACTACGGCTCAATATGGTACTTTTTAAAATTCTAACGGTCGATCCGATTCGTTCAATGTGATATCCATATGAATATGTACTTGCAAACTAAATTTTATATTTTTTCGAATTGTTTTACTATTTTTTTAGATAGGTAGAATTTTGATGGTCCAGAATTTGTATAAAACACTGAAAATTCTACCTATCTAAAAAAATAGTACAAAAATTCGAAAAAATATAAAATTTAGTTTGCAAGTACATATTCATATGGATATCACATTGAACGGTTCGGATCGACCGTTAGGATTTTAAAAAGTACCATATTGAGCCGTAGTACACTAGCCATAGTACACTAGCCGAAGTACCATAGCCTCACTCTATAATAAATTCAAAACGTGCTTTGTAATTAGAACACAAACAACTCAGAATCCGTAAATCCAAAATAAAATAGCAAAAGTAATTTAAAAGTTATAGTTTTTGAGTGACGACATCGTTAAGCGGAAGTGTAAATACTGATCATCAAAGATTTCCTCAGACGTGATGATGGAGACCTTTAGGCGTTTTTCTTATACTTCTCTAATTAATTTTTATGGACATAATTTTTAGAAATGAAGAGATGTCCGAATAAGAGAAGAGAAGAGGCCTTTTTATAATTCTAATGCAACCTTTGAGACCAGTATATTTAATAAATAGCAATATGAATTTTTTCATCAAAAATTATTCGTGCCTTTTCATTAATTTCTGTGAATGAAATTGGTGCACAATAAATAACATAGGCCACATAATAAAATAAAACTAACAAGCTGAACGTGATTCTTTTTTTGAAGGACAGCTGGCCAGAAGCCGGCTGACGATATACTAAACAAAAGGATATTTACAAATTATTTTTACACACTCTGAGAGTTACTCAACTATTAAATAAAACACTAAGCCAGGTAGCGAATGAACTCGCATGATCCTCAGTGAAGCTGAACGTGATTCTAAATTTATCAATTTAATTATACTGTAAAATTTTCTCTTTAATATGGTATCAATTGTACATTTAATTAGATTATAATTATAATATTAGAAGGCTGATTAAAGTCTCAATTGAAGAAGAGTGATTGAGTAAACAATAGAAAAAAGGAAATAACCTGGAAAGAGGGTAAAGATAGAGACCTCATTTAAACGTGCCTTAATTAATTAATTATCTATTTTATATTTGATTTGAAAGCACGTGCATCCCCTTTTTGTCAAAGGTAAATTGTTTTTTCTCTCCGGTTTCTCTGAAAATTGATTCAAAGCTACCCCAAATCCAATAGCAATCAATTCAGATTTCAGAGTCAAATTCAACTATGACAGCGACTGGGGACTAATAACAGTAACATCCATCTTATATTGCACCAACCTTCGTTTCCTTCTTTATGGTACCAATAGAGTAGTAAATAGTAAATACTAAGGGCGTGTTCTCTAAGGGCATGTTCGGCCCAAGGAATGGGCACACGAATGATTAAGGCCTGTTCGGCTGCTCTTCAAATTTTATTGTTCACGTGGGAAAAGAAAAATTCACTAAGACAAATTTTTTTTTTTCCCCACGTGAACAGTAAAAATCAGATCAAATTTTTTTTTTTCCCGTACCCATTTCTCAGCCCACTGTGCTGCCAAACAGGCACTAAATTTGAACTTAATTTTTACTGTTTGTGTGGGAAAAAAAAATTTACTTCCACATAAACAGTAAAAAATTCGAACGGATCCTAATAATAATTAATGCACCTCAAAAGCGACTTCCATTAATGCAAATGTATGACAAGCGGCGTGCAAATGCGTTTGGATTGACCATTTTGATGATTGCTAAGTTTAAGTTAAAGTAAAATAAAAGGAGAGGATATATTGATTATTCCTCTATCCATATTATTATTATTAGGAAGGGCCTAACTTTCCCTCATCACTCATCCCTCATTTTTTTCCCAACTGAAAATAAGTAGGGGACCACAATATTACAGTTAATAACTGCTGGAATTAGTAGGGGACCACAACTGCCATCACAGTATTACCGGCAGACATATTACGCAAAAATATTCACACTTGACCCAGGTAGTATTCATCCATGTAAATAAAAATATTCATCTTTGAGAAATAATTATATAAGGAAACATTACCACCCATCTTTTACACGTTTTTAGAAGTGATTTTTTTTTCCTACGTTCACTATAACTAATATTTCTGTCGATCTGTGCGGAATTTTTCAAATCTAAAATCACGAAAGTCTTCTACATAATTTTCTCTTTCAAATGAGATCCATGATGACATACTTTCGAGGTGTCCGTTACGCAAGTATTCACACCTCGTACGCAAGTATTCATCTCTCATTGAACAAGTATTCATCCTCGTCGTGTAAGTGTAAAGAGTACATGAAGGTATGGTGGGACCGCACAACCGCGACTTCAGATAAGTAGGGGACCACAGTAATATGCGGAGATAAGTGGTGGAATTAGTAGGGGAAGATTTGCGAAAAAGTATTCACACTTAACACGAGTTGTATTCATCCATATAAATAAAAGTACTCATCTTTGAGAAAGAATTATATATGAAAATATTATGACATTAAGAGCATTAATTACGTGGAGATAGTAGGGTACCACAACTGCCGTCCGCTAAAAACAAAAGAAAACGCGTAATTAAGTGGGGGGACCGCACAACCGCCATCACTAACTACCGTGGGGACCGCATAACCGTCACCGCAAGTGGAAATAACATCAAGTATTCATCTATAATACATGAAGTATTCACATGTAATACATCAAGTATTCACCCTGATATATCAAGTATTTTAAAAAAAAACTAGACATATCCAAACAAGTTATTAGTAGGGGACGATTTGCGAAAAAATATTCACACTTAACACGAGTTGTATTCATCCATATAAATAAAAGTACTCATCTTTGAGAAAGAATTATATATGGAAATATTACGACATTAAGAGCATTAATTACGCGGAGATAGTAGGGTACCACAACTGTTGTCCGCAAGTGGAAATAACATCAAGTATTCATCTATAATACATGAAGTATTCACATGTAATACATCAAGTATTTTTTAAAAAAAACTGGACATATCATACCCATCTTTTACACGTTTTTAGAGGTGGTTTTTTTTTCTCCGTTCAATCTAACTAATATTTCTGACGATCTGTGAGGAATTTTGCAAATCTAAAACCACGAACATCTTCTACATAATTTTCTCTTTAAAATGAGATCCATGATGACCTACTTTCGAGTTATCCGTTGCACAAGTATTCACCATCGTCATGCAAGTATTCATCTATCATTGAACAAGTATTCATCCTCGTCCGGTGAGGCGGAGGCAGAGGCGGAGAAGGAGAGGCGGAGGTGGGAGGCGGAGGCGGAGAGGGAGAGGCGAAGGTGGGAGAGGCGGGCAGAGGCGGAGGTGGAAGGGGGAGGCGGAGGTGGAAGAGGGAGAGGGAGGGAGAGAGGAAAGAAATAGAAGGAGAAAATCTACTAATTAATTTGTAGGAACCACTAGTTAGTTAGAATTGATTATTATAGTTAGAAAAAGAAGTTAGTTAGTTGGGAGAAAAATAGAAGAAGGAATCAAGGGGTAACATATAATTACCCTTATTATTATTAATATCACATTAGTTGACCGGTCAACTCGAATACGTCCTCATTTTATTTGAATAACAATCTAAATAAAGCACTTGTCATGAATAATAAAATAAAACAATTCACATTAATAATATCAATCTGAATAATATAACAATCGGCATTAATAATAAGAGAAATTATCTAGTCTACCTGTTTTCTGTCTTTCAAGAATTTTCTAACTAACTTTTTTTTGTGTACTTGTGTAGTTTTTTTTTTTTTTTTTTTATCAAATTCAATTTTCATTTTTTTTTTATTTTTTGCCGTGCACATTTGGTATGTTAGATATAAATTGAAATATGTAATATGTTATATTTTCTTTGTTCAATCTTACTCATATTTCTGATGAACTGTGATGATTATGCGATTTTAAAACTTTGAACATCTTGATATGCAATGTTAGGAATACTCACTTTTATCTTTCAAATAAGATCCATATTGAAGTACTTTCAGGTTATATGTGCTCCACTGTTTTTTCTTCTTCTTGATATGCAATGTATAAAGACATAATATGCTAGATATAAATACTTGAAAGCTTAAGTGTTGTTGTAAACAATTTTTTATGCTGTTTGATTAATTTGCAAAACATATAATCATTGAATTTTACAGTTTCTTTGTTTGAGAATATGTGCAGGTTTAATAGCCCGGCCAAAGGTCAACGCAAGTCACCAGTTCATATCATAACAAACTGACATAACAAGTCGTGTCCAAAGGTGAAAGAAAGTCAAAGTGTTTATCATAACAAGTCGGAACGTCACCAGCTGCACAAGATAATCTGTTGCATGATCTCCTCGAGCTACAATAAATGATTTAATACATATGATATGATGGAAAATTCACATAAGCCATTTGGAATGTCGGATATTAATGGGGTGCTGAATCGTGAAGATTATAAAGGAATATGAAGATCAAGATTATGAAGATTATGAAGATCATGAAGATCACGTTGAGTGATTTAGATTCAAATCAACTATTTAAATTTTTTAAACATAGATGTAAATTTATAACTTTCCACACAAAAGCCTACTTGCTAATACGGACCACACTCCCACTGTGTCGCTGAGGGAGTTAATGCGTATTCAGCAATCTTTGGTCCATACTGAGGCTCTGGTCCGTATTGGTGAATACGGCCCGTACCAGAGCCTTAGCCGATCAGCTGCGCTTTTCCGATCAACCCGATTCTTGCTTCAAATGATGTAAAATAGCTCCAAAACATGTTTCCTACACTAAAACACAAAGTTGGGCAATATTAACATTTTTCATGGATTAATTAAATATAAAGATAAGAAAGTAAGACAAAACTTAAGTCAAAATCTTACGTAATTCACTATCAATTTGAGCTTGATCATCGATGAAATAACAAGATAGCATATAAAATGATTTATGTCATAATAATTTTCAAAAGTTAGCTTGACCTAAATAATAATTATGCCTTAGAGTAAAGTGTTGTTACATAACAAATCTTAAAAAAAAAAAGTCTTCTATGATCTAAATTGTTAATACTTTAAAAGAAAGTCGTAAAACATCGAATAAACAAATCCTTTTTTGCATCTTATGTATTACGTCTGCATAATTTCAATCACAAAATAAATTACATTATTTATTCTGTTGCAATTAAATTTCAATTCTGTTTCTGAATCAGAGAGCTACATCAGCTACTTAATCTAATATTTCCGTCTTAATCTCGATTTAAAAAAAAAAGGAAATAGCGTCATGGTCGTTTACACAAGGTCGGCAAATAAAAAGTAAAATATTTTAAATAAATTCAGAAATTAAAAGAAAAAAAAAATACAAGTGCATCCCTCTTTGTATGGCTTGGTCTTTACCCAAACTCCAGGATTATACTTTTATTAAATATAATATAATATGAGGAGGGTTCAAATGCCTCCATTTTTTGTGCCTCCACCATGCTTCTATTTTTTAAAACTTTAATAACTCAAAATTTAAAACTTAAAAGTCAAAATAAAACCATTGGGTATGATCTACATCATTTTATCTATGTGCTCATAAAAAATTATCATATTTTGATTTTGTTTTTATGCGAATCAATAACTTGAAAAATCAACGTCTAAGAATTATCCACATTAGTATGTTTTTTACAAGCTCTTGATGACAACCAAAACAAAATCAAAATATGATAATTTTTTATGAGCACATAGATAAAATAACGTAGATCATATCCAATGGTTTTATTTTGACTTTTAAGTTTTAAATTTTGAGTTATTAAAATTTTTAAAAATGGAGGCATGGTGGAGGCATGAAAAATGGAGGCATTTCAACCCTCCTCATATAATATAATATAAAGTGCAGACTGATGAATAAGATCAGGTAGTGGTGCCATCAATAATACTCAGCTATATTTTTTTATTGATTCATCCCCTTTTGTGTGAAAAGTTAATGTTTACTTCTCTTGCTTTCTTCAGCATAGTGATAACTTAATTGTTCGGAAAAGATTCGGCGAGATAAAAAATTTGTGATTCGAAAATAATTCGGATATAATTCAGAAATTATTCAGAATAATCCGGTTCAGAGATCTCAGTCTTACAAGGAAGCAAAAAAACAAAAAACCAAAAAAAAATATTTTGGGAAAAATTCGGGAAAAATTTGCGAATAATTCGGAAAATTCGGAAAAAGTTCGTAAAATTCGCGAATTATTTGGGAATAATTCAGTCAACCGAATAATTCAGCGTTCAGTTCGGCATCACCAAAAAAATGAATTATTCGGGTATAATTCAGGTATAATTCGGATATAATTCGCGAATCTTATCACTATGTTATTCATTGATCTGATTTGTTAATACCGCTCATAATTAGACAATTGCGCAATACAAATTTAATTTTAGAGATGCATGTGGTAAATTCCTGGTATTATTTTTTGCAAGTGAAAAAGAGATCTGTTACACTGGAGGTCACAATTTATACTGGTCTGTGTTGTCCACAGAGAAAAAAAAGAAACGAATCGGCAGGTTTCTGTATAACATACAAATTTAAACTATTTTTTAGTTACTAATTTGATAAATGAAGAGAGAGGCTATAGAGTGAGAAAAATGGCACGGCGGAGCCTGCTCCGTCACGAAACGGCACAGCAAGCATGTCAGTTACGTGCTGTGACTCGCGTGTCCCGTGCCGTGATCATTCACGTACTGTGCTCATCTTTTAAAACTTTGGCATGGCACAGCACGGTATGTAGTGACGCGAGTCACGTGTAATTAGGATCATTAGATATTGATTTAATGACGAATCTTGAATAAACTAACATAAATTATGATTAAATGGTCACGCGAGTTACGTATGGTCACGGCACATTAGGTACGGCGTGACCATTCGCGTGCCGTGACCACCCTTTGATATTTTGGTCACGACACATGAAAAATTAACTTAGTCACGGCACGGCACGAAACCAAAGTCACGGCGTGTTAGTCACGGCACGGCACGTTTTTTCCACTCTAGGCTATGGTACGGTTTGATCCGTGTTATAAATTTACATCTATGTTTTAAAAATTTAAATAGTTAATTTGAATCTGAATCACTCAACGTGATCTTCATAAGATAACAATATTATCGCAAGCAAAATTTACATTTTTAGATTCTTTTACTATTTTTTGATAGTTAGAAAATCACTTTATTTAAAAATTCAAAACTATCCGAATGGATTGATTTTCTATGTTAAAACAAAATAATATCAGTTTTTTATAAAAAAAATGTAAATTTTGATCTCCAAATATATTTTCATATGGAGATAATGTTTTAACTGTTCGGATCGACTGTTTAAATTTTACAAATATAGATATAAATTCATAGCATAGATCGATCCGTAGTGTTCATTTCACGATGAAAGAGCACCTTTTACACTATTTTTAGTTTTATTTTTGACTCTTTTAATGCTTTTTCAGTAACATTATTCTAGTTAATATTTGAATGGAGTTACCAATACTAAAATTTAAACCACTTTTAGTTTTTGGATAAACAAACATTGAATACTTTCTATTACCTCACCGTTTGAATATACATACAAAATGTCTGATTAGAATTCAGATCAATCTAATCAAATTTGTAATGCACATAACCCCTTTAAAATTTGTACTAGTAAATAACAAATAGATCATATTTAAACTTAATAAGTGAGTTATCTTAGATCGTACTCTAAAAAAATCATGAAAGTAGGGAAGGAAAAAGGGAGAAGAGGAAAGAGGAAGAAGATCAAAAGTTTACCTCCACATCTCAATTCGGAGATTACAAAATTTGAATTTTTTTTTTTTGTATATAGAGGGTTTCTCTCTTTTCACTCACATCTCTCTCAAAATTTAGTGTTCGAACAAGTAAACATGAACCGATCAGATCCGAGCAACCCTCCCTCAAAATTAGATCCGATTAGCTACTCTTATTTAATTTTTTTTAATTACATATATTAAAATTGAATTGAATTTTCTTTTACATTAAGTTTTATATAATTCAGTCTCTTTGTAAAGTATCAAATTTGTACTTGTAATCCAGCGGTTAGAATTCTAATATGAGGAGGGATCAAGTTACAACAACTATTTTTTGCGATTTCAAAGTCGAAATCGTCGATCCAAACCGTTCAACATGATCTCCATAATAAAATGTGCTTCCAGATCAAATTTTACATTTTTTTGAATTTTTTTACTATTTATGAAGATGGGTACAAAAACTAGTCAAATTCATACCATTGAATTTTGTACCTATCTTGATAAATAGTAAAAAAATTCAAAAAAATGTAAAATTTGATCTGGAAGCACATTTTATTATGGAGATCATGTTGAACGGTTTGGATCGATGATTTCGACTTTGAAATCGCAAAAAATAATTGTTGTAACTTTGTTGTAATTCAAAATTGTTGTAACTTGATCCCTCCTCTTCTAATATTGTGATTATGAAAACATAAGTTGAAAGAGGAGGGATCGGATGACACCCTTTTTTGGTAACATCGGATGACGCCGTGCATTGTTAAAGTTTTCAAAGTCCAAACAATCGATCCAAACCGTTCAATATGATTGATATATTAAAATGTGCTTGCAGATCAAATTTTACATTTTTTTTGAATTTTTTTACCTTTTATTAAGTATTTTACAAAATCGTTGTTTTCAGACCATTGAATTTTTGTACCCATCTTAATAAATAGTAAAAAATTCAAAAAAAATGTAAAATTTGATCTGCAAGCACATTTTAATATATCCATTATATTGAACGGTTTAGATCGACTGTTTGGACTTAAAAAATATAAAGTGTCATCCGATGTTAAAAAAAAATTGTCATCCGATCCCTTCTCAAGTTCAAATTGCTCTTGATACTAGACATTTTTACATTTTATACGTCAACATCTTGAGTTTAAATTTCCTAGCTCTATCTCAATTGTATCTTCTCCACCCTTTTTGATATATTGATGTATCCTTTTATAAAGCCCATAATAAGAGTTGATATAAATAAAAGAGTAGAACTAGGGTGTGATGTGCTCACCAAACTCTTTGGTGAGCACAACTCTACATAAACTATCGGATTCACTTCAAACGAGATGAATCCAACCGTTGAAACCGATGTACTTTACGAGTGATGCGCGTACATGCAAAATTTTAATTTTTTTGAATTCATTTAGTCTCAAGTCAAGTGGTCAAAATTGATGAAAAATGAATGATCCAAAATGAAGTTGTTTTAATGCATTCAAAAAATTCTCAATTTTGACCACTTGACTTGAGACTAAATGAATTCAAAAAATTCAAAATTTTGCATGTACGCCCATCACTCATAAAGTACATCGGTTTCAACGGTTGTATTCATCTCGTTTGAAGTGAATCCAATAGTTTATATAGAATTGTGCTCACCAAAGAATTTGGTGAGCACATCACACCCTAGTTCTACTCTAAAAGAGATTCCCTTTGCACTGCATCTATAGAGCCAGATTATATATCTACCCCGTTCTCCACTCATTCACGCCACATTGTCCTTTTCGAACCACTTGAATTATATTTATTAGAGATCAATTCTTTGTCGCTATCTGCCTCAAGCACATATTATTGAATTTTTTTATAAACCATAAACCATAATTAAAAAATATATTTTTACGAAACCTGATTATTTTTTTTTACAAAAACAATAAGAACCGAAATGCTATTTCGGTCTGTTATTATTTTTTTGACCGAAATGACATTACGATCCGGTTTTCTTTTTGAATTTTCTGTAGCGGCTCATATGAAAACTTGCGAAACCAGTACCACATAAAATCCAAAAAGGAACCGGACCGAAATGTCATTTTGATCCCAAATAAAAAAAATAACGGACCGAAATGACATTTCGGTTCTTATGATTTTTGTAAAAAAAAGTAATCATATTGGTTTCATAAATAAATTTTTAATTATGGTTTATAAAAAATTTCCATATTATAGAGATCAATTTATAGATATAATTTTTTTTGATGTTTTCGAACCGAATACCGAATAAAACACAAACAAATGTATTATACGTTATATTCGCGAATAAAATGCGAAATATATTTTTTAATTTTTTTTGGATTTTTTTTGCTTCCTTGTGGCACCGAATAATTTCCGAATTATATCTAAATTATTTCCGAATTTACGAATTTTTGACTCCGCCGAACCGAACCTGAACTATTCATTCATCACTATGCAGAGTTGCAGACCGATTCATGCAGCATTCCAAGGTTATATCTTAAATTCACAATTGATCCGGTGATGTCAAAATCCCTGTGCTGACGCAATTGATTTCGTAGACCACCTCATCACTGACGTCATCTTTCTCCAATCCTATCCCCTGGGGCCCATCCTAGCTTACATTCTTTATCAAACTTTCTCTAATACCCCTCTAATTGTTCGATATTAAGCTCTTTCAATCGATAGTCTTAAACCAATAAACCGAGCAACTTGTAACTTTTCAAGTCCAAATAAATTTTCCACCCACACCAATGCTCTCAAAATTTTAGAAAAGAATTACTCGTTATATATGATTTAGAAACATCCACCTCAAAGAAATATTTTATAACAAAGTTATTCTAGGAAGTAGTATTTGAGATATTAAATAAAAGTTATAATTTATTTATTCGAATAGGACGGAAAAGAAAAATGCCCTGCTTAAAAAAATAATTTCTTTTATAAACTATAACTAAAATTTTGTTTTTTACGAAACCAACATCATTATTTTTTTTTACAAAAATCATAAGAAATGTCATTTCGGTTTGAATTTTTTTTTTATTCTGGACCAAAATGGTATTTTGGTCCGGTTCCCTTTTTGAATTTTCTGTAGTACTGTGGTACTGTTTTCATAAGTTTTCATATGAGCTGTCGCAGAAAATTTAAAAAGGAGACCAGACTGAAATGATATTTCGGTCTAGAATAATTTTTTTTTTTTTTGAACCGAGATGGCATTTCGGTTCTTATAATTTTTGTAAAAAAAAGTAATAATATTGATTTCGTAAAAATATTTTTTGTAAATTATGGTTTATAAAAAAAATTCTAAAGAAAAAAGGTATCATGACGAAAATAAAATGCCACGTGCGTCCCCTAGACGAAATTTCAAGGGAAGCGGACTAGGACTACCTTTCTTGGGGGGCCCACTCCTCAGTCACTATATATACACCCCGCTGCGCTGCCCATTTTTCCACGAAACTTGCATTGCTAATCAACAAACCAACTTCACAATTATCAACAATACCAAGTAGGAAAAAGAGGAATCGAAGCCATCGAGAAAATCCGAAATGCTTAGTCTCCACCATATAGAGAAACCTACACCAGCCACGCCGGTACTGGTACAACCGGTACAGCCATCGCGACCAGTGTATTACCGGAGCTCAAGCTTCAGCCGACTAATTGCCGATCAATGGCGAGAGCTCCCCTTTCACCTCGATGACTCTGATGACATGGTCGTCTACTTGGCCTTAAAAGATGCGTTCGCCTCGGGTTGGGTGCCTGACGGGTGCAAACCCGAACCGCAAGAATCGTGCCCGCGCCCCGTACCGAGACCCGTGAAGGGGGAGAAGCACTACAGAGGAGTGAGGCGGCGACCCTGGGGCAAGTACGCGGCGGAGATCCGAGACCCGGCGAAGAACGGTGCTAGGGTTTGGTTGGGGACCTTTGACACGGCCGAGGAGGCGGCGGTGGCTTATGACAAAGCGGCTTATCGGATGCGGGGTTCGAAAGCTCTACTTAACTTCCCGCTAAAAATTGGTTTCCATGGGAACGACAAGGTCGGTTTGGAACCCGATATGGGTTCGCCAAAGAAGAGGAGGAGAACGGAGGCTCCAGCCAGTAGCTAGAGATGAGGATCCGGGTTCGGGTAAGGTATTGAATCCGATAAAGAAAGAGCAGGATACCAGGATGCAGTGGTTGGTTTGGTTAGGTGACGCGCGTAGCGAATCCATTGGTTGGCTGGTGTCTTGGTGTTTGACTGACTAGTGGGTCCAATGGAGCAAGTAGGATAACGAAAAAGTTGGGAGAGGAAAGGATCTTTTAATGTCCAGTTCTTCTGCGGTTATGAGGGTGTAATGAACCATGTCGCAACATTGCATTGGCCATTGGGTGCTGTCCTGTTATCGTATTCGTAGGACCGTAATAGAAGACGCTTTTTCTCAATTTAATTATCATGTGAATATCAAATATGCATCTTACTATGGATTAGCTTTGATTAGGTGCAAAAGGCGCTTTTTCTCAATTTAATTGGATGGTTATGTTATGATATTTTCTAAATCAAATAATAAATGCGCATATCTATGCATTGTTGGTATGTCAAAAAAAAAAAATCATTCAAAAATTATAAAAAATAGTAAAAAAATTCTAAAAATAATAAAAATTAATATTCTACGAGCTTAATATATAACTGAGCTACTTAATTCAACGTTTCTATTTAAAAGTATCATTAAGACAGCTAACAAAATATGTACATTTTTCAACATGATGAGATAGCAATGGCAATAAGTTTTTTTTTAAAAAATTGTGTCATTTTTAGTATTACGTCAGCTATGTCAACTACATATTCTGGTAGACTTTTTTTTTTTTTTTCCAAAAACATAACTTGTAAAATCAAAATTCTTCTACCGATTTTATAACATAAGAACAAAATACATGTCAATTCCAAAATTGTGTCATCACCTTGGGTCATTGACCCTAATTGTCCATCTCAAATGAGCAGAAGAAGAATGCGTCATCTAAGATGTCATCGCTGATCCAAGTGTCATCACCTTATGAATCGTCCATCTCAAATTTATAATTTAAGCTAATTATTTTTTTACAAAAAAAATATTCATATATGATCGGACGGTTGAGATACTATCTGTATTTAATATTGAGAGGATGCCAATTCTTGGTATTGACAGTGAAACTTAACAATCTAGAAGGAAGTTAATTAACAAAACAAAACAAATAAAAATAAGAGTTTGACCTTTTTTAGGATCTAACTTTTTCCTCTCTATTTTCTAGAACTTCATGGTTGATTTACTTGCTCTTAAAAGTCTAAAGCATGAAGCTTCTTTCTATTTCTATGTTTTTGGTTCTCATGACTTCTAGAAATAAAGAACACTTCAAAAATGTTTCCTGATTTTATTACAGCTATATGACTTATAGCAATTCTAATGTCTTAATTCACGTAAAATTTGATGCTGGTTTGTAATTTTGTCTTTATTTCATATAATGAAATTGGTGGCAGACAATAAAAGGTTATATATGTCTAAAAATAATTTTTCTTGGCAACAAACCATAGACAAAATTTTGGAAACATATCACTGAAAAGTGAAAGCAATAAAATGATCAATGATGATAAACTACTGGGGACTATTTTTTTTTGCATTTCATAGAGTATTAGGCCCTGTTTGGTTGACATGGGCAGGGAAATGAGCGCAATAATTGAAAAAATTTGAACTAATTTTTACTGTTCACGTGAGAAAAAAAAATTATTCTGAGTGAATTTTTTTTTTTTTAGATGAACAATAAAAATAGGAGTGCAGCCGAACATGCCTTAATTTGATGATATGATCATGTTTACTTTTTTGTACCTCCAAATTATCCACTGAATAAAAAGCTTGTTATAGCATTATTTTTATTTCATTTGCACAATTAAAAGGATTAATGTAATGTAATGTAATGTAATCATCTTAAAGCTTCAACCAAACTCGTGTAGACTTTGAAAACTGCGGTCAATTCCACAACTAAGACTTGAGAGACATTAATTTATAATATCTCAAAAGTAGCGCACCTCTTTCTTTAATTCATGCGAATAGATAGTTCAGTCTAAGATCTCGTTTACATTAATCGTTGATTATTGAACATTCTATTCATGTCAAAAGAACCTACCAAGAGATGAAAACGCTAGAGATGAAAACGGTATGGATAATATTCAATCATATTCAAAAAATTAGATATGAATATATGATACTCGAATATTCATGTGGATATAGATACTGATATGATTTTACGTTTCAATTATTATGAATTTTTTTTTTGTTATTCACCATTAAAATTAGATAAATATTATGATCTTTAGTATTTTTTAATATTATTTTAATAAATATTTGATACTAATATCTGTATCCAGAAAAAAAAAAATATAGATATGGTTTTACCACTGTCCGCTCGGTATTCGCTCCGTTTTCACCCCTAAAACCGGGTCTGGATCCCCTAAAGTAACCCAATCTTTGAGTTTTGGATTGAGATCGTCCGATTCGAAATCGTCACTCGAGATTGTCTCGGGATTCGAGTTCGTCATCGGAATGTGTGTGCTCACTTCGCGGATGAACTTTTGCGGATTCGAATTAGACGGTCCCCATCCAAAACCCAAATATTGGGTTACTTCACTGGATCCGAACTCTAAACCTACCTCATTGAAGAGGAAATGTATAGCCAAGTCAAATTGATGACCTTAAAGAGCATGGTGAATAGAAGGTGCCACCTGGCAGTCTATGATAAGGTTCCTCCGGTCAGATGAAGCATCAAAGTCTCTGGAGAAGGATATTCTGCCTTTGTTACGTTACATAAATAAAGGAATCAGTTGATAATTGGAAAACCAGAGAGTTTGCGGATTGCTTGGAACGATGTGATGTGATGGAAGTTATAATATACTATAAGTGTAACCATCACCTGTTACTGTTAGGCAGTGTAGGAGGAGAAACTTACAAGAAACATATGCATTTACTTGTCTTGAAGTGTGCAGGAGCAAGCAACAATTATATGATACTACAAGAGAGCCTCGCTTTGCTTCGGTGGCTATCGAGAGGAGTGTAAAAATATTGTATCAGGATATTACCGAAAAAAAAAGATAATTAACTATTAAGATAAACATCTAACTATGTATAAAGTTATACCGGTTATAAACAAAATGCCATATTAATTAATTCAAAATCACAAAATCAAGTTGTTACTGTATAAAGTTATACCGGTATACCATATTCATTAATTTGTGATTTTCTAACTATATGTAAAGTTATACCGGTTATATACCATATTAAAGTTTTTACTGTAAATTATACGGTAGAATATACTGTAGCAGACCCAATGAGGATTATATATATATAATTAGATATGATCCCAAGCAGCAAATTAAAATGGAATAATTAATGTTGAGTAGAAAACTAATTTTATTATTCACTCTAAACTATTTTTATAACTACACCTACTACTCAATATTTTATTTTCTACATCTCCAATCTACTATGACTCTTAGTTATAAGAGGAATTGCTTGATTTGCTTGATACAAAATGAACACTAAGGATTCCTATTTATACTCTTATTAGAGAATGGCTAATATACAAACGTTTGTTCTTGGACTCAGGAACAAACGATTCGGTTCTCTAATTTTGAAAGTTCAAACAGTCGATCCAAACCGTTAGATATTTAATCTATATTAAAATGTGCTTGGAGACCAAATTTTATATTTTTTAGAATTTTTTTACTATTTATTAAGATGGTTTGAAAATCGCTGATTTTATTAAAATTCTGCACCATTCAAAAACAGCGAACTTCAAACCAGCTTAATAAATAGTAAAAAAATTCTAAAAAATGGAAAATTTGGTCTCCAAGCACATTTTAATATAGATTAAATATCTAATGGTTTGGATCGACTGTTTGGACTTTAAAAATCAGAGAACCGAATCATTTGTTCCTGAATCCAGCAACGAACGTCTGTATATTAGCCATTCTTCTCTTATTATGTCGGTCAATGAAGCTTCTAAATTATTCCTATTATTTCTAAGACGGTTTGGACTATTCTAGACAATATATACTTCATACAAATTTACGTAGAGACTTGGTAACAATTTCATTTTATTTCTGATCCGATTTAGTTTCTAGAAGAGATTAATTGGGCTGGGCCTTTGGTGCTGATTTCAACAATTAAAAGTATCACAACCAAAACCACAATATCTTGTTTTGAAGGAGACGGCCACTAAAATGATTAATCATTCGAGATAGGAGTAGGTCCGATGGACATCGGACCTACATTTAGGTTCAATTAGCTCCAGCACTGTAGGATTTGCATTAAGATCTATGCGCACGAAATTGATACAGACTTGCACGGCTTTTGATGCGAGCACACGAATCTCGATGCAGATCGGATGGTCATCACACCCATCGAACTAAGGTAGGTCCGATGGGCATCGATCCTACTCTGATTCCTAATCATTCAACAACAACAACAATGTACCAGTTAAACCCTCAATTGTGCGACCGTGCTTCACTTTAATTATCTCCAAATTAATTAGCCTTGATTGTCCTCTCAATCATGAAATACAAGAGAAAAATTAATATCGTATCTGAAGAGGAATGAATTCGGATTGGTGACAGTCATTTGACTCTGCTCCAAAAGGAACTAGCGCTGTGAATTAATATGCAAATTTCCATTTGAAATTAATTAATTAAGTATATGTTTCTCTTGAGAGAAAGAACAGAGAGCACAGAAAATGCTCAAGAGAAACAGCAGAGGGCACGTGGATATTTTGAAAAGCCCATGTAGCACGGCCTGTATTAGCCCATTTTTAATTTTGCTAGTACTAACCACTACTGCCATCATCTAAATCCTATTCTCCCACATTTTCAATAATTCAATTTTTTTTTGCCAGAATAGTTCTTCCTTGAATCTTCAAGGCTCTGACAACAGGTTGAGTAGCGTAGGTCTCGTGTGATTCGCTCTGCTGAACTTCTGCTCCTCAAACCACATCCCCTGATCATTCTCTGATAAACTAACTGGTTTTCTTTTTGATGGCTAATAATAGAACATCTATAATTTGTGCTTCCCTTGGAGTTGGAACCAGTAGATTTTGCATATCATCGTATCGGTATCACCTTGTTGCTTGAGATATTACCCCCTTTTTCAAGATATCTGAACCAATAATAGTCTTTTCAGAACCATATCTCTACCAGTAGTCAATATATGTCTTTCCTGTTGTTCACCATTCAAGGTTTAGTATGTCAAATGCAATGCAAGACATAATTAACTATTGTACACCTTCCATTGGTTCATAACACAATGAAGAAACCCCCTCGGAGAAACAACGGAGGAGAAAAAAATGTAAAAACTCCGAAATTTGTATTTTAACCACTGTGCTTCAAATTGATTGTAGTATATTCATAACATACCATTTCAGTTAGTTTAGGCTAATACATACTAATTACCAAAAAAAGGAAAAGAAAAGGAAAAAAGCAATCGACGCCATGGATTTCAAATTGATTGTATTTCGTAATTTGGATGATATATCACTTGTAATTTCTTTAGGTACTGTAGTATATTCATAACATACCATTTCAGTTAGTTTAGGCTAATACAGACTAATCACCTAATTTCCTTAAACAAGAAAAAGATTCAACTATTCAAGTTAGCTTAAGCTAATCCTTAACATTTTATAAACGCTGAAAACATCAGAAAAACAGAAACAAAATCTGAGATGGATTACAATATATTCCGTTGGTTACACTATTTTCTTAAATAAATAAAATTTATTAACTTAACATCTTCCTTTAGTGATCACTCTTTATAATAGTCACAGAAAAAAAAGAATTGACAACCATTTGAATAAAATTTAGCAGGAATTAATCTTGGAGGGAAAGCAGATTGAAATAGGCCAGCAGGTGGGGTCTTTCTCTCTTAGTGCTCTGTGATAGGTACGCTGTGCAGTACCACTGTCTCAACTGTGAGACCTGGGCCGAAACCAAAAAGCACGCCCCACTCGAGCCCCTCTCCAGTGGTTGCCTTGCCTTCCTCTACCGACCGCCTCCTCATCTCATCCAAAATGAACAATACACATGCACTAGACATGTTCCCATACTCGCTTAAGATGTGCCTGGTGTCGCGCATCTTTTCCTTTTTTAATTCAAGCTTAGCCTCTACCTGGTCCAGGATTGCTGGGCCACCAGGGTGTGCAATCCAGAAAATTGAGTTCCAGTCATTGATGCCTGATGAACAAAAAAATGAAATTTTTTAGAAAAATAGATCTTATTTTTCCCTCAAGCGTTAGAGGATTAAAATTGTACAATGAGAGAAACGTAATAGATTTTAAAAATTAAATTGATTTTACTATAATAATTAACTTTTACGTACCAATAGGAGTGAATGCCTCAATGAGACTCTTCTCGATGTTTTTGGAGATGAGCCCTGGCACATCCTTGAGGAGATGAAAGGTCAGACCCACTTCGCGAAGGTGTCCGTCTATGGCTCCCTCCGAGTCGGGCAGGATTGTTTGTGAAGCCGAAACTAGCTGGAACAATGGTCGTTCAATTGTTGGCAAGGGATCAGCTCCAACTATGAGAGCAGCAGCGCCGTCCCCAAAAAGTGCTTGTCCAACCATGGAATCGAGGTGTGACTCTGTGGGTCCACGGAAGGTAACAGCAGTGAGCTCTGAGCAAATCACCAACACTCTGGCCCCACGGTTGTTCTCAGCAAGGTCTTTGGCCATACGAAGAACGGTGCCCCCTGCAAAGCAGCCTTGCTGGTACATCATGAAGCGGTTGACGGATGGACGGAGGCCAAGGAGTTTGGTGACTTGATAGTCAGCTCCTGGCATGTCCACACCACTGGTAGTGCAGAAAATCAAGTGTGTGATCTTGGATTTGGATTGGCCCCATTCCTTGATGGCTTTGACTGCTGCCTCCTTCCCGAGCTTTGGAACCTCCCTGACAACGATATCCTGACGTGCATCGAGAGATGGCGCCATATAAGCACAGATGTTTGGATTTTCGTTCAGTATCTCTTCTGTCAAATGCATGTATCTTTTCTTTATCATGGATTTGTCGCCTGCAAGACAATAAATAAGTGCACGTGTTAGTAAGGAAAGAAAGCTAAATTATGATAGAGATGATGATCTAAATTAAAATGTTTTGTTATATAAACTAGCAAAATCACTTACACATGCGCTTGAACTTCTCCTTGAGATCAGTCATATGTTCGCTCTTTGTGATACGGAAGTAGTAATCAGGATAATCAGCCTGGTTAATGCAGTTGGCCGGTGTGGCAGTACCTATTGCCAGTATGGTAGCCGGGCCTTGTGCACGCTGTGCTTGTCTGATTTCATCAACTTTCGACATTTCTAATATTGTTAGATTGTACTACAGCAGAAATGACAGTTTAATAATTTGGTTTTGGTTTGTAGGAAAAGAGACTGAGAGTTTTGATAAATTGACAAGGCATGGGTGGTAAGAATATATAAGAGAAAGATGGTAACTGGTAGGTTGTGTGGTCGGTCAGATATCATGCCACGTTGGACTTCTTTGGGTCACATTTGAAGAGACCCACCTACCTCTACCTGGGCAATGAGTATTCTTACTTGGACTTCTTTGGGTCACATGCCCAACAATAATTTAGAATAATTAATATTTCTATGATGGCGCCATATAAGCACATTTGAATATATGAAAAAAACAAAACAATGCGCCATATAAGCATATATTGGAAAGAGTGTGACAAATTTGAATATATGACAGGCATGTGTATGGTTTACTAAAGGTCCCCGTACAATACCAAAATCCTATATATGCATGGTTCCTTGTTGCTTCCTTACTAGAAAAGGAAATGAGTTAAAACTTACTACGCGCTCTAGTCCAATACATAATACTAACAAATCAGACAGCAACACAAGTCGTTGTTGGTGGGTTATTTTGAACCACCAACCCTTGTATGAATATTTCACTTCTGACTTGCAGCACTCTGTAAAACTGAAATTGGAACCCAAGTTTCAGATTACATTTTATCTAAATTTGGGTGATTGGAATGAATTGACATTGGAGGAGAGGTGACATTAAAGACAGAACCGTACCATCATTGAGGTGGTTTGTCATCAAGAGCTTGTAAAAAACGTACTAATAACGTACTAATTTGGATAATTTCTAGACGTTGATTTTTTAACATATTGATTCAGAGACAAACAAAATTGGAATGTAATATTTTTTTATGAGCACATAGAGAAAATAATTTAGATCACATCAAACGGTTTTATTTTGACGTTTAAGTTTTAAACTTTGAGTTATTAAAGTTTTCAAAAATGTAGGCATGATGGAGGCACAAAAAATGGAGACATTTGAACTCTCATCTTATTTGAATGATTCTAGTAAAATGGAGGCACAAAAAATTGAGACATTTAAAAAGTTCTTCAAAAGTAGTAAAACTTTCAAAAAAATGTAAAATTTGGTCTCCAACACATTTTTAATAATGAGATCATGCTGAAAGATTCGAGTCAACTGTTTGAACTTTGAATTTAATGGTTTATGATTCAATGCACAAAAGAGTCCATACATTACAATGTATCATTGCTCAACTCATAATTTATTTACAAATTTGATAAATAATGACACGTTTTGATTTTTAAGAGACGGAAACAACAAAAGTTATAAATAAAAGTTAGAAAAGTAGAAATCATAAAATAATTTTAACTATAAATTGTCCAAACATAAAAAAGATAAGGAAAAAAAAAACATAAACTTGAGAAGGTTGCCAGTCTCTGCGTTTAATACTTCTTCAATTCACCTAATTTGACTATTAGCTAGGTTGTTTTTTGGTCCAATAATTCACAATTTGAAGAATTAATTGACCACAACGTAACACTTGAAAGAAAGTTGTTGGATTGTTCTGATGGAAGTAATCATCAGCTAGCGTCTTTGTATGAAAAGGAATGAACCATTGTTTGGTCATCATAGAAATATTAATTATTCTAAATGTTTGGGCATGTGACCCAAAGAAGTCCAACGTGCCATGATATTTGACCGTCCACACAACCTACCAGTTACCATCTTTCTCTTATATATTCTCACCACCCATGCCTTGTCAATTTATCAAAACTCTCAGTCTCTTTTCCTACAAACCAAAACCAAATTATTAAACTGTCATTTCTCTTGTAGTACCATCTAACAACATTAATCATGTCGAATGTTGATGAAATCAGACAAGCACAGCGTGCACAAGGCCCGGCTACCATACTGGCAATAGGTACTGCCACACCAGCCAACTGCATTAACCAGGCTGATTATCCTGATTACTACTTCCGTATCACAAAGAGCGAACATATGACTGAGCTCAAGGAGAAGTTCAAGCGCATGTGTAAGTGATTTTGCTAGTTTATATAACAAAACATTTTAATTTAGATCATCATCTCTATCATAATTTAGCTTTCTTTCCTTACTAACACGTGCACTTATTTATTGTCTTGCAGGCGACAAATCCATGATAAAGAAAAGATACATGCATTTGACAGAAGAGATACTGAACGAAAATCCAAACATCTGTGCTTATATGGCGCCATCTCTTGATGCACGTCAGGATATTGTTGTCAGGGAGGTTCCAAAGCTCGGGAAGGAGGCAGCAGTCAAAGCCATCAAGGAATGGGGCCAGCCCAAATCCAAGATCACACACTTGATTTTCTGCACTACCAGTGGTGTGGACATGCCTGGAGCTGACTATCAAGTCACCAAACTCCTTGGCCTCCGTCCATCCGTCAACCGCTTCATGATGTACCAACAAGGCTGCTTTGCAGGGGGAACCGTCCTTCGTATGGCCAAAGACCTTGCTGAGAACAACCGTGGGGCCAGAGTGTTGGTGATTTGCTCAGAGCTCACTGCTGTTACCTTCCGTGGACCCACAGAGTCACACCTCGATTCCATGGTTGGACAGGCACTTTTTGGGGACGGCGCTGCTGCTCTCATAGTTGGAGCTGATCCCTTGCCAACAATTGAACGACCATTGTTCCAGCTAGTTTCGGCTTCACAAACAATCCTGCCCGACTCGGAGGGAGCCATAGACGGACACCTTCGCGAAGTGGGTCTGACCTTCCACCTCCTCAAGGATGTGCCAGGGCTCATCTCCAAGAACATCGAGAAGAGTCTTGTTGAGGCATTCACTCCTATCGGTACGTTTAATTATAAAAAAGAAGAAAGAGGAACTCTAAACCACTTAATTTCAATTAGATTCATTTAAGCAAGCATATATATCTGATAATTACATGTACCTCTGGCAGGTATTAATGATTGGAACTCCATCTTCTGGGTAGCACACCCGGGAGGCCCGGCAATCTTGGACCAGGTTGAGGCCAAGCTTGAGTTGCACAAGGAAAAGATGTGTGCAACAAGGCAGGTCTTGAGCGAGTATGGTAACATGTCTAGTGCTTGTGTGTTGTTTATTTTGGACGAGATGAGAAGGCGATCAGCAGAAGAAGGCAAGGCGACCACTGGAGAGGGGCTCGAGTGGGGAGTGCTTTTTGGTTTTGGGCCTGGACTCACCGTCGAGACCGTTGTCTTGCATAGCGTTCCCATCACCACCTCATAAGTCACAAGTCATAAGAGAGAATCACATCTTCATGACTGAATTGCCCCAATTTAGCTATGTCGTTTCTAAACAAAATTACTATTAGATACAAATTTATATATTGTACTATTCATGCTCATTGAGAATTGTAGAGAGGAAAGTGATAAATAGATTATTTCTTTTATTTCTTTCAAACAATGTTGAGATTTACTAATACTTCTCCAAACGTTGGAGTTCGGTTTACAAGGGTATGCTTTGAGCAGCATTTTTTTTTTTTGCGTTGAAAGCCCTTGGGCGAGATTTACTAATACTTCTCCAAATGTTGTATTTTGTTTATTTATTTTAATGAAAAAATGTGAACTGTAATCTAGAAATTATGTTGCATTATTCTAATTTTCTGAAATTTGAATGAATTTTGAAAGATTAGTTTTAGCCAAGAATTGCCAATTCAAAAGGTTGGCCCTCTTTTTCAGCCAATGAAACGGAAATAACATCTTGTACTATAAGAAAATTTTAATAAAAAGTAAGAGTAATCCGGGAGAAAGGTTATTTAATTCCTATGTTAACGCCATAAATGTCAATCCTGATTTCAATTTACATCTCTTAATATTTCAAAACATTAGAAAGAGTTGTGGTCATTAAGGATAAATTCACCAAAGTCATATTCTGTAATTTGTATGACATGGTCCGGCCACGGAGAATTATAAGGACACTAAGTAGTTCAACTAATACATCACTCAAGAGGAGCAAAGCTCAATCCAATAGAGAATAAGAGGAAAGAAAACTCAACTCAATGAATAAAATTCGTAATAACTATAATATGATTACAAAATAACTTTGGGGTTGTTATATATATAGCGATATTCCTTTCTCTAGAAGCTACCTAACAATTATGAAAACTCTCATTTTTTTTTTCTAATACCAAAATACACTTACTAATCTCCTTGAGGCTAATTTTGATAATATTTAAAAACCACTGACAACTCACAACCAACTAATTAATAACACAGCCTAAAATTGACCACTTATCTTGACACGCCTTTTTAACTATGATACATTCATATTCTCGACAAATGTTTCTTGTAAAAGTTGTAGAGCTTGTTGTAGCTTTCAACAGGATTTTGGGATCTAGTTAAAGATGATATGTATTTACTATGTACCCAGTATTATACTCATGATACTTCTCTGACCCCATTAAACAAATCCATAATATGTCTCATTCCTAAGGAAAAAGATGCCAAGCAAATTTCCAAATACGGACCTATAAGCTTAGTTAACTATAGTTTTAAAATTATTTCCAAGATGTTGACTTTCCAACTTGAAGCCATCATGCATAATCATTGATATTAGTCAAGCTGCATTTATTAAAAATAGGTATATCTTAGAGAATGTAGTTTTGAGTCAGGAAATCATACACCATTGTCAGATTACTAATACTTCTGGAGTAGTGATTAAAGTTGATTTTGAAAAGGCTTACGACAAGATAAATTGGCAATACCTTCTAGATATTTTACACCAAAGAGGATTTGGATCAAAATGGATTAGTTGGATAAAGGATTGGCTATATAGCTCACAATCCTGCATAAATATCAATGGAGAACTCACTCCATATTTTTTTCTGCAAAAGGGGAGTTAGACAAGGGGACCCTCTTTCCCCTTATCTGTATACCCTGGCAGCTGATACCCTCTGTAAGATATTTCAAATAGGGAGAACAGCTGGAGTAATACAGGGCTTAGGTCCACCTCTACTAGATGGTCATTCTGCCTCTAATTGTCATTATGTCGACGACACAATAATATTTCTAAAAGCAGATACTAATAATGTAGAACATGCCTAGTGGATACTTCTAGTTTTTGAAGCTCTTTCAGGGATTCAAATGAATTACACTAAGACCTCTATATGCCTTATCAATACTAAACATCTCAATGACTTAGCATCTCTTTTTAAGTGTAATCCATATGAATTTCTCATCCAATTTTTAAGATTACCTATACATTCCCGTAAAATGACCACTTTAAACTGGCAATTTCTTATTGTTAAGTTGGAAAAGAAACTTCAAAATTGGCAAGGTAGTTTACTGTCATTAGGAGGTAGACTTACCCTTTTGAATTCCATCTTGTTTGC
Source organism: Carex kokanica (assembly GCA_025461125.1). NCBI lineage: Eukaryota > Viridiplantae > Streptophyta > Magnoliopsida > Poales > Cyperaceae > Carex > Carex kokanica. The sequence goes on along the minus strand of JAJGRX010001259.1, from coordinate 230,737 downwards.
AGTTCCTTTGTATGTATTTTCAGTTTTTAAAATACCTACTCATATTTTTCATAGATTAGATAAAATTAGGCGCAGGTTTCTCTGGCAAGGGGCTAGCATAGTTAAAAAGAAATACTCTTTAATTAGTTGGCAAATAGCATGCATTGCTAAAGAGTTTGGAGAATTAGGCATTCTTGATTTCCGACGAATGAATATCTCCTTATTATTGAAATTGTGGCTACAATTTAGAGATCCAAACTATCAAAGTAATTAGAAACATTTGATCTTCTCTAAGTATTATTTAGGACATTCAAAATTACCTATATCTTCTTTTTGGACTGCTATTATGAAACTAGAGAATTTAGGTAGCATCAGTATTTCATACACTCTAGGGATCATCACCTCAGTTCACTTCTGGACAGATATATGGTACCAACCATGTAGTTTAGCTTCTTGATTCCCTCAATTGTTCAATATTTGCTATAATCCATATATCAAATTGCAGGAAGTGATTCACTCACAAGGGAAAACTGTCAAATTTAGACGACATCTTACTGATATTGAATGTCAGGAATGGCTCACTGTGTTAAACTTAGATCAATTGAGTTGGAGATGGGAAAATTCAAGAAAATTTACAGTAAAGTCCCTTTATAAATTACTTAATTACAAAGGAAAATTACCAACTCAACCTATGATGTAGTGGAATGTACCGATCCCTCTGAAAATCCGAATCTTTATGTGGCTTACCAATAAAAAAAGGATACTGACCAATGATCGATTAATCAAAAGAGGTTGGCAGGGTAGTACTCAATGCCAATTCTGTGACCATATCGAATCAGTCGACCATTTGTTTGTTAATTGTACATTTGTCAAACATGTGTGGTTCTGGGTGGGGGATTGCCAAGACAACAACCCTAATTGGAGAAGTTTTAAAGAAATCGCCCTAATTGGAGAAGTTTTAAAGAAATCATTCATTTTGCATGTCAATTACCCCCAAAAACCAAAAATGCCTTTTCTTTTAATAGTTAGTGCTCTGTGCTGGACATTTTGGAAGCATAGAAACGACATTTGTTTTAATGCAGTTCCTATTAAACAACCTAGACAAATTATATTTCTAATTCTTTCTTTGGTCAAATATTGGTTAGGTAATGTGAGGCAACATATCCATGAAGAAACTGCACTCTGGTTAACAGCCAACACTGATGAGATCTCGATTCGTACCTGGCACCCGGCTGATGAGTATCCACTGGAGGAATATGTTGGAGACAATACTCTTGCTAATGTTTAGCGCTCAGATTAGCTTTATCTTTTGTTTTTTGCTTAACTCACTCTTTCCTTACAACTTGGTGGTGGTTTAGTATATGCAGCCCTTGTGTGTGGCTTAGTTTTAGTGTAAGAATTTTTGTTTGTCTAAGTACTAATCAGGTAGTCATTATGATTCACTGAATCATGACTATTAGGGTATGATTTTGTGATGTGAGATATCCCTGTTAGCAACTTAGTATGTAAGTTAACTTTGGTTTCTGCAATAAAATGGGCTTCAGCCTTTTATCCAAAAAAAAAAAAAATCAATAACTGAATTTAATTATTCTTAATATTCTCTAAAATATAATTAATCACCTAATCCTCCTCACCTTATGAACTTCTGTTAAATTGAAGCCATGGTGACCATCGATCTCTCCTCTCTTTCTCTCAGATTTCTTCTCTACTGAATTGAACAAAAGATTTCTGTATGTGACTGATCATTAATTGAAGCCATGGTGACTATCTCTCCTTCTCTCTCTTCATCACCTCCTCTCCAAATCTATCAAAACTCTTCTAACGCTAAACCCCAATCAAGTTCAATCCCAAAAACCCAAACCTAATATCAAGATAATAATCAGTTCGAAGAAATGCCTCAGCTATTGTGCTCTTGGTCCTAAAATTTTCTCACAAAGAAGAGCTTGATCCTAAAATTTAATGTGTATTGATTGGGAAGAGAATGACATGAAATCGACCATAGAAGAAAAATGATTTGGAAGGAATGAACTTGTTCTCTTTAATTTTCTCACAGCTAGCAATTGAATCCGCATCAATTGAAGAGAAAAGTGTAGAAAGAGATCCACTCTTGAACGAACCTGGAACATATAAAAACCAATTTGCGAAAATAACAATTCAACATAAAGGTGAGAAGGTGAGGAAATTAGGTGATTAATTAAGTTTTAGAGAATATTAAGTCTAATTAATTTTAGTGATTGATTAATTGGGTAAATTTGTGAGTTTTGAAAATTTAGAAGGGCAAATATGATATTACGAATTTTAGAGGGGAAAATACGTAATTGCGAAGTTTTTGAGGAATATACATGAAATTCCCCCATGTTTTAAATAGCACATGAATCTATTTTTGGATCTTAATTCCGAAAAGAAAACTTATAATTAAATATTTCTATTGGATGGAAGTAGGGTTGGCAACGAGCAGCTAAAGAGCGAGCTAGGCCTCATTCGTAATCGGTTTTTTTTGTGGACCAAGCTGAGAGAGTGAGTTTGGATTATAGGTTCCGAGCTGAAACTGCTGCTCAAGACTGACTCGTGACTTGTCTGAGCGAGTCGAGTTGGCTCGTTACCAGCTTGGACAGATTCATAAATTTGTATATGCCTTTCCTGCTATATCTTAAATTTCCATAACACATCTTATCAATTATTACTAAAACAAAATGCCATTTATATGACTAATTATTGAGCAATACTCCTCATTCAAGTGCAATTAAGCAAATCAACTATTAGAAATTAAGTTTGCAGCTAAATTCATACATATCAAAATAACAAATCTCCAAATTCATACAAACATAGTTTATAGATTAAATTCATGCATACCAAATCAAACAAATTAATACAAATTAACTTAGTTGCTTATAATTAATTCACATATAATCCATACAAAATTACCAATCAACTTAAGTACAATTACCATAACACTAGCTATAACAAACTTAGTTACTTATGATTAATTCACACATACTCTATACAAAATTATCAATCAACTTAAGCACAGTCCAAAATGCAATTACCATAACACTAGCTATAACAAACTTAATTGCTTATAATTAATTCACACATTGTCCACACAAAATTACCAATCAACTTAAGCACAGTCAAAGTGCAATTACCATAACACTAGCTATAACATCCATAGACCATAGTATCCCCCAGCCCGAAGTGAATGGATCTGGTTAAACTATTAAACTACGTATATTCAATAATAGATCGTTAATGAACCGAGCCAGGCCTAACTCAAACTAGTTAATTCTGGCTCGAGTCTGTGGCGAGCTGCTTGTTTTAGCTCGGTACACTAACGAACGAGTTTATACCGATTGAGTCACGGGCTGATACCAAGCGGGCCATGAGCCACGAGCTTTTTTTGCTAGCCCTAGATGGAAGACGAGTTAAAAGGGCAATTAGCATATTTAACAAACTCCAATATATTGGAAGATATTATAAATTACATAGTAGCATCCATGCAATCTAGATATAGGAGTATAACTGTTTACGATAATGTATTTCATAGTAGTTATTTTGGATAAAAGGAATTATATTAGTTATCTGATTAACAAATATTTTGCCAAAACAAATATTTTGTTTTCTCTGCTATTTACTTACCGTAATAATATTGGAAATAGTAAACTTAATTAACTCGTCAATTAGTCAAATAGTTAGAATGAATGTATTTGGGTTTTTTAGATAGATTAAATGTTTAGGGTTTCTAGAGTAATGTTGGGTTGTGCAATTTATGTACTTGATATTTGTGTCTTGTTGAATGATATCTATGTTCTAGAGTATCTAAAGGGCACCATCTAACTTATAAATTGAGATGTTGTAAGAGAGTAAAAGAGTAAGCTAATATTGATAATATAAGATAATTTTTTGTTATAGAGTGTTTCTCTTCCACTATTAAATATATTAATTTCTTATAAAATACTAACAAAGAAAACCCATGATTATTTGAATGATTCCAGTAAAATGTTCAATTTGTTTTTGAGAAAAAACATGGGTCGATGCCCATATTCGATTAATTATCAAAGGTCCAGTTACAGAGATTTGTAACTCCTATTGGAAAAACACAAGAGGTGTTCAAAACAGTTGAGCCTCTTGAACATGAACTACAAATTAAAAATGTGCAATTTGTTATCTTGATAAAGATAAATCACCCTTATGATAGTATGTTCGGTCTTTAATGCCACCCCTCCTCCTATGTCAATTCATCCCATGTGCAATTTGTTATCTTAGAATATTATAATAACAAGAATGCTTGGAGCTTGTATTACCATGTGTGTTTGGCGGTTCAAAGTCACCCACCAGGAACGACTTCTGCTGCTGTCTGATTTGTCAGCACTAAGAAATTGACTAGAGCGTAGTAAATTTTAACTGATTCCTTTCAAGGAATTAGTAGGAAGCAAGAAGGAACCATCGCATAGGATTGGTACTGTGGACCTTTAGTAAACCATACACATGCCTGTCATATATTCTAATATTTTAAAATATTTATTATTTGAATTATTTCATTCGGGTAATAGAAAACTTGGTCTGTTCAAATTTGTCACACTCTTCCCAATTACACACCTACTCTCACAGAACGCCAGTACCAGTGCAACTAATTTTTTTTTTTTCTTCTCTGCATTTTGCACCGACTCCTATCTTTTCACTTCTATAAATCCTGTACTTGTTTCTCCTCTGCTCCCAATTCCACAAGACTTATCTTGTTTTAATTAGTTTACCAAAAGAGCCACCTGATTAGTTAGCCAAGAACAAGAAACCTATAACGTACCTTTGCCAAGCCTTACATTCTTTCCAAGACAAATTATAGACATGGCAAGAGTCGAAGAAATGAGACAGGCACAGCGTGCTTTGGGTCCAGCCACCATACTGGCAATAGGTACTGCCACACCGGCCAACTGCATTAACCAGGCTGATTATCCTGATTACTACTTCCGTATCACAAAGAGCGAACATATGACTGAGCTCAAGGAGAAGTTCAAGCGCATGTGTAAGTGATTTTGCTAGTTTATATAACAAAACATTTTAATTTAGATCATCATCTATCATAATTTAGATTTCTTTCCTTACTAACAAGACATGCACGTACTGTTATTATTTATTGTCTTGCAGGCGACAAATCCATGATAAAGAAAAGATACATGCACTTGACAGAGGAGATACTGAACGAAAATCCAAACATCTGTGCTTATATGGCGCCATCTCTCGATGCACGTCAGGATATTGTTGTCAGGGAGGTTCCAAAGCTCGGGAAGGAGGCAGCAGTCAAAGCCATCAAGGAATGGGGCCAATCCAAATCCAAGATCACACACTTGATTTTCTGCACTACCAGTGGTGTGGACATGCCAGGAGCTGACTATCAAGTCACCAAACTCCTTGGCCTCCGTCCATCCGTCAACCGCTTCATGATGTACCAACAAGGCTGCTTTGCAGGGGGCACCGTTCTTCGTATGGCCAAAGACCTTGCTGAGAACAACCGTGGGGCCAGAGTGTTGGTGATTTGCTCAGAGCTCACTGCTGTTACCTTCCGAGGACCCACAGAGTCACACCTCGATTCCATGGTTGGACAAGCACTTTTTGGGGACGGTGCTGCTGCTCTCATAGTTGGAGCTGATCCCTTGCCAACAATTGAACGACCATTGTTCCAGCTAGTTTCGGCTTCACAAACAATCCTGCCCGACTCAGAGGGAGCCATAGACGGACACCTTCGCGAAGTGGGTCTGACCTTTCATCTCCTGAAGGATGTGCCAGGGCTCATCTCCAAGAACATCGAGAAGAGTCTCGTTGAGGCATTCACTCCTATTGGTACGTAAAAGTTAATTATTATAGTAACATCGATTTAATTTTTAAAATCTATTACATTTCTCTCGTTGTACAATTTTAATGCTCTAACGGCTTGAGGGAAAATTAGATCTATTTTTCTAAAATTTTCCATTCTTTTGTTCATCAGGCATCAATGACTGGAACTCAATTTTCTGGATTGCACACCCTGGTGGCCCAGCAATCCTGGACCAGGTAGAGGTTAAGCTTGAATTGAAAAAGGAAAAGTTGCGCGACACCAGGCACATCTTAAGCGAGTATGGGAACATGTCTAGTGCATGTGTATTGTTCATTTTGGATGAGATGAGAAGGCGGTCCGTAGAGGAAGGCAAGGCAACCACTGGAGAGGGGCTCGAGTGGGGTGTGCTTTTTGGTTTCGGCCCAGGTCTCACAGTTGAGACAGTGGTACTGCACAGCGTACCTATCACAGAGCAATAAGAGAGAAAGACCCCACCTGCTGGCCTATTTCAATCTGCTTTCCCTCCAAGATTAATTCCTGCTAAATTTTTTATTCAAATGGTTGTCAATTCTTTTTTTTTCTGTGACTATTATAAATAGTGATCACTAAAGGAAGATGTTAAGTTAATAAATTTTATTTATTTAAGAAAATAGTGTAACCAACGGAATATACATATTGTAATCCATCTCAGATTTTGTTTCTGTTTTTCTGATGTTTTCAGCGTTTATAAAATGTTAAGGATTAGCTTAAGCTAACTTGAATAGCTTAAGCTTAAGCTTACTTGAACACATGAGTCGAGTTGAGTCCGAGTTGCTAATCCAAAACCGAGTTAGAAAATCTAACTTAGATTCAGCTCGCGAGCAACTCGAGTTGACTCATGACTCGTGAGATAGTACATAGTTTATCAAATTAAAAATTATCAAAATAAAATATAACAAAAATATAGTACATAGTTTATCAAAATAGTACATAATTAAAAACATTAACGAGACAGTGGCAAATACATAATTAAAAAGAGGAGGTTTAACAATGCACCATTGGTTTTATACCACAACCATACTCCACATCTTTATCTCTGGTCTCAAAGTTCAAACAGTCGATCCGAACCGCTTAACATGATATCCATATTAAAATGTGCCTAGAGACCAAATTTTATATGTTTTGAAACATTTTTACTATTTGTTTAGATAGGTACAAAATCACTTTTTTTGGATGGTCCGGAAGCAATGATTTTTGAATGATCCGAACCACTCAACATGATATGAAGTCTTGGTCCAAGTTCAACCGAGTTGATTCCAAATCGAGTTAGAAGGCAACTCGGATTCAACTTGTGAGTCAACTGAGTCAGTGAACTCGAGTTAGTTTCAACTCAAATTGTTAGCGAGTTGAACCTGAGTTGATTCCGAACAAGTTACGAGTAATGAGTTTTTTGTGCACTCTTAGACACAACTCACAATATGGTATCATACTCCCAAAGTGATACTTTTTCTTCATGAAGTGTAGATTACAAAACTTCCATCATCGTTAAAAAGAAATAATTTTATATAAGTAGGCTAAGAAATTCAATTGAAGATTTTGTGTAATCAGGAGATTTTTTAAGGACTAAATTGCTTGCCAGTGAAGGATCTGGGTTGAGTTTCAGTTTGAAGCGGTGTTATTATCTGCTTTATTTTTCAAGATCTCTACTTAGTTTACATAATCATTATTAGAATGGAAGGTTATGTTGAACTTTTTTATTAAAAATTTATACTGGTAGTATTTTTTTTAAAGAAAAATAAGAATCTAGTCCTCATTTGTTTTATGCATACCATAAATTAGGTTCCAATATGAAACCTGTTACAGAAAGTTTAAAAATGGTTCAACTTAGTTGAAGTTTAAAAACTGAAAATAAAAGAGATTAAAATGAAATAAGAAAATACAAAACATTAAACATAAAACTCTTCTTATATCAGTGAAGGAAATTTCCACTGGTAACATTTTTTAGATGTAATTCTCGAAAATTGAACCTGTGTTCCTCCGAAGAGAGACAAGATTTCGTCCCATTGCACTAAGTCTGCGATTCAGTTTATGCAGAACTTAGTAAGAAATTATGGGAGCATATTGAGATTGTGATGCTGAAGTACTCTGTTTTTGTTGTATATGAATTGAAATAGGCATGTAGACCTACTAATTTTAAAAAAAAAACTTCAAAATATGATAGGTCTATCATGCTTTTGGAAGTAAAGTGTATGTTTTACTTCCCTCTTATATCTTTATTTTCAAGTTCAAACATTCGATCCGAAAAGTTCAACATATTCTTCATATGAAAATGTGTTTGGAGACCAAATTTAACTTTTTTAGACACTTATTGCAATTTGTTTAGAATTTTTTAAAATAGCTATTTTATTATAGTAAAAAAATTAGTAGAAAGTTCTTGAAAACAACGATTTTAAAAGAAGTTTAAAAAATAGCGAAAATGCCCAAAAATGTAAAAGTTTGTTTCCAAACATATTTTAATTTGGAGAATATGTTGAATTTTTCGAGTCAAATGCATGTTTGAACTTTGAATATGAAGATTTGAGTGGAAATTACAACATACACTTTATTTTTCAAAGCATGATTGACACGGTCCGGCCAATGAGATTCGCAAGGACACTAGCTAGTTCAACTAAACATCACTCAAGAGAAGCAAAGCTCAACCCAATAGAGGATAAGAGGAGATAAAACTCAACTCAAACAGAATAAATTCGTAATAATTCAATAATCACAATCATCTGATTACAAAATGACTTTGGGCTCTTATATAGCCTTTCTCCCTCTAAAAGTTACCAAGCAATTAATACCACTTTAACTACTTTTTATTCTCCCAAAATACTCTTAATTAACTTCCTAGAGACTCTAAAAATACTCTCCTAGAAACCCAGAAATAAACAGAATTCAAACAAACTTTTGACCATATTTAAAACCCACTGAGAACTCACACATAACTTAATTAATGACAAAAACCTTCCAAAAGCTGTCATCTGATTATCACGCCATTTTGATCAGTTTTCGTTCTAGTTCTGCCACAATATTTCACATGAAGTTGTAGAGCATGTTCTCAGCTTTCGAAAAAACTTTGAATCACCTGAATCGGAACCCGTATGAAGAATATATGGCCAAAATACTAAAGCATGTCAGTAGGTGTAGTGCTGGACGGATAAAATTGCTACTGCTGGAAACATTCTGGTTTTTTAGCAAATGGATGTTCTCAAGGCCTATTGAAGCGTCCCATATCACTCGTCATTGAATGATGAGACCTAAATGCTGAAAGAGTATCAAAACGGTGCGATCCGGGCGGTGTCAATAATAGTCCAACTCTCAAAATATATTCTATTTCCATTTTTGAACCTGCTAAACTCATTGAAAGGAGTATGGTTTATGAGTTGGGCTATGGTACATTGCAATAAATAGGTCACTTTATGCATTTGATCATAATCCGTTATATTGAAAGTTCAAACAGTCAATTTGAACCATTCAACATGATTTAAATATTAAAATGCTTGGAGACCAAATTATTTTTTATTTTGTTTACTATTTTAACTTTTTTTAAAATAACTATTTTATTTAAATAATTTTTTTAAAGAACAGTGATTTTAAAAAATTCTTCAAAAGTAGTAAAATATTTCAAAAAAATGTAAAATTTGGTCTCCAACACATTTTTAAAATTTGATTTCCATACATTACAATTTACCATAGCCCAACTCATAATTTATATATTTACAAATTTGATAAATAATGACACGTTTTAATTTTTAAGAGACGGAAACGACAAAAGTTATAAATAAAAGTTAGAAAAGTAGAAATCCATAAAATAATTTAAGTATAAATTGTCCAACCATAAATAAGAGAAAAAAAAAACATAAACTTGAGAAGGTTGCCGGTCTCTGCGTTTAATACTTCTTCAATTCACCTAATTTGACTATTAGCTAGGTTGTTTTGTTGGTGCAATAATTCACAATTTGAAGAATTAATTGACCACGGCGTCACACTAGAAAGAAAGTTTTTGGATTGTTCTTACGGAAGTAGTCATCAGCTAGCGTCTTTGTTTGAAAAGGAATGAACCATTGTTTGGTCATCATAGAAATATTAATTATTCTAAATGTTCGGGCATGTGACCCAAAGAAGTCCAAGTAAGAATACTCATTGCCCAAGTAGGGGTAGGTGGGTCTCTTCAATGTGACCCAAAGAAGTCCAACGTGCCATGATATCTGACCGTCCACACAACCTACCAGTTACCATCTTTCTCTTATATATTCTCACCACCCATGCCTTGTCAATTTATCAAAACTCTCAGTCTTTTTTCCTACAAACCAAAACCAAATTATTAAACTGTCATTTCTCTTGTAGTACAATCTAACAACATTAATCATGTCGAATGTTGATGAAATCAGACAAGCACAGCGTGCACAAGGCCCGGCTACCATACTGGCAATAGGTACTGCCACACCGGCCAACTGCATTAACCAGGCTGATTATCCTGATTACTACTTCCGTATCACAAAGAGCGAACATATGACTGAGCTCAAGGAGAAGTTCAAGCGCATGTGTAAGTGATTTTGCTAGTTTATATCACAAAACATTTCAATTTAGATCATCATCTATCATAATTTATATCTCTTCCCTTACTAACAAGACATGCACTGTTATTATTTATTGTCATGCAGGCGACAAATCCATGATAAAGAAAAGATACATGCACTTGACAGAAGAGATACTGAACGAAAATCCAAACATCTGTGCTTATATGGCGCCATCTCTCGATGCACGTCAGGATATTGTTGTCAGGGAGGTTCCAAAGCTCGGGAAGGAGGCAGCAGTCAAAGCCATCAAGGAATGGGGCCAATCCAAATCCAAGATCACACACTTGATTTTCTGCACTACCAGTGGTGTGGACATGCCAGGAGCTGACTATCAAGTCACCAAACTCCTTGGCCTACGTCCATCCGTCAACCGCTTCATGATGTACCAACAAGGCTGCTTTGCAGGAGGGACCGTCCTTCGTATGGCCAAAGACCTTGCTGAGAACAACCGTGGGGCCAGAGTGTTGGTGATTTGCTCAGAGCTCACTGCTGTTACCTTCCGTGGACCCACAGAGTCACACCTCAATTCCATGGTTGGACAAGCACTTTTTGGGGACGGCGCTGCAGCTCTCATAGTTGGAGCTGATCCCTTGCCAACAATTGAACGACCATTGTTCCAGCTAGTTTCGGCTTCACAAACAATCCTGCCCGACTCAGAGGGAGCCATAGACGGCCACCTTCGTGAAGTAGGTCTGACCTTTCACCTCCTCAAGGATGTGCCAGGGCTCATCTCCAAAAACATCGAGAAGAGTCTTGTTGAGGCATTCACTCCTATCGGTATGTTTAATTATAAAAAAGAAGAATGAAGAACTCTAAACCACTTAATTTCAATTAGATTCATTTAAGCATGCATATATATCTGATAATTGCATGTACCTCTGGCAGGTATTAATGATTGGAACTCAATCTTCTGGGTAGCACACCCCGGAGGCCCGGCAATCTTGGACCAGGTTGAGGCCAAGCTTGAGTTGCACAAGGAAAAGATGTGTGCAACAAGGCAGGTGTTGAGCGAGTATGGTAACATGTCTAGTGCTTGTGTGTTGTTTATTTTGGACGAGATGAGAAGGCGATCAGCAGAAGAAGGCAAGGCGACCACTGGAGAGGGGCTCGAGTGGGGAGTGCTTTTTGGTTTTGGGCCTGGACTCACCGTCGAGACCGTTGTCTTGCATAGCGTTCCCATCACCGCCTCATAAGAGACTGAATTGGCCCAATTTAGCTATGTCGCGATCGTTTCTAAATACAAATTTATATGTTGTATTCATGCTCATTGGGAATTTTAGAGAGAAAAGTGATAAATAGATTATGTTTTTTTATTTCTTTTACAAACAATATTGTATTTTGTTTATTTATTTTACTGAAAAAATGTGAACAGTAATCTAGAATTTATGTTGCATTATGCTGCTTTTGTGAAATTTGAATGAATTGTGAAAGATTAGTTTTAGCCTAGAACTGCCAATTGAAAATGTTGGTCCTCTTTTTCAGCCAAAATGAAACGGAAATAACATCTTGTACGTGCTATAAGAAAATTTTAATAAAAAATAAGAGTAATCCGGGAGAGAGGTTGTTTAATTCCTATGTTAATGCCATAAATGTCAATCCTGATTTCGATTGACATCTCTTAATCTTTCAAAACATTAGAGAGAGTTGTGGTCATTAAGAATAAATTGACCAAAGTCATTTTCTGTAATTTGTATGACACGATCATAATTACACTAGTTAGTTCAACTAATACATCACTCAAAAGAAGCAAAACTCAACCAAACAGAAAATAAGTGGAGATAAAACTCAACTCAATAAATAAAATTCGTAATAACTCAATAATCTAATTACAAAATGACTTTGGGTTGTTATAAATCTAGAAGCTACATAACAATTATTACAACTCTCAACTACTTTTTCTAATATCAAAATACACTTACTAATCTCATAGAGATTCCAAAAATACTCTCCTAGAAACCCACAAGTAAGCAGAATTCAAACACAATTTTGATCATATTTAAAACCCACTAAGAACTCACAACTAACTAATTAATAACACACAACCCAAATATTTATTGATGTCGCAGACTTTTCCTTAAGCTATGTTTTAAGTGGAAATTTCATGTATACCCCTCAAAAACTTCAAAATTACGTATTTCCTACTCTAAAATTCATAATATCATATTTATCCTTCTAAATTTTCAAAACCCACAAATTTACAATTAATCAATAACTGAAATTAATTATTCTTAATATTCTCTAAAATATAATTAATCACCTAATCCTCCTCACCTTCTCAACTTCTGTTAAATTGAAGCCATGGTGACCATCTCTCCTCTCTCTCTCAGATTTCTTCTCTATTGAATTGAACAAAAGATTTCTATATGTGATTGTCTCTCCTTCTCTCTCTTCATCACCTCCTCTCCAAATCTATCAAAACTCTTCTAACGCTAAACCCCAATCAAGTTCAATCCCAAAAACCCAAACCTAATATGAAGCTAATAATCAGTTCGAAGAAATGCCTCAGCTGTTGTGCTCTTGGTCCTAAAATTTTCTCAGAAAGAAAGGCTTGATCCGAAAATTTTATGTGTATTGATTGGGAAGAGAATGACATAGAATCGATCATAGAAGAAAAATGATTTGGAAGGAATGAACTTATTCTCTTTAATTTTCTCACAGCTAGCAATTGGAAGAGATCCGCATCAATTGAAGACAAAAGTGTAGAAAGAGATCTAGTCTTGAACGAACCTCGAGCATATTAAAACCAATTTGCGAAAATAACAATTCAACATAAAGGTGAGAAGGGGAGGAAATTAGGTGATTAATTATGTTTTAGAGAATATTAAGTCTAATTAATTTCAGTTATTGATTAATTGGGTAAATTTGTGAGTTTTGAAAATTTAGAAGGGTAAATATGATATTATGAATTTTAGAGGGGGAAATATGTAATTTCAAAGTTTTTGAGGAATATATATATGAAATTCCCCCATGTTTTAAATAGCACATGAATCTATTTTTGGATCTTAATTCTGAAAAGAAAACTTATACTTAAATATTTCTATTGGATGGAAGTAGGGTTGGCAACGAGCAGCTAAAGAGCGAGCTAGGCCTCACTCGTAATCGGTTTTTTTGTGGACCAAGCTGAGCGAGTGAGTTTGGATTATAGGTTCCGAGCTGAAACTGCTGCTCAAGACTGACTCGTGACTTGTCCGAGCGAGTTGAGCTGGCTCGTTACCAGCTTAGACAGATTCATAAATTTGTATATGCCTTTCCTGCTATATCTTAAATTTCATAACGCATCTTATCATTATTACTAAAACAAAATGCCATTTATATGACTAATTATTGAGCAATACTCCTCATTCAAGTGCAATTAAGCAATCAACTATTAGAAATTAAGTTTGCAGCTAAATTCATACATATCAAAATAACAAATCTCCAAATTCATACAAACATAGTTTATATATTAAATTCATGCATACCAAATCAAACAAATTAATATAAATTAACTTAGTTGCTTATAATTAATTCACATATAATCCATACAAAATTACCAATCAACTGAAGTACAATTACCATAACACTAGCTATAACAAACTTAGTTACTTATAATTAATATTCACACATAGTCGGTACAAAATTCCAATTAACTTAAGCACAGTCCAAAATGCAATTACCATAACACTAGCTATAACAAACTTAATTGCTTATAATTAATTCACACATAGTCCACACAAAATTACCTATCAACTTAAGCACAGTCCAAAGTGCAATTACCATAACACTAGCTATAACATCCATAGACCATAGTATCCCCCAACCCGAAGTGAATGAATCTGGTTAAACTATTAAACTACGTATATTCAATCAATCGTTAATGAACCGAGCCAGGCCTAACTCAAACTAATTAATTCTAGCTCGAGTTTGTGGCGAGCATGCTTGTTTTAGCTCGGTCCACTAACGAATGAGTTTATACCGATCAAGTCACGGGCTGATACCAAGTGGGACATGAGCCACGAGATTTTTTGCTAGCCCTAGATGGAAGACGAGTTAAAAGGGCAATTAGCATATTTAACAAACTCCAATATATTGGAAGATATTATAAATTACATAGTTGCATCCATGCAATCTAGATATAGGAGTATAACTGTTTAAGATAATGTATTTCATAGTAGTTATTTTCCATAAAGGAATTATATTAGATATCTGAATAACAAATATTTTGCCAAATCAATTTTTGTTTTCTCTGCTATTTACTTCTTCTGGTACCGTAATAATGTTGGAAATAGTAAACTTAATTAATTGGTCAATTAGTCAAATAGTTAGAATAAATGTATTTGGGTTTTTTAGATAGATTAAATGTTTAGGGTTTCTAGAGTAATGTTGGGTTGTGAAATTCATGTACTTGATATTTGTGTCATGTTTAATGATATTTATGTTATAGTATCTAATGGGCACCATGTAACTTATAAATTGAGATGTTGTAAGAGAGTAAGAGATCAGTAAGATAATTTTCATAATATAAATTAATTTTTTGTTATAGAGTGTTTCTCTTTCACTATTAAATATATTAATTACTCATAAAATACTAACAAACAAAACCGATGATTATTTTAATGATTCCAGTAAAATGTGCAATTTGATTTTGAGAAAAAACATGGGTCGATGCCCATATTCGATTAATTATCAAAGGTCCAGTTACAGAGATTTGTAACTCCTATTGGAAAAACACAAGAGGTGTTCAAAACAGTTGAGCCTCTTGAACATGAACTACAAATTAAAAATGTGCAATTTGTTATCTTGATAAAGATAAATCACCCTTATGATAGTATGTTCGGTCTTTAATGCCACCTCTCCTCCTATGTCAATTCATCCCATGTGCAATTTGTTATCTTAGAATATTATAATAACAAGAATGCTTGGAGCTTGTATTACCATGTGTGTTTGGCGGTTCAAAGTCACCCACCAGGAACGACTTCTGCTGTTGTCTGATTTGTTAGCACTAAGAAATTGACTAGAGCGTAGTAAATTTTAACTGATTCCTTTCAAGGAATTAGTAGGAAGCAAGAAGGAACCATCGCATAGGATTGGTACTGCATGTGGACCTTTAGTAAACCATACACATGCCTGTCATATATTCTAATATTTTAAACATTTATTATTTCAATTATTTCATTCGGGTAATAGAAAACTTGGTCTGTTCAAATTTGTCATACTCTTCCCAATTACATACCTACTCTCACAGAACGCCAGTACCAGTGCAACTAATTTTTTTTTTTCTTCTCTGTATTTTGCACCGACTCCTATCTTTTCACTTCTATAAATCCTGTACTTGTTTCTCCTCTGCTCCCAATTCCACAAGACTTATCTTGCTTTAATTAGTTTACCAAAAGAGCCACCTGATTAGTTAGCCAAGAACAAGAAACCTATAACGTACCTTTGCCAAGCCTTACATTCTTTCCAAGACAAATTATAGACATGGCAAGAGTCGAAGAAATGAGACAGGCACAGCGTGCTTTGGCTCCAGCCACCATACTGGCAATAGGTACTGCCACACCGGCCAACTGCATTAACCAGGCTGATTATCCTGATTACTACTTCCGTATCACAAAGAGCGAACATATGACTGAGCTCAAGGAGAAGTTCAAGCGCATGTGTAAGTGATTTTGCTAGTTTATATAACAAAACATTTGAATTTAGATCATCATCTATCATAATTTAGATTTCTTTCCTTACTAACAAGACATGCACGTACTGTTATTATTTATTGTCTTGCAGGCGACAAATCCATGATAAAGAAAAGATACATGCACTTGACAGAGGAGATACTGAATGAAAATCCAAACATCTGTGCTTATATGGCGCCATCTCTCGATGCACGTCAGGATATTGTTGTCAGGGAGGTTCCAAAGCTCGGGAAGGAGGCAGCAGTCAAAGCCATCAAGGAATGGGGCCAATCCAAATCCAACATCACACACTTGATTTTCTGCACTACCAGTGGTGTGGACATGCCAGGAGCTGACTATCAAGTCACCAAACTCCTGGGCCTCCGTCCATCCGTCAACCGCTTCATGATGTACCAACAAGGCTGCTTTGCAGGGGGCACCGTTCTTCGTATGGCCAAAGACCTTGCTGAGAACAACCGTGGGGCCAGAGTGTTGGTGATTTGCTCAGAGCTCACTGCTGTTACCTTCCGTGGACCCACAGAGTCACACCTCGATTCCATGGTTGGACAAGCACTTTTTGGGGACGGCGCTGCAGCTCTCATAGTTGGAGCTGATCCCTTGCCAACAATTGAACGACCATTGTTCCAGCTAGTTTCGGCTTCACAAACAATCCTGCCCGACTCGGAGGGAGCCATAGACGGCCACCTTCGTGAAGTAGGTCTGACCTTCCACCTCCTCAAGGATGTGCCAGGGCTCATCTCCAAAAACATCGAGAAGAGTCTTGTTGAGGCATTCACTCCTATAGGTATGTTTAATTATAAAAAAGAAGAATGAAGAACTCTAAACCACTTAATTTCAATTAGATTCATTTAAGCATGCATATATATCTGATAATTGCATGTACCTCTGGCAGGTATTAATGATTGGAACTCAATCTTTTGGGTAGCACACCCCGGAGGCCCGGCAATCTTGGACCAGGTTGAGGCCAAGCTTGAGTTGCACAAGGAAAAGATGTGGGCAACAAGGCAGGTGTTGAGCGAGTATGGTAACATGTCTAGTGCTTGTGTGTTGTTTATTTTGGACGAGATGAGAAGGCGATCAGCAGAAGAAGGCAAGGCGACCACTGGAGAGGGGCTCGAGTGGGGAGTGCTTTTTGGTTTTGGGCCTGGACTCACTGTCGAGACCGTTGTCTTGCATAGCGTTCCCATCACCGCCTCATAAGAGACTGAATTGGCCCAATTTAGCTGTCGTTTCTAAATACAAATTTATATGTTGTATTCACGCTCATTGAGAATTTTAGAGAGAAAAGTGATAAATAGATTATGTTTTTTTATTTCTTTTACAAACAATATTGTATTTTTTTTTAAAATTTTACTGAAAAAATGTGAACAGTAATCTAGAAATTATGTTGCATTATGCTGCTTTTGTGAAATTTGAATGAATTTTGAAACATTAGTTTTAGCCTAGAATTGCCAATTCAAAAGGTTGGTCCTCTTTTTCAGCCAAAATGAAACGGAAATAACATCTAGTACTATAAGAAAATTTTAATAAAAAGTAAGAGTAATCCGGGAGAAAGGTTATTTAATTCCTATGTTAATTAACACCATAAATGTCAATCCTGATTTCAATTTACATCTCTTAATCTTTCAAAACATTAGAAAGAGTTGTGGTCATTAAGGATAAATTCACTGAAGTCATCTTCTGTAATTTGTATGACACGGTCTGGCCACAGATAATTATATGGACACTAGGTAGTTCAACTAATACATCACTCAAGAGGAGCAAAACTCAATCCAACAGAGAAATAAGAGGAAATAAAATTCTAACTCAATAAATAAAATTCATTTCTCTAAAAGCTACCTAACAATTATTACAACTCTCAACTTTTTTTTTTCTAATGCCAAAATACACTTACTAATCTTCTTGAGGTTCTAAAAAAACTCTACTAGAAATCCACAAGTAGAATTCAAACACAATTTTGACCATATTTCAATTCTCCTTCAATTTCAGTGTTATTAATCTCATTCAACAAATTCTGAATGAATGTGTTGACCTAGTAGAAATGACACATGGTGAGACACTGCAAGAAATAAGAAACACGTATAAAAATGCTTTTATCCTCATTAAATGTTTGAACTGGAAGATGGCCTAATATTCATTTGGATTTGGTCTTCATGTCAGATTGGAGAATTGATCCCTTTTTTATTTTCTTTTTCATGCATGCCATTTTTTCAATTAACAGGGAGGTATTCAATGCCAAACATTCCAGTACTGCCTTGCTAGTGTCAGTGAAAGGAATATATACCTTTTAGAGGAAAACTACTTGAAAAGAGTGTCTGTTTAATTAAAACCTTGTGACATGCTACTACAATTACAAAATAAAATTATCCATTATTTTCCTATTTAATAGGACACAGGAAAAAAAAAAAATTAGCAAAAGAAAAGACAGTCTAATTGAATTGAAATAAATTCGACACTGAAGCCGGATGAAAAGTGAAGCCCAATTTTTTCAGCCTTTAAATATAGGACCAATAAGGCCTATGTGAATATAGGTTATGTGCATGCATGATTATAATCATAGTAACATGCCTTGTGAGTTATTTGCGAATAACACGGATTTGAGTTTGAGCCGATTGAAACGACATATAATAACACGGATTTGAGTCTGAGCCGATTGAAACGACGTATAATTCGGTTGAACGAATTTTTTTCCAAATTATTCGCGAATAATTTGCGAATTTAACGAATTTTACGAATTATTCGCGTTTTTCTCGCGTTTTGTTCGGAAAACCCGGTGCTTTCTGCACAGTTCCCCATTCTGCATTTATTAACTCACGTGAAACCCAGTCCTTTCTGCACAGTTCCCCACAATACATCATACTTTTTTACTATATTACCACATTGCTGATCCTCTATGGCAAATACAAGCAGTATCTCGTATAGTGAATCATCGGTAATGAATTAAATATGCACTGAGGTCTCGTATTGTAATTTTGAATCATTTCCAAATTATACCCGAATTATTCCCGAATCACGAATTTTTGACCCTGCCGAACCGAACCCGAATTATTCATTTGTTACTATGATTATAATACATTAATATTCTATATTCCTTTTTTTTTTTGCTAAAGAGGCCTTTCATGATAGTAAGAGTTTACTGAATATTGGATTCTCTCTCCGACGCAACTCTGTTTATTTTTGGTACAAAAATATTCATTAAACTAAAGGCAGTAATAAACATTCAAAAATTACAAGTTAATTAATCCTGTATATAGCAATACAAAATTACTAACATGCATACTGAAGATTTTTGACATGAAGAATGAATTGTATTATTGTGTTGTGATACAACAACAGCTATTACATGGTATTTATAAAATTGAGCTATACAATTAGCCGTTGGCTCATTTCCTAATCTGTTGGATTGTTGCCTGATTACTAGAATTAAACTAGGAACCAAATATGGCATGACAGCTATATAATGGATGCTAGTTTATATGTTGCCTAAGTTATGCCTGTGATGAATATTCTGAGGCTCATGCTTTATTTCTCAACACTCCCCCTCAAGTTAGGATTGTAAATGTCGATCAATCCTAACTTGCTTGTAATATATTGGAAGGGTCTCGGATCTAATCCCTTAGTGAAAATATCAGCAAGTTGATCTTCGCTCTTCACATATGGTGTTTCAATTTCTTTCGCTTGAATTTTTTCTCTCACAAAATGACAATCGACTTCAATGTGTTTAGTTCTTTCGTGGAAAACTGGATTAGAAGCAATGTGTCTAGCCGCTTGATTATCACAAAACATTTTCATAGGTTCATGATTTGTAATATTCAAATCGGCTAAAACTTGTCTAATCCAAGTCAGCTCACTCGCAGTTGATGCCATAGCTCGATACTCTGATTCTGCACTTGATCTTGCTACAACATTCTGCTTCTTGCTCTTCCATGTGACTAGATTTCCGCCAACAAATATGCAGAAGCCCGTAGTTGATTTTCTATCAAAGCTTCATGCCCAATCTGCATCGGAATAGCCACATATCTCATTAGAATTATTATTTCTCATCCATATTCCTTTTCCAGGTGATCCTTTTAAGTATCTTAAAATTCTATTGACTGCTTCTAAATGAGGTGTTCTTGGTGAGTGCATAAACTTACTAATTTGGCTTACTGAATATGAGATGTCTGGTCTAGTTACTGTTAGGTATATTAATTTTCCTACAAGCCTTTGAAATTGGTTTATGTCAGTTAATGGTTCTCCATCTTCAGTATTTAGTTTACACTTATTTTCAATAGGTGTTGAGGCTGGTTTTGAACCTAATTTACCTGTTTCTTTAAGAAGATCCAGTGTATATTTTCTTTGGGAAATAAACAGACCTCTTTTTGAATGAGCTACTTCTATTCCTAAGAAATATTTTAGTAAACCTAAATCCTTAATATCAAAGTTATTTTTTAGTTGACTTTTGGTTGTATTGATTTCTCTTTCATTATTTCCTGTAATGATTATGTCATCTACATAAACTAACACAATTACAATGTTTCCACAATCATGCTTAGTAAAAAGAGAATTATCAGCACCACTAACCTTAAAACCACATGACTTAAGAAAAAAATTAAGTTTTCCATACCATGCTCTTGGAGATTGTTTTAGTCCATATATTGATTTCTTTAACCTGCAAACAAGATTAGAATCTTTTTCTCTCTCGTGATCGGGTGGTAGGTTCATATAAACTTCTTCTTCAAGTGTTCCTTGAAGAAAAGCATTCCTAACATCCATTTGGTACATGTTCCAACTATTATTAGTGGCTACTGAAAATAAAATTCTAACAGTGTTCATTTTTGCAACTGGAGCAAAAGTTTCATGATAGTCAATACCATAGGTTTGTGTATATCCTTTAGCTACCAATCTAGCTTTATATCTTTCTATGGTACCATCACTATTATATTTCGTTTTGTACACCCATTTGCATCCAACTGGTTTTTTATCTTTTGGTAGAGGCACAATAACCCAAGTGTTGTTTTTTTCTAATGCCCTAAGTTCCTCTTTCATGGCTTTGCACCATACCGGTTGGCTTAAGGCTTCTTGGAAGTTTTTTGGTTCTTCTTCTTTAGAGAGAGAGGTTAAGAAAGTTTTATAATTTGTCGAAATTTTTTCATAAGAAATAAAATCTTGAATATGATATGTTACCTTGTATGTCACAAAATCTCGAAGTCTTGTAGATGGTTGGGTGTTCCTTGATGACCTTCTTACAGCCACTTCTTCCTCATTCTCATTATTATCATTGCTAATGATATTGTCTTCAATTTCTTCTTCTTGTTCACTTATTTCATTTCTATTTTCACCTTCAGTTGTGACTACCAAGTCATGGGTATGGTTATTTGGTAATACTATACTATCTTGACTATTGGTACCGGACTCACTAATCTCTTCTTTTGAAAAATAAGTTTCATTTTCATTAAAAACTACATCTCTTGAGATATACAATTTTTTGTTTATTGGATCATAACATTTGTACCCTTTTTTGTGTGTTGAGTAACCTAAAAATATACATTTAGTTGATGTAGAATCAAATTTATCTTTTCTTTTTTTGTAAATAAAACAAACACAACCAAAAATTCTTAAGTGGTCAATATTAATTTTCCTTTGGTAAAGAATTTCTAATGGACTTTTATTTTTTAACCTAACGCTAGGGAGTCTATTAATTAAATATGTGGCGGTGAGTATTGCATCCGACCAATATTGTCTTGGAACATTCATTTGAAATAAAAGTGCTCTTGTCATTTCTAATAGATGTCTATTTTTTCTTTCTGACACTCCATTTTGTTCAGGTGTATTTATGCAAGTTGTTTGATGTAGAATTCCTCTATTTTTAAAAAAATGTGTGAAATTATTATTTACAAATTCTGTGCCATTATCAGATCTAAATGTTTTAATTTTTGTATTAAATTGATTTTCTATTAAATTGACAAATTCTTGAAAACATAGAAAAACTTCACTTTTTGATTTAAGTAAATATAACCAAGTAGCACGAGAAAAATCATCAATAAATATAACAAAATACCTAAAATCATTATAAGATTTAGTAGGAGCTGGTCCCCATACATCAGAATGTATTAATTCAAAAGGGATTTCACTTTGACTAGTTGATAACGAAAAAGAAGCCTAGTTTGTTTGGCTAATTTGCATACATCACAATTAACACAATTATTTAAAGGAAAATTTAAATAAGAATTCAAAATTCTATCAGACGGATGTCCAAGTCTCTTGTGCCATAAATTGTTTTTGCTATTCTCCCTCGTCACACAAAAATTAAGTTTTTGATAATTCAAAAAATATAGTCCATTGTCACGGAATCCCTCACCAATCATCATCTTGGTTGTTTGGTCCTGAAATTTGACATGTGTTTTTGAAAACAATACATCACAATTAAATTCCTGTGTAATTTTACTTACTGAAATTAAATTTGTTGTAAAAGATTTTATATATAACACATTTTTAATATTTTTTGAGAAGAGATTAATGGTTCCTATACCGGTGACAGGTACCTTAATTCCATTAGCAACTAAAATATATTGGTCATGGTTCAATATTTCTAAGGTCTCAAAAAAATCTCTATTACATATCATATGGTCAGTAGCACCAGTGTCAATAACTAATTGGTTATTTGGTGAAAATTTAACTGAATTTAAAGCAGTACCACATGAATTGTTGTTCTGTTTGACAAGCATCATAGACAGCCGCTCCATCAACTGCCGCATTGAATCCGAGTCATTTGAGGAGTTCGGTTCAAGAGAGGCGCAAAGACCAGATGCCATCGTATCCCCTGTCTGTGAGGCGTGAGCCGCTGAGCCCCCTTTCTCGTTCTCCCCCTTTCTTCTTTCTTCAGCCCGATCGCCACCTCCCCCTTTCCATTTTTTCAGCCTGAGATGCGGATTTAGGAACCAGCACCTCTCCCTTGTATGCCCGATTTTCTTGCAATGATCGCACTTCTCGTCGCTGCTTTGTTGGTTCTTGCCCTTTTGCGAATTAGGGTTTTGATTCTTGGTGAAAACCCCGAACGCTTGACTCTCTGGCTGGTCGCCGGATTGAGTGTCAGTGTTCATGGCGCTTCTCCTTGATTCTTCTTGTTCTAGGGTTGCAACAATGGATTCAAGAGGTGGGAGGTTGGTTCCGAAGAGAATCTGGGTTCGGACTTGTTCATAGCTTGGGTCGAGGTTTGCCAGAAACTGAAAGGTTCTATCTTGGTTTTTTCTTTCTCTAATTTTTTCTGGATCTGTGGTATCTGGTTGGTGGATGTCTAGTTCATCCCATTTTGCTTTCATTGCCCCAAAGTATTGTGTGATTGATCTCTGGTTTTGTTTAATTTGAGTGGTATCGTGTTTGATTTGAAAGATATGGGCGAAATTGTTTTGTTTACCGTACATTTTTTGGATTTCGCTCCAAAGCTTTGCTGAGGTTTCGGCACCAATCATGAACAGTTCGCTGATTTGGGGCTCCATGGAGTTTAGGAGCCATGACATTATCAGATTGTCATGAATCTCCCATTCTTCCGAGTTACTTCCTGGCTTTTTCTTGTCGCCAGTGACGTACCCGTATTTGCCTTTGCCTTTGAGAGAAATTATTGCCCCTTTGGACCATAACTGGTAATTTTTACCATTGAGCAGCATGGGAGTTAGCTTCAGGGAGGTATTGGCATCGATCATGGCTGATACCTCTTTGATTGCTTCTGTCATGGTTGCTCTGGTATTGTTATTGATTTGTTGTTGCGGAATTTTGTTCTGTACCGATTACTAGTACAGATTTTGTTGCTCTGATACCATGAAGATTTTTGACATGAAGAATGAATTGTATTATTGTGTTGTGATACAACAACAGCTATTACATGGTATTTATAAAATTGAGCTATACAATTAGCCGTTGGCTCATTTCCTAATCTGTTGGATTGTTGCCTGATTACTAGAATTAAACTAGGAACCAAATATGGCATGACAGCTATATAATGGATGCTAGTTTATATGTTGCCTAAGTTATGCCTGTGATGAATATTCTGAGGCTCATGCTTTATTTCTCAACACATACCTAATTTGTGGAGGACACCCATCCAAATTGTTATTGTTACGTCTAGAATTAATGTTTAACCACATATTATTGATTGAGGCCACAAAATATTCTTGTGTTATATACAAGGCACAAATTTTCTGGCATATCCTCAAAAACGAAACTGCAATTTCTTTCTTCTCTTTTTGTTAATTTGGGACATATATACAACCCTGAAAAGAGATTTAATTTGGTAATTAAATTGACTAAATTGATTAATTATCAAAGTGGAGTTTGGCGTCCCATATAGGCCATAGTTGATGTAGCTGGATTGCTGGAAACAAACCGCCTTTCTTTTTTAAGAAGAATTTATATATATTGTCCAATAAGAGTAATTTACAGAGCCATCACATTAATTTTGTAACATATCCTGGCTAACTAAAATGACAAATATCAAATCAATGTCTTCATTGAAATTGTTAGGGAGAATTGGCTACACGCCTAACATACCGTCTCATAAAAGTATAACTTGAGAGATCTTTATGTAGCATATATAGAACTTGAAAAGTAAATCTTGATTGAGAGAGCATTTATTTATTCATCGTAGAATTATAAAATTACAACAGGACTCCTGTCCTTTGTACACACCTCACCTACCATCTCATAAATAAAGTACGTACAAACCCTTCAAATAACCATATATTTCCTATTAACACAACTAATTACATATTATTATTAACTGAACAGCGTTTTTATGCACACTGATTTCAGAATCATCAATTTCACATATTAAAAAAAACCGAGAAGATAAACATAAACACAATCCTTCTGAAACCTTAAATAAGAAATTAAGAATCACATTTATACAAAGAGCTTAATTACTAGCTAACTGTAGAATCGTCCGTGGCCGGAAACGGCTGCAGCCGGGGAACTACAGGAAGAACGAGCTGGTGTGCGCGTGCACTCACCAACCCGATCCCTTCCTCCATGTCGACTTCACCTTTCACGTTCCAATCGAAACACTGCACTAGTGCAGCTACCGCCACTGGTACAGCTTGCATTGCAAGTGTCATACCGGGGCAGCCCCTCCTGCCGCTGCCGAATGGCAGCAGCTGGAAGTTTAGTCCTCTAACATCCAACCCGGCAGTCGGTCCCTCAAGGAACCGCTCGGGCTTGAACTCGTTCGGGTCCACCCAGTATTTCGGGTCCCTGTTGACCGACCATAGGTTTACAAAAAGGGTGGTATCGGCCGGGATGGTGTAACCATTGACAGTCACCTCCTTGATAGATTGACGGTGCGAGATTGTGGCGGCGGGATGAAGCCGCATGGCTTCTTTCATTGCTGCATTGAGGTATGGCAGGTTAGGCAGGTCAGTCTCTTCGACTAGACGGTCTTTACCAACGACACGATCGAGCTCGTCTCGTAACTTTTGAAGGGCATCGGGGTGGTTGATCAGTTCGGCCAGCGCCCATTCGATTGTCGCTGCCGATGAATCTGTTCCGGCGGTGAAGAGATCCTAATTATGGATGGAAAATAGGAAAATTAACTACCTTTAATATTATTGTGAATTTTAGAATTTTATTTGGTAAATAATTTCTTATAAAAATATTAAAAAATTCCGACTGCTGTATTTAACTAGGGCATTAAGGCAATACAGGAAAAAAAAATATAATTTTAATTCTTTGGTAAAAAAATCCACTAATTCAACTGAACACTGATAATTGAAAGTTAATTGGAAATATGCATATATACATTTTTGAATGAAGGAATTTAAATATTCCTAGCAGTAAATCTTTAATGGACTGTAACAATTTAACAAGATTAATAAATAAATTAGAGATTGAAAGAAAGCGACCCAGTACATGGTTTGTACTCCTTGGGTACTAGATTTTTCATACCAAATACTAAGCTTAGAACTTGTTTCTGACATAAGCTAGGTTGGTGATGATTTTCTGTGTAAAAAGAAAAGGAGAAAAATGTGTGCATAGTTACATACCATAATGAATCCCTTGATGTTCTCTCTGCTGAGCTTAATCTCGGCTTTGTCGTCGGCTGCCACCTCAAGCAATATGTCAATCAAATCCTTCATATCGCTCTTCTTCCCCTGTCTCTTCTCCTCCTCTTTTCCTCTCATGATCCCCTCCAACAGCCTGTCGAACCGGCTGTGCACATTCCGCATCCTCTTCCCCAGCCCTTGTAGATCCATCCCTCGACATATTCCGATGAAATCCTCCAAGTTGAACGACCCGATAATCTCTGCCACCTTCTTCACCAGCTCATGCGCCTCCGCGGTCTCGCTTCCTATTGCTGTGCTGGCAGCCATTTTTGTGACCTCATTGTTCGTTAGCTTTATAATCTCCTTGCTCAAGTTCACGGCCTCGTTTTGTTGAGCTTTATCGATGATGCTCTTCAACATGCTCCTCAGCTCTGCATTGCGCACCGGTCGTAGCTCCGCTACTGTTTGCGACCCGAGCAGCTCTGACATGCAGAGCCTCTTCATGAAACGCCAATAGGGGCCAAACGGTGCAAAGGCAAAGCCGAAATCATTGTATGCGAATTGGCGTGATGCAGCGGTCGATGGACGGTTTGTGAAGACCGAATCGTGGGTCTTTAAGAATTCGCGTGCGAGGTCTGCTGTACTGGCAACGATACATAGTGAGGAACCGAAGCGGAGGTGGAGAAGGGGGCCGTAGGTCGTTGTCAGGCGGTGGAGTGCACGGTGAATCGGTGGTTTGAGGAGGTGCAAGTGGCCAATGACCGGAAGAGCAGGGGGGCTCGGCGGGAGGTGTCGAGATTTGCGCCGTTGGTTTAAGAGGAAGAGGATGAGGGAAAGGGTGGCAAATGCTATTGTTAGAAGTGGTAGAGAGAAGGGGAGATTTAGATGAGATTGGATATTTGCCATGTTATAAGAGAGAGAGATTTAGCGTGAAAAGAGAGCGTGCAGAGATGCAGTGTACATGTGTTTTGCGGGGGGGTATGTACATGTGTATATAGGGTAAGAGGTCAACGGTCAACACCTATATAAAATTGTAATTTATAAACCATATATGGTTTGACATGACAGTGGTTTGGTAACAATAATTAATCTTTTTTAGCCGGGTATTTATTTTGGGTGTTAAATGACAATATTTTCTTATCACTTCTGGACGGGTCAGATTAAATCCTAGTCATTATATAAACCGATCCGATCTGTGTATTTTGTTCACTTAATGCGTCATGAATTTACTTTTGTAAAGCATCTAAATTAGAATTTTGACAAGAAGCGACTAATTGTATCCAGCGATATGAAAATTTAACTGTCAATTCACTTATGTATCAAATTTGATTTAAATTGATAACAATTAGTCAATAATAAAATTTAACTGTCAATTTTTCTAATTAACACATCGATGGATCTAGTTGTTCTCAATTCTCACATTGAGCCAAATTACTGTGAAGACGTTTATAATTTGTTATTTTTTATTTTGATTTTTCGAATGAATTTGTTTCAAGATAGCCTATTCCATTAAAAAAAAAATCTTGAATAGATCAGATTTTAGTTTTATAATTAATGGAAAAACCGTCCTCATTTTAAATCCATTGATTTTAATATGAGATACTGTAAAGATATGGCTCTTCATCCTTGTGAACTGTATGATAAATTAAAGTAAATAAAGCGAAAAGCGCGTTTGTTCCAACACTACAAGAATTGGACAGTATCCGCAAGAGAGCAAGAGATACTATTGGTATATCCTCGCGGATACTCCCGTCGCTAATAAAAAAAACACCTTTCTGTCGGTATATCCTCGTAGATAGTCACTTTTTACCCTCGCGGATATTATTCCATTCTTGTAGTGCAATATCCATCCCCTCTAACCTAATTCCGGTGATTCAAAACATCCTGGGATGCCCGCAGTCGGAATTACTAATGCGCTATTTGGGCTTGCCGTTAACGGTACAGAAGCCAAGAAAGGAAGATTTTCATGTTCTTATTACAAAGGAACAACGGAGACTGGTAGGGTGGAAATCAAATTGTCTATCCTTTGCGGGAAGAATGACTCTGGTAAAGTCGGTTCTTACGGCTATGCCATTGCACTTTATGCAGGCTCTCAAAATCCCAAAAATCATATAAAGCATATTGACAAATTGTGAAGGAGCTTTTGTTGGAAAGAGAACGAGACTTGCAAAGGGATTAACTGCATGGTTAACTGGGAGAAGGTCTGTTTGATGAAAAGAAATAGGGGAATAGGAGGAATTGACTTAGAAACACAAAATGCGGCTTTGATGATTAAATGGCTATGGAAATTTTAATTACTGATACGACATTTGAAATTCAATTGTGGAACCAACTGTGTTGAGTCCCAAGTGGGTAAAGTGACGAGGGTGCAAAGAGGAAATCACGCAAACATTTACTGCGCGTTGCTTAGTGTTTTATTTAATCAATGAATTTTGATGTAACTTGAGTAGATCCAGACTTTCTGGCTTGTAAATAATTTTCTTATCAATACAAAATGTTGGCGGACTATCAGCCTCCAACCTTAAAAAAAAAGAAAAATAAATAAATAAAAGACGCATGCATTAATTCTCATCTATCCCCCCCTCCCCTAAATCACACTGGACATTTGAACACCAATCCCATGGGATACAATTGCAACACTAACAACTCAATTTACCTCAACTTACAAATATACATTTCTTTAATTATTCAAACAGACTATTCAACATCATATCACTGATCTGTCAGTAAATTATGTTGTTAACAATACAGCCACAGGCTTTTCTCGGTGTAGCAATTAATAAATATGAGTGCACTTGTTGGATGGGCTGCTGTCAGAGGAAATTTCGCTGATCTTGGCAATATACTACCTATATTCATTGGTAGTGTATTCTGGACACTTATATATATATGATACAATATATGCCCATCAGGTACCTTTAATTTCAGTTTTGTAAAACTCCTCTAGAAGCTTCTAATTTAAATCTAAGTCTTCTGAATATATAGAAGATTAGAAAGACAAGTAATCATGCATCCAAGTATATATGATTTGCATAAGAAGATTAGATACAATATATTCATCTTTCTTGGCATGCATGCACTCGGTGTTTTGCTTTCTAACTTAAGCAATTGGAATAACTTCACCCTAAGTCCCTTACTATATATGATTCGATCGTTGGTATATATTGTTCACGGATATGACATGTTTTGATGTGTGTGGATGAGATATTTGTGCCAGAGGGCTTGGACTTCAAAAACAATTGTTCTATTGTGTTTTTTTAGTCCTGGCCTTCCAATCAGATGGAATAGATCTAAACCATTAATATTTTCTAAAGATTTAAGTAGTAATAATTATAGCGGTCATGCACTATAGGAATGCTATTGCGTCTCGGAATGATCAAGTCTAATTAATATAGTGATCATATATAACAGTTAAATTCTAGGAAATCACTATGAAATGCAATGCTTCAAGCTGCTGATATTAAACTATTTAAGAAATTGATTGAATAATTAATTTCATGAAAATAAACTCTTTACTTCTGTAATGTATTTTATTAAAATATAATATATTTTATTAGACAAATAGAGAAACACAAAATTTTCTGCATCTATATGTAAATAATTATATAGCATTCTGATGTAATTCTATATTTTTGGTGGATATATAGATGACTAGATTTATTTGATAAGAGCAAAATATTATTTCTGTAATTTGAAATTCTTTTACTCATTGATATACTTTTTAGTCACTCCACGGATGGTCAATGATTTTATATTGAATTAAACTTCATACACAATTAATTAACCTATGTACCTAGCTAAATAATGAAGATCAACACAATTTAATTAGTTATCAATATAACTTTTTTTTTTTTTACTTTTTTTATATTTTGTTGAATATTTAGACTCTACAATAATTTACAAAAAAAAAAAAATTGTTAAAATTTAAGCAGATATGGTATTTACTGATTGTGTCTGTAATAGTGTTATTTAAATCCGCTATATGTTATTTTATAGATGTTTAATATTTTACAATAGATAACGTAGTACTAAAAAATCATTTTATGGGAAGAAATTTTGAGTCAACAATGCCGAATAATATAAAATTTTCTCTTGAAGAGACACGTCACACTACACGTTCCTCTTCTGTCCACTTTTGTTATTAAGCCCTTCAGGAAATGTCCACTAATAATTTTATATTCTGAAGTTTGAATTTTAAGATGGGTATCATTTTTTGTTTAATTAGTACCTTAAGATTGCATGCCGGGTATCACTAGTGGAAAAACAGGAATCAGGATCGGCCTATCTGGATCGGCTATAGTAAACAACCGATTCTAATAAGTATCTGGATCCGTTTTCTTAACAAAACCGATCTTAAAACCTTATCAGATCGGGTTGTTATGTTAACCGATCCTAATTTCATACCTATTAGGATCGGACTTTAGTAAAAACCGATCCTGATAATATCAGAATCGGTTTTTATACACAACTGATCCTAATAAGTCAAAAATTAAGATCGGTTGTTTATATAAAACCGATGCTGAAACTATCAGGATCGGTTTTAACTTAAAACCGATCCTAATAGTTCATAAATTAGGATCAGTTATTTATTAGAACCGATCCTGATACTATTGGGATCGGTTTTTAATAATAACCGATCCTAATACATGATTTACACAAGAAAAGTAGTACATGTATATTTTTTAAGAAACTAGAAAGAATTTTTTTTTTTAATTCCATAGAAAAAACATTTGAGTTATACACATTAAATGCAAAATTGGCCGATATCACATATTTCACTTGCTCTCTCTCTCTCCACACTCTGAATGGTTGCAATGGCGAAAAATTTCAATGTGGATGCCGTTACTGATGCAATTGAAGTAGTACGTCCAAAGATTAACAGTGAAAAATAAATTACTTGATTAATGGAGAGTACATGAGTTTGAAGCAAATTGAGCTCTCCAGGAAGTCGGTATGGATTGTGGCTTTCTCATTTACTTCTCCAGTCTCGTTTTGAGGAGATGTAGGACTTAAAGTCTTTCCTCCCTTGGTTTTACTCTAAGACGGAGGATTCAAAGTCCTTGCTTGATTTTACTCTGAGAAGACGAAGGATTCAAATTACTTACTTTCTCCGCTTGGCCATTTCGCCTTCGCCTTACATGTCGTCCGAGAATAATTTCTCAATTGCAATCGTTCAGAGTGTGGAAAGAGAGAGAGAGAGCAAGTTTCATATGTTTATTCTATGGAATAAAAAAAAAAATCTGGATCGGTCGTTTATGAAAACCGATCCTGATAGTATCAGGATCGGTTTTCCCAAAAAACAGATCCTAATAGTTTATAAATCAGGATATATTACTTTCCAAAAACTAATGAAAATAATAATCTGGATCGGTTGTTTATGAAAACCGATCCTGATAGTATCAGCATCGGTTCTCCCAAACAACTGATCCTAATAGTTTATAAATCAGGATATATATATTGAATGAAGATAATAATCTGGATCGGTTGTTAATGAAAACCGATCCCGATAGTATTAGTATCGGTTCTAATGAAGAACCGATCCAGATTATTATGCATTAAGATCGGTTTTTTATTAAGAACCGAATCAGAAACTTATTATGCACTATTAGGATCGGTTTTTTGTTAAAACCGATCCTAATAGTGCATAATAAGTTTAAAGTCCGATTCTTGACAGAACCTTTTCTTTCTTCCTCAGTCCTCGCCTCCATTAATTATCATAGCAGCCAGCTGCGCGCTATCTCGCCCTGCATTAATTCAGCTATCTAGCTCAGCTCTCTTTTCTGATCAGGTACATTAATTAATTGGTCATCTCTTTTATCAAGTTTTCTTTTAATGGATCAGCTAGCTTATTGGATCCGATTTGGCTCAAAACCCTAAATCCTAAGAAATCCAACAAGTGGTTGATCGGCGAACACAATAGCAAGTTTCTAGAATGGTTTACACGTAGAGTCATGCAAGCTCCGGAAACAGAAAACCTCAAGGAAATTATCAAATTATTGGCTCTTGGTCCAGTCCATGTCGTGAGGACCTTCCAAGGATATGACATCAACGGGTACACATTTTACACAAGAAATCAAGATTCAAAGAGTACCGTGCAAAATAGTGGAGTGACGTTAGTAGCCGTCTCAAGCGATCTTTCAGATCCTAAAGGTGCCGGACCTTCGCATGCATCGATGTCATATTACGGGTTTATTGAAGAAATTTGGGAGCTAGATTATAGAAGATTTAACATCCCGTTATTTATGTGTAAATGGGTCGATAACCGTAGGGGGGTTAAAGTCGACGATGATGGTTTTATTTTAGTGGATTTCAATAAGGCTGGATACAAGGATGATCCATTTATACTTACAAGACAAGCCACGCAAGTGTTCTACATAACTGATCCGGCCGATCGTTCAAGACATGTTGTCCTCCCCGGAAAAAGACGTATCATTGGGATTGACAATGTGGAAGACGAAGAAGCGTACGATCATTTTGATGAGATACCGCCGTTTTCCACAGGCATGACATCTTTACCAACCGGTGTGGATAATGAAACAAGTCACGTGCGCAACGATCACAATGAAGGAGAATGGGTTGAAGAAGTTCCTATTGGCAACCATTAAAATGAAACAATTCATACCTAATTTTTATTGGTACGTCATACATCCTACTTTTTTTATTGGTATCAAAATATAAAAATAAATTTAATATTCAACAATACTGATGATTGAATAATTTTTTTTTTTCTTCAGATATGCATTGTAACACTTGACAACGGGAAGCATGCAAGTTATAATTCTTCAATATTTGTGACTTTTGTAATTCATGTAAATTTTTAACTTATTTTTTTTTTATTTTTAAGGTTCATTTTTAGGAGCTTATTTCATGTTGCAAGTAATTTTCAAGTTATTAAGATTATATACCAAAAAAAATTTATAAGATAATATACTAAAATAATTTACAAGATAATTTATAAAAACAATTTATAATTAATATAATAAAGTAATTTACTAAAATAAATTATAAAATATTATACACATACACATCCCAACAGAATCATAACAAAATAGAAATAAACAACGGGATCGGTTCTTAGATAAAAAACCGATCCAGATAACTATCTGGATCGGTTTTTAGGTAAAGCACCGATCTTGCTACTTATCTGGATCGGTTTCTCATCTCAGAACCGATCCAGCTAGTTATTTTTTTTTTAAATTAAAAAATCAAGATCGGTTTTTTAAAAGAACCGATCTTGATAGTTATCTGGATCGGTTATTTTCAAAAACCGATCTTGATTTATTTATTTCAAAAAAATTGAAAAATAACTATCTGAATCTCAGAACTGATTCAGCTAGTTATTTTTAAATTTTTTTGAAATTAATAAATCAAGATCGGTTTTTAAAATAACCGATCCAGATAGTTATCAAGATCGGTTATTTTAAAAAACCGATCTTGATGTTTTAATTTCAAAAAAAAAAAATAACTAGCTGGATCGGTTCTGAGATGAGAAACCGATCCTGAAAAAAAGCAAGATCGGTGCTTTACCTAAAAACCGATCCAGATAGTTATCTGGATCGGTTTTTTAGCTAAGAACCGATTCAGTTGTTTATTTCACAGTTTATAATTTTGTATTCGCGCCTCTTGAGTACTTATCGAATTTCATTTCCACTCGGACTCTCTCTTTCTCTCCTCCCTTTCCTCCGAAAAGTCCTTTTCCGTCGGGATCTCTCCCTCCTCCGTAGCGCCATCGCCTCCTTGAAGTCTTAGTCTCCATCAAGCCACTCCCTCTCCTCCGTCGGGCCCGTAACCCTAGCCGCCGTCTGTGCCGGCCCCTCCGTTAACCCTAGTTGCAATCGGCCGGCCTCTGTTAACTCTCTTCCGTCTCGCCGCCTCTCCATCTCTTCCCTTGAAATTCGGGTTAGTTAACACTTTAACTCTAGGTCGGTTTTTGCTTGTTAGATTTTGAGTAGCTTATCTAGATTTGCTCGGGTTGTTGATTTTCCCGGCAAAGACACTGTTTTGCGCCTGTTGAGGCTGTTCTGATCTGTTGGTTTATGGAAATTGCTTAGATGTAAATGCATTAGATGTAAATGCTTAGATGTAAAATTGCTTAGATGGAGGGGCTGTTCTGATCTGTAAAATTGCTTAGATGTAAAATTGCTTAGATGGAGAGGATGTAAATGCTTAGATGTAAAATTGTTCTGATCTGTTGTGATCTTGTTGAGGCTGTAAAATTGTTCTGATCTGTAAAATTGTTGAGGATGTAAATGCTTAAATGCTTAGATGTAAAATTGCTTAGATGGAGAGGATGTAAATGCTTAGATGTAAAATTGTTCTGACCATTTGTGCAAATCAAAAATTGTAAGTTTCTGTTTTGAATGATAAGCAGATATGGAAGGTGATAGTGGTCATGGTGGTGGTGAGACAGTCCCGGATAAGAAACGAGGAAGAGGGCGTAATCAAATAAAGGAGAAGTTTAACGAGAAAGGCAAAACACTAGAAATGGACAGATTTTACCGGCCGGTTATTACTAGAGACACAACGTGTTTTCCAACGGAATTTGGGATATTGGTAAGAAAAAATATTTCTATCAAATACCAACGATGGAAAGATGTTCCAGAAGAGAAGAAGCAGATAATATGGGAAACACTTAAGGTAAATAACATGATACTAATTAATTTCACAAGTTTTCATTTGATATTAACTAACTCTATATTTGGATTTCTATTTGTTTGGCAGTTGGACTGGGGTATAAAGGATGACAAACAAGTGCAGCATTATTATTATCAGAGAATGGCTACTAGTCACCGGAAGTGGCGAACCGAGATGACTAAAGTGTGGCGCGCGGGTGAGACTCCAGATTTTGCCAAGGAACACATTGAACCACAAGACTGGGCAATATTTGTCGCGTATCGAGAGACGGAGGCATTTGATGTATGTTTATTTCTATTTACCACCTATCTAGCTTATCTCTAATTAATAATCCAAATGATTTTATAATTGAGGCCAATTGTTGCTTTGTTCAAATTGTAGGCTGCCAGCCAGATTGGAAAGGCGAATCAGGCCCGCAACGAGTATCCGCATTTCCTAGGATCCAGAGGTTATAGCGGTGAGGGTTTCCAGAGTAGGCTCAGAGATGCTATGCAGGCGATTGCAAACGAGAAAGCATCTAGTGATCCGTCTTCCCAAGGGTCAACTAGTTCTACATTGGCACCAGACGATGTTCTGGATTTGTCGATTGAGCATAGGCACGTCACATGGAAACTAGGAAGACAGAAGCTCAGTGACGAGACCAAGGATCGCTTTTATCCCGAGAAATACGTACCGGTCATCAACAGAATTGTGAGTATTTAGATATTGTCATGCATTTAAATTGAACTTTACTTTGTTATGTTATAACATGCATGTTGTCATTTCAGGAAGAACAAGAAGCGGCTTGGAAACAAGGCTTGTTGGCAGTCGAACGGTACGACGATGTTCTGGGAAAATCTCTGCCAAATCCTGAACATGCTGGGAGGGTGAGAGGAGTGGGAGGCCTGGTTCCAATGAAGAAAACATTCGGGACGGGCTCAAGAAGGAAGACACGCACTTTCTCGAGGTCCCAAGACGAATTTGACGCAATGCTGGATCAAAGAGTGGAGGAGAGAGTAAGAGGACTAGAGGATAAATTACGACAAGAAATGAGAGAAGAAATGGCAATTATGCTTCAGCAGACAATGGGCCAACAAGAAAAGTCGTTTAGCCCAACAGTTGTTCAGAGCAGCTGCCAGTCAGTCAAACCAAGGACAGATATTTCTGGGTTTACAGAGGTAATGCAAATTCATATTTCAATCAGTAGTCCTATGCCTTAGTCCTATCCCGTTACATTTCTAATTAGTTTCACACATATTTTTTTATTCGAGTAAAAACATTTATATTTGTACAGGAGGCAGAACTAAAGTGCAAACTCCATGCGGTTGTAGATGGGAAGACTCTTGTAGTGGCCAGAGGGACAATTCACGTTCCAGTTGTACTAGGTGGAACAATTCACAATATTCCTATGCCGCCCGACCATGCAAGAGTAACGGTGGATGCTATTCAGGACGCAGACTTCATAGAAATGGCCTTACCTGTACCAAATGGCGAGATGCAGACCCTTGCAGAAGTCCTCTGCAGTTACACTGCATGGCCGATGTCCATGATATCGATAGATCCAGATGAGGTATATTGTTATTACAACTCCTTACTTCTTAATTTGTATCTACATGATATAGTTGTAGTTGATCCTGTATTTTATTCCAATTTATTATGAAATTTGCAGGAACCAGGCAAAGAGTTACAATTAGTTCCTGGAAGTCGAAAAGCAACGGGTCACTGCAAGGCGCTCGAGCATATCGATTTTGACAAGCTGGGTCGACGAACATTCAAGCAGCTGCGTGATCATTTCTTGGAGCTAGATGGCGCTCCAGTCATAATCGATCCGCCACTTGATCTTTTCTGCTCAGCAAACCCCATATCCGTTTTTGCAGATGATTATGCGGCCTTGCTTACACCAAAGGAGTGGCTCACTGCACCAGTTGTTCAGATCTGGATGCTGTGAGTTAATATTTGTAATAATTGCAAAATTTAGTATTTAAATCCAAATTTCACATAATTGAGATCACTTGTAAACCTTTTTTTTGCAGGTATTTGCACAAATTCATGAAGGAGGAACTTCCCGATGAGCAGGTTGGTTTCATGGACCCCGGTCAAACGAATGCCATGATATTGAATGATAACCGAGGAGTAGTACTTCAATACATCGGGAAAACACTCATAGAAAATCGGGACAAGAGATTGATATTCATACCTTACCATCAGATGTTAGTGTTATATATATATATATTCTAATTTTATTCTATTTCTTTCAATTCATATAAATTATAGAATATGAGATGATACAAACCTAAAATGCAGAAATCATTGGATATTGGCCGTGCTTATGCCAAGAGAATGTGCATTGTACGTGTACGATTCGGATAAGAGGAGCAATAAAATGCTAATGATCACTGCTGCGGTCGAGGAGTAAGTGCCTTCCTAAATTTTACGTTTGTTTAGAATGCTAATGCTTTTTTATTATTTTATCATTTTAAATATCTCTCGTAAGTACTGATTGTTCAATGTGTTCATATTTCAACAGTGTCTTCATCAGGGAAATTGGTACTTCTTTAACGGTTCACAAGGATTGCAAGGTAATAGTTTCTATTATGATATGATTATAGGGACCTATATGCAAAAATTTGTGAATAAGCCATTTGTATTCTCATTAACGTACATTTGAATTTTTTCAAACTTGTTATATAGTGCCCACAACAACCAGCCGGCTGGGAATGTGGATATTATGCCATGTTTCTCATGCAAGACATAATAAGTGAATTCCTCGATGACTTTCCGAACTTAAAGGTATATATGTATTTATATATTTTTCAATAAGCATCGTCGCTTCAAACATAACAAAATACACAATTAAATGTGCATTCTTCTATCTTTTCAATTATGCAGAGTCTTCCCGCGAAACATACTTTACAACGCTTGAGCGACTTTCGCCAAACGTGGGTTCAATTTATGATGAAAGAATTAAAGTCGAGAAGAAGCTAGTACAACAATTTAGGATGTATACTTAATTTGCATAAACATGAATTTAATTTGTGTAATAATTTAGGATTTGTTTGATTTGTGTGTGATATTTAATTTATGATGTTGTATGTGACATATTTGTATGCAAAAAACAACAATTTAGGATGTGTATGTGCATGTATATGGCCAGCAGTATATGGTAGCTGGCCAAATAAATAAAAATGTTTTTTTTAGATTCAATATAACATCAGGATCGGTCCTATTAAAAAACCGATATAGATACTATTTTTATTAAAAAAAACCTCCAGATAAACAATTAAGATCGGTTATTTTGTAAAAAACCGATCCAGATAACTATCAGGATATACGAACCGATCCTGATAAATATCTGGATCGGTTTTTTTAAAACTCCGAGCTTGATTGTTATTAAAGGTTTTTTCAATAAAAAATATATTGGGATCGGTTCTAATTAAAAACCGATCCTGATAATTATCTGGATCGGTTTGTTTATAAAGAACCGAGCTTGATTGTTATTAAATGTTTTTTAATAAAAAATCTATTCGGATCGGGTCTAATTAAAAAACTGATCCTGATAATTATCTGGATCGGTTCTATGTAAAGCTATTAGGAGCGGTTCTACTTAACAACTGATCCTGCTATATCCTAATCTGCATCGGTTTTTAAAAAGGGCCGATCCAGATTTATTAATAATGTGAGCGGTTAAATTAAAGAGCCGATGCTAATAGTTTCTACCAGGATCGGTTCATTTACCGATCCAGATTATTGTAACTATTTGGATCGGTGTTTTAACCGATCCAGATTATTGTAGTAATCAGTATCGCCTTCATCAGGATCGGTTTTATTCCGATACTAATATTCGTATATAACCGATCCTGATTCCATATTTTCCACTAGTGTATCATGCATTCACCTCGAGATCAGTACGTATTAATTTGCTTAGATACATTTAATGAGAAAGTAACATGCATGCATCACTTAGATAACCCATGCATCACGTGGGAATATGCCAAATGGTGTATTGGTGCGTGGAAAACCAATTCTTGAAATCTTTCTGGTACAACCAATCATGCATGCCATGGACTTAATTTCTTTATCGAAATCTTTCTTCATGCTTTTTTTGAAATATTTGACAGGGGCTGTCAAATTACTACGTACAGCAAACTTAAAAAAGAAAAATTAAAGACAAACATCC
This sequence comes from Carex kokanica, assembly GCA_025461125.1. Taxonomy (NCBI): domain Eukaryota; kingdom Viridiplantae; phylum Streptophyta; class Magnoliopsida; order Poales; family Cyperaceae; genus Carex; species Carex kokanica. The sequence goes on along the minus strand of JAJGRX010001259.1, from coordinate 191,879 downwards.
TCTGAACCCCCCTACACGCCTTAGCCTTTCTAAGCCAAACTACACCACAATCCAGCCTCATGAATCACCCTATCTGCTAACATCTCAGGCCTTGTTAACCGATTCTCAAAGATTCGTGCGTTGCGCTGTTTCCACACAGCCCAGCAAACCGCAACAAATAGCACTTCGTGCTCCTTAGCCTGCAGCCGACCCCTTCCCTGATACCTGGTTCTGGAATGGTGCCAGGTTTCTAGAATAATTGAGTCTCTCCGTGTCACTAACTGAGCCCCTGTCCGTCTGCCAACCTGTTGCCATACCCTGAGGGCATACAGGCATTCAAAGAACAAGTGCAGTGCCGACTCTACTGACCAAGCCTGACATAGGGGACAACTTAGGCCGCAGATCATATTCCTTCGCTGCATAACATCATGTGTCAGCAGCCGTCCCATTAACAGTAAGTAAAAGAATATCTTAACTGTGTCTGGGCATTTGAGGCGCCATATAGCTTTGCTATGCCATTCTATCTTCCCCACACCCGTCAGTACTGTGTATACCGACTTTGCTGAGTATTCCCCCGTAGCGTCAAAATTCCAAAAGATGCAATCCTCATTCGAATTGAAAATTGGGATTGGTATGTGATGGGAATGCGGCATTAAGGCTTCAATGATGCCTGTGGCATCCCTGAGTGAAATTTTCTGAAGTGGTGGTCTCGTCCCTCTTCCATCTGATGTTAGAAGTGGTTGGTTAGCCCATGTATCGTACCAGAAGGAGATGCCAGTGCCCTGTCCGACCAGCCATCTTGTACAACAATGAAAGAGGGGTTTAATTTTGCATAACTGACGCCAGAAGAAGGAGCCCTGCACAGACCAAATAATTGGGCCATCCGAATTGGATCCAATAAATCTCAGTTTAAAAATAATCGATGACCATAGGGAGTCCCTGTCCCTATAGGCCCTCCACCACCATCGGAGCAACAGGGATGTGTTCCTTAGTCTTAAGTTTGCTATCCCCATTCCACCCCACTTTTTTGGTAGAGTGATTGTGTTCCAATTAATCAGTGGCACTCCAAATTTGCCGGTACCATTTCGCCCCCAGAGAAAACCTCTACGTATCTGATCCAACCTTGTAATAACCCATTCCGGGAAGGCAAAACAGGCCATGTAATAGATAGGAATTGCAGAGAGCACCGAGTTGATGAGTTGCATGCGCCCACCCCTAGACACGAGCTTAAGCTTCCAGCCTTCCAGTCTCCTTTCAAATTTCTCAATTAAAGGTAGGAATAAATTCCTGGTGGGCTTACCTAGCGTCAATGGCATACCAAGGTACGTCACCGGAAAGCTTGATTGCCGGCAGCCCATAACTACATTGATCAGGGTTGATTGTGCAGGGTCAACATTAATCGGCACCAACAGACTCTTGTGGTAATTGATATCCAAGCCAGAGACAGCGGAGAACACCCGCAATACCAGTTTTAAGGTTATTACTGTCTCAATGTCAGAACTTGCAATGACAGCCGTGTCATCTGCATACTGGTGTGCCACGATTGAATCTAAAATCCTTGGCGAAATTGGGGCAGTGAGAAGGGAGTTAGCCGACTGTATCATTCTTTGTAGAACGTCTACAGCCAAATTGAATAGGAAGGGGGGAGAGAGGATCTCCCTGCCTCAAGCCCCTGCGGTGCAGGAAAAAATCAGAAGGTTCACCGTTGACCAATATTCTTGATGAAGATGTGCCCAACAAATTGCTAATCCAATACAGCCAATTCTGTGGGAACCCTCTGACTCGGAGCACATTGAGCAGAAATTGCCAGTTAACCGAATCAAAGGCTTTTGCGAAATCTAATTTCGCAAAGATGGCCGCTCTCTTCGTCGATGAGATGTGTTGGATCGATCATTTCCCTCGTTGCAACGAAATTTTCTGAGATTTGCCTCCCTTTGATAAAAGCCGTTTGTCTTTCAGAAATTAGTTCGGGCATCACCAACTTCAATCGATTGGCCAACATCTTTGCGATCACCTTTGGAATTTCATTAATGATGCTAATTGGTCGGTAGTCATGTACGGTTTGTGGGGTGTCAACTTTGGAGATCAAGACAATGTTGGCCTTGTTAATGAGTGTTAAGTCAACTCGGTTTGCAAGGAAACCATGGATAATTGTGGTAATTTCCCCTTTAATTGTAGCCCATTGCCATTGCAGAAACTCATTTGGGATCCCATCAGGACCCGAGGCCTTGTTTTTGGCCAACTGCCTAACCGCCTCTTTGATATCTTCATCCGTGAACGGCCTCTGTAACGGGGTAAGGTCCGCATTGTTAGGGTAAAGAACCGTGGGGTCAAAAGGAAGGCAGTTCTTGTCTGTTCCCAACAAAGCCTGCATTTGTTCCATGAAGCACGTTCTAATCGCTGCCTTCTCCGTTATGGTGTTACCATTGTGCTGAATTTGGATAACCGTGTTCCTTCTAAGCCGGGATGAGGCGTAAGCATGAAAAAACCGGGTGTTTTTGTCTCCTTGACGGAGCCAATTAATCCTGGACCGTTGTTTCCATCTCGACTCTGCGATGTTGGCTAAGGTAAAAGCTCGTTCTTTGACCATTAGCCGAAATTTGAATTCATGGGTAAGAAGAGGTCTCTTCTCCTCTATGCAGTCAAAAAACAGAATGATTTCCTTACAGTGTCGGAGCTGTAACTGTAGCTCCCCAAAATTTGATAAGTGCCACTCTCTTAAGTTGATATGTATGCTATTTAGCTTTTCAATGAATGCAGCCAAGAGGTCTCCATCGCTCATGCATGATCGTTCCCAAATTTCATTGATAATTAGCTTTGCCTGGTGGTTTTTAAGCCAAAAAAGTTCCATTCTAAAAGGCCTCTTGGTTGTCCGATTCTGTCTGCACTGAAGAAGAAGTGGGGTGTGGTCCGACACCGTCATTTTGAGCGCCCGCATAGTTATAATTGGAAATATAGCCGACCATTCCGTAGACATGAAAATTCGGTCTAGCTTGGAGAAGATTGGTGAAGGACGTTTGCTAGACCATGTATATGACCTATTTTTGAGGGGCACCTCTATCCAAGTCAAATCCCTGATGAGGTCATTGAATAGACACATCAAGTTAAGCCCCCGCATATCGCCTGATCGGTCAATGAGCCACCTCACAAGGTTGAAGTCGCCTCCCACTATCCAGGGCCCACAGATCAGATTCGAGAGTAATCTTAATTCATTGATAAACTTTGCTTTCCTGTCATCTACCGAAGGACCATACACATTTGTTACTACAAACTGGACACCCGAATTTAATTGCTTCAGCAACACCGTCACTGTGTGTCTTGTTGCCCATGAGTTAACCATCACATAATTCCTCTTCCAGGATATTAAACAGCCCCCGGCCGCCCCGACCGCATTAATAACAGCACAATTATTCTCAAAGAAGGAAGGGAGAAAGGTCAAAAAATAGGCCAAATCAAAAGTATTCAGTTTTGTTTCTTGTAAGATACAAATATCACACCTAGATTGTCTAATAACATCTCGTACCACATTACACTTATCCACATAACCCAAACCACGGCAATTCCAAGAGAGTAAATTGAATTTTTTAAAGGTTTTGTTAATCATAGGAAAAAAATAACATCAGTCTCTGCAGCAGTGACAGGACTATTAGCAGTCCTCATCAGCGACCATTTCGTCGTCCAAATCATCCTCAGAGTCAAGCTCGAAGTCAATGGGAATACGGTCATCGTCTTCATCATCGGCTACCGCCATTGTTGGTCCAGGTTGAAGATTGTCCATCCTTTCATCATTATCAGCCTGAGCTATTCTGGCCAATTCGCTTGCCCTGCAGGCCACAACGGCCACCCAGCTCATTACAAAAATCATAGTCGACACCAATTTGGTAAAATTCCTTTGGTCTGAGATCAATGTGTGCCTTGGTCCTGCTGGATGAAGCCGGTGTGTTTCTACCTTCAATTTGCTGGCCTGATTTAGATGTGTTGGCCCGGTTACTAGAGGGGCCTTCCTTGTTTGCTGGAGAGTGTTGCTGGCCCGCCATCTTCTTGACCCCCTCCTTACACAAAGAAGAGGCCCGCTGGCCTGTGCTTGGTGGAGACCGAATAGGCAACTTACCTTTTTGGGCCTTCTTGAGGTGCGCAGCCATTTTAGGTGCTTTATGGGCTGTACTCAGATGGAGGTCTTTTTTCCTTTTTTGGCGGACTTGAGTTCTGAATTCTCCCAGAGTGACCTCTGGCGATACAGCTGGCTCCTTTCCTGGAAGGTTCCCTACGCTGACGGAACCTGGAGGCGACAAAAGGAGACCTGACTGGCTGCCAACAATAGAGACAAATTGCTGCCTCCTTGCAGGGGTCTGACGGCTCAGAGACGACCGTTGCTCGCCACGTGGAAGGGAGTTAATAGTGGAATGAGGCGTGTTTGCTGGGGTTGGGATTGGAGATGAATTATCTGGCGGCTGATCCAATGCAGTGTGGATTGTCTGTGGCCGTCTGAGCAACACAATTCTCTTTTCCCCTTCCGCAGGTCCCTTTCCCCGACCCGCATCACAGGTTTTGAAAGCATGATCCAAATGTTCCCGGGCAGCTGTGGCAGGTTGTTGATTTGTTGTGGCGGTTTCCTGTGGCAACCATGTGTCATTGAACTCTCCTTCCCTATCGAACTCCGTTCCGGTCGCCAGCGCCACCTCTCTCAACACCGGGGGGAGGGAATGTATGTCACGTCCCCTACACAGCTCCACCAGCAAGCTTCTTGGCACAGGGATCGTTGCTTCTCCACTAGCTTGGTGTCCCCGGCCACTCATGGAGGGGGCTAACATATCTGAAGGCGATGGCTTGGTGAACCGAGGTGGTTGCTCTGGAAGGTCTTTCGCTCCATAGATTAGGCCAGTTGCAATCTTTCGGACATAGAGTGGTACCAGAAACTCCATTCCGCCGACCACCATGGCGACAAACTTTGTCACTCTGCTTAAATCATCAGTTGCAACCACTGTTGTCCAGACTTTGATGTCATGGCTAGTGCACTGTGATACTGTGCCGAGGTATACCCCAAAGCCACTAACTGCCCTAATGACTTCCTTCTCACAATATAGAGGTGCCGGAATACCAACCAGATCTATCACCATTCTGAAGTTGGGCACTGTAATGGAAGCATCTTCAAGTGGGCACCATGGCTGGAAAGAGTGACCTTTATCCCACAGTGAAGGAGGTGTTGCTCGAATGAAGACTTCCGGAGTGAGTTTTTCAGGCAGCATAATCAAAAATCGCCCTCGCGTCATCGCACTAATAGATACTTCTGTTTTGGATACCAGCTGCGACATAGCCACCATGTCAGCAACCTCATCAATCAACAGGTCCCCTTCCGGGTTGGCGGCGTAAAGGACAACCGCCTGTTTGAGTCGGTCCATCTCATCATAATACTCCGGGTCTCGATCAACAAAAGAGTAAAGCTTGAAAGGTCTATCCTCCACGAAGGACGGTGGTACATAGGGATACGTGCCTGTAAGAAGGTCATCAAATCCAGGCTCTCCCAGGGCATCTGAGACCTGTGACGAATGAGTAGTAGGCCGGTATGGCGCAGAGGTGAACGAGCCATAGGGTTGGGTGGAGCCCGCCGGGTAGGATGAGGGGGCCAGAGACGAAGGAGGCTGAAGCCGGGATGTCTGGGGCTTACTGCCGGGTTGGGTTGATGAGCCTGAGGTAGTGGAGCCTGTCGCCGGTTTGGGTTGAGGAGCCAAAGGTGATGGCACTACCGGGTGGTCAGGGCATCTGTTTGCAGTATGGCCGGTGCCCCAACACTTGCCGCACCTAGTCGGGTTACGGCAAGAAGCCGCATTGTGACCAGTCTGACAGCAGCGAAAACAGCGCCCTTGCCATTCGCTGAAGAGAGAGCTAGGTGGAAATCGAAGGCGGGTGGGGCTAGGCGGCGATACATAGTAGGTGGTTACGGCACGAGAGTTAGGTGAGGGTGGCGGTGAGTGTGCGGGGGAACTTGTGGCTGAGCCGGCCCGCGTGGAGGGAGTTGGCCTAGTTGACACCATGGCTGCATAGGAGGGGCGGGTGGTGCGGGGAAGGTAGGGCTTGGCCACGGGTGTTGCAGGGTCGGAGGGGACCTTCCAGTTCGTGGGATACCGTCGTCGCCTAGAGACTAGCTGCCATTCTCCTGTAGCCGCCATCTATGAATTAGAATATCTTTCTTCATGCTTATACCATGTGTTGCATTGGAAATTGATATTTGAGATTGAAACCGTGGAATAAGTTGTAAGTTTTTGGAAAAAGAGATAAATATTGAAATCTTCTTACGTCGATTAAATAGAAAACTAGAATGACAAGTAATACCGCCAAGTATTTTTTTTCCATTTTTAGAGAAAAAAAGGGTTAGAAAAGAGTGTTAATTAAGCCCATACATGTGTGCTTGTGGGATAAAGAAACATCAACCTGAGTCTTGTATAGTTATGGTCTACATGTGGAAGAGTCAAAGAATTAGAAATAGATAAATAAATGCATGGTTCTTTGCTGCGTTATGTATATATATATATACCATATTAAATTTGAAGATTTTATCCGCAGAAGAAAGTTCAAACTTTGTTTTCATTGGAACACAAATTCTGTTATTTGCTTTGACAGTTACTGTGTTTTATTGTTGTCCATTATTAATTTTTAGGACAAAGAAGATGATGTCAAAGCGGGTGTTAAATCGACCGCGTTGCTGTTTGGAGATTCGACTGTGTACTGGAATTTAAGTTTTTCAGCCATCAGTATTGGTTGTTTCTTACTTGGAGGTAGGGCTGGGCAAAATAGCTCGAACTCGTAACTCATTCATAACTCGCTCATTTACAGCTCACTTTAACTCGCTCATTTATAACTCGAGTTGGCTGGCTCGTTTAATAAATGAGCTGAGTTTGAGCTCACCCCAACTCGCTCATTTATAACTTGAGTTACACAGTATTGATCACAATAAATCTCAGAAATTCAGACCTTGTAACTAAACCCAAATCCCTCAGACCCTCACGGAACCGATTAGTTTTTGTTAAGCTGTTTTTTATGCATATGAAGTTGTTGGATACTACTCCCTTTGGCCACATGAAAAAGAATTCATATCACCTAAAGTAACTCAAATTTTGATTTTAGATCAGCACCTATTAAACTGGTTAAATGAGTTATAAACGAGTTGTGAGCCAACTCGAGTTGATAACGAGCTGAGTTCGAGTTAGCTCTATAGCTCGTGATTACCATCCCAACTCGAGTTGACTCGCTCGTTTATTTAATGAGCTGAGTTCGAGTTGGAGGTAACTCGCTCAAACTCGGCTCATTTACAGCCCTACTTGGAGGCTACAATGGTGGCCTTGGTAAGATTCTGCGCCTGATCTTAAATTTGTATCTTCTAGACAACTTTAAGGCGAAGAAGGCATGCTAAGTAAAAAAGTTTGGTCAAATTTGAAAAGTTCAGTTCAGCTTAATTCCTGCAGAAGTTACCGTATTGAAACGTACCAACTTTTTGTTATTGTTATGCTGAAGTACTCTGTTTTTGTTGTATGAATTGAAATAGGCCTCCAGACCTACTAACTTTAAAAAAAAAAAATTCAAAATATGAGTTGGTCTATCATGCTTTTGGAAGTAAAGTGTATGTTTTACTTTCCTCTTTTATCTTTATTTTCAAAGTTCAAACATTCGATCCGAAAAGTTCAACATATTCTTCATATGAAAATGTGTTTGGAGACCAAATTTCACATTTTTTAGAAACTTTTTGCTATTTGTTTAGAACTTTTTAAAATCGCTATTTTATTATAGTAAAAAAAAATTAGCAAAAAGTTCTTAAGAACAACGATTTTATAAGATGTTTTAAAAAAAACCAAAAAATCCCCAAAAATGTAAAAGTTTGTTTCCAAACATATTTTAACATGGATAATATGTTGAATTTTTTGAATCAAATATGCATGTTTGAATTTTGAAAATGAAGATATGAGCAGAAATTACAACAGACACTTTATTTTTCAAAGCATGATAGTCCAACTCGAAAAATATATTCTATTTCCATTTTTTAACCTACTAAACTCATTGAACGAAGTATGGTTTATTAGTTGGGATATGGTACATTGCAATAAATTAGCCACTTTGTGCATTGGATCATAAACCGTTATATTGAAAGTTCAAAATGTGAACCTTTCAACATGATTTACATATTAAAATATTTGGAGACCAAATTATTTTTGAATTTTTTTGCTATTTTAAATTTTTTAAAAATCACTGTTTTATTTAAATATATTATTTAAAACAGTGATTTTAAAAAATTCTTCAAAATTAGTAAAATTTTTTAAAAAAAATGTAAAATTTGGTCTCCAACACTTTTTTAATAATGAGATCATGCTGAAAGGTTCGAGTCGACTGTTTGAACTTTGAATTTAACGGTTTATGATTCAATGCACAAAAGAGTCCATACATTACAATGTACCATAGCCCAACTCATAATTTATTTACAAATTTGATAAATAATGATACGTTTTGATTTTTAAGAGACAGGAACGACAAAAATTATAAATAAAAGTTAGAAAAGTAGAAATCCATAAAATAATTTTAACTACAAATTGTCCAAACATAAAAAAAAGAGAAAGAAAAAGAAAAAAAACATAAACTTGAGAAGGTTGCCGGCCGGTCTCTGCGTTTACTACTACTTCAATTCACCTATTTTGACTATTAGCTCGGTTGTTAATTTTGCTGGTGCAATAATTCACAATTTGGATTGTTCTTACGGAAGTAAAAGTAAGAATTAATGAACCATTGTTTGGTCATCACAGAAATATTAATTATTGTAAATGTTAGGGCATGTGACCCAAAGAAGTCCAAGTAAGGAACCCTCCTTATGCCTGTGGTGTTGAAAATGGACGCTTTGGGAGAAACTCTGAAGGGGCGATTGGCATGGCGACAAGCGACTATAGAGGCCATAGCAGCTGCTACGGCAGGAAGGGGAAGCAACCAGCCAGCGTACAGGGAGGGACTGACCTATGCAGAGATGGTGCTTTTCAAGGCAAAGCAGCCCAGAGAAGTTAATGAACAGGGAAACAGAGAGGTGCCAAACCTGACTGCATTCATGGCAAACCCACCTGTCAAACCACAGACAGCTCAAACTACAACCCAAGCACGCAAAGAGATAAATGCTCAGCAGAAGGAGAACAACAAAAACCCACAAGACAACTGGATCCTGGTAACAAGGAAGCACAGAGGCAAAAACGTACTCCAACAGACTAGAAATACACACCCTGAATTACGAAAGCAGAAGGTAGCTTTAATGGCAGAAAATAGGTGTTTTAGGTGTCTTACAAAAGGGCACAAAAGTTCAGTTTGTAGAAACACTATCAGATGCCTTAAATGCAGAAATTATGGCCACACGGCAGGTAGATGCACTGCCATTAAGAACAAGGTTATATTGCCTACAAAAGAACGTGCTGAGAACACAGTGAAACACACACTCCCTGCAAAACAACCCAAAGAAAAAAGCAACATGACGCAAGAATCTGAATGGGAGACGATGGACCTTCTGCCACCGTCGCTGGTCGAAGGGAGGCCGGGCACACTACGGGTATGCCTGCCGCCGAGGGCGCGCAATGCCTCTTATGGTGTGCTTGATCACTCCGCTGTGGTGCTTGCGGGTCCTCACCATGCAGACCCGTACCTAAGTCAGCGCATTGCCACTGCCTTGGCAGGGCACTTCGATTTGCACCCTAGAGACTTCAGAGTCATGGCCCCGGATGCAACCATTGGTGATAGGCTTGTAGAATTTCCAAACATTGATCTATGCCGTGCAGCGGTCAATGAAGGTTTCTTTGTCTTAGCAAATGGGACTGAAGTGCAACTGAAACAGTGGACACCGGCATTGGGCATGGTGCAATACCCGATGACATATAGAGCACGGGTCAAGCTCTTCGGGGTACCGATATACAGCCGAAGCGAGCGAGAAATAAATCACCTCATCTCAGGGATTGGTTACGTGGATGCCATGACATCGGTTTACGCCGATGGTAAATTTGACTCTCTAAGGGTCTTGATAGCTTGCCATGACCCGAAAAACATACCCCAGGAGCTCCTCATGTCCGCAGACCCGCATGCCAAGATAGTCCGTGTGCAACTTGAAGGATTTTTTAGTATCGAAAATGACCTTGTCTCACCTACACCATGCAATGAATCACAGCCTCCACTGCCCTTGTGGCGAGCAAGAGATGGCTATGAGGAAGGCAACTCAAGGGCAAACAATCGTAGAGATGGGGCATATAGAGGGCATAGACACAAGGGCCTCGGCAGTAATGGTCATTGGCCAAGAGGTGGCCATGGTCAAAACTGGACCAAGAGAAAGATACTAGAGACGGCAGTGGTTCATCCGAATGGAGAAGATGAATTAAAATCATTACCACCACAAGTTCTGTTAGTAATCAGTGAGACAGAAGAAACAATTTTTGTGAATGAAATGGAGGGAGAAGTTCTGACAAATGGAGAGGAACTCACTAATCAACCACCCTATCTAGTGACAATTCAAAATAGAAAAAGAGAACAATCAGACATCCTAGCTTCTGATGTCAAAAAGGTGGTGTCAGCCATAACGGATATAGCACACAAAATGGAAATAGTAGGGGTCACGCCTCTGGAGCAAGCGTATGGGTCTGGAGAAAGCATTAATATTGATCTGATGTGCATTTATGAGAAGGACACGCGGGTCAAACTCAGCCTCAAAATTACTCCACGCATTCTGACAGTTAGTTTCCCGAGCTGGTTCGCATTTGGAGTGATTAATACAACAAAGATTGATGGGCCAACAATCAAAGCAAGGGAAATAAATTATGGGCTGACCAATTCGGTTGAAATATTTAAAGGCAGCAGGGCCATCAAGTCAAGCACTACAAAACCGCTAATAGGCCAGTTATGGGCCGAGTACGCGCAGGAACAGACACTCACATCTCTCTATTTATTGGCAACTGCCCAATGTTCACTCACAAAGTTTAATCCAACAAACCTGGGCCTAGAACATGCATCCCAAGGCATGAAGACCGTGCAGTACACAAGAGAGCTAACACAAATCAAAGATCAAACAGCGGGTGGAAAAAAAGGAAAGTCTTCCCAAGATATGACTGGGTCCGAACAAGAGGAAGATGTACAGAGCGGAGAGCAAAGAGGGCAGGCAGCTCCGTCCAGCGTGCAAGAAGGACAGGCAGACAGTCACAGTTTGCCTCTCCTTGAGGGACCACCGCCCGGATTCGAAGACCCGCCGTCAACCGGTAGGCGCCGCAGCAACAGAATTCAAGCCATGCAAGGGCCGCTATACATGTCAGCAATAGACAAGGCGCGGGTTACACAAGGGTATGCAAGGATAGATGAAACCCCAGTAAAATCAAGGCCAAGGGGAAGGAAGCAAACAGAGCCAGCAAACTTGACATATCTACATAACCTAGACCCACTATCGGCCACGCAGGCGAGTTTGGTTGTGGCCATGGCGGGGGTGACAATTGATCAGCACATTCAGAATCATATCGACCAGGTGCTGGTTACGCCGAGACCGTTGACCCCGACACACGTTTAATCAGGGACAATCAAATCTTGCCTTGTAGAATGTTGGCAAGGTTTTTAATGTTAAGTTTTTTAGCAATTTCATTTGTGCAAGAGGAAGTTTTTAGGGTGCACCCGATTACAATGTGCAAGGGGCAAGTGGAGAGGTTTAATTCGGTTAGTAGAGGGGTGGTGTTAAGAAATTGGATCTTCGATCCGAGCATCTTGTTTTGCCATTATAATTTAAAGGAAAAAGATGGAGTTATTTGCTTTAATGAGTACAACACAAAAACTCAATTTTAATTTTATTTCATGGAATGTAAGAGGGCTAAACGAGCGTGCAAAAAGGTTGGCAGTAAGACAGACTCTACTAATTGAGAGGCCGCAAATTGTTTGTTTGCAAGAGACGAAACTAAGAGATTTTGATGATGCAAGACTTAACCAGACGGTGGGCCGATCTCTTGATGGCCACTTTCAGCTACCGGCTATTGGTACCAGAGGTGGAGTGCTAATAGCTTGGACCACAAACAAATTCTCTCAGGTCCAGGCACAGGCAACCCAACACACATCCACAATCCTCTTCAAGAATAACTCAGATGACTCCCAGTTCTATTTCACGGGAGTATACGGTCCCTCCACAAGGACCGAAAGAAGTCGCTTCTACGAAGAATTAAGGCAGGTAAAACCAACAGATGGCAAGCCCTGGATTATGTGCGGAGATTTCAATGTAACAATACAGCCAGAAGATAGAACAAACAACAATAGCGAATGGAGTCAGACGGTTGCCTTTGCTAATTTGGTATCAGAATTGGGACTTCTAAACATGACAATGCATGGCGGACGTTTCACATGGTCAAATGAGCGAGACCAACCGCATATGGCAAGGCTAGACAGATTTCTCATCTCGGCGGAATGGAATCAATCATTTCCAAACTCCAACCAGAAGCGTCTCCCCAATACATCATCAGATCACTGTCCTATACAGTACACAGCTCAGACACATTTTAAAAAATCAAGGTTTTTTAGATTTGAAAACTGCTGGTTGAGGTTACAAGATTTTGTAACTATGGTAGAACAAAAGTGGACTGGATGGGATGTTGCCGGAACACCACTACAATTGCATGACAAAATGGCGAGGTTACAGACTGCAATAAAGGATTGGGCAGCAGACAGAGTGGGAAATATTACCAAACAAGTCACAGCGTGTAGAGACTACTTGGGATGGATCGACAGGATAAAGGAGATCAGACCCGCTACTGACCTTGAAAAACTCTTCACATGCCTCGTCAAAAAAAGGTACACTGACCTCTCCATTATGCAGGAGGATATTTGGAGACAGCGGGTAAAAGCAAAATGGGTGCTTGAAGGCGATAGAGGAACAAAATACTTTCATGCATATGCATCGTGTAGAAAGCGAGCCAATAACATCACACAGATACAATACAACAACCAGATGTACTCCGATCACAGAACCAAAGCCAAGGCCTTTTTTGATTTCTATGTGGAATTAATGGGGAAAGAGTCACAACTGACTCCGACACTAGCTTGGGGTAACCTTTACCCAGAGCCGACTGATTTAAGCCAGTTGACTGTACCAATCTCTGCAGCAGAAATAGAAGCAACAGTTGCGAGCCTTCCGAATGGAAAGAGCCCGGGACCAGATGGATACACGACATAATTTTACAAAAAGTTTGTCAAGCTTCTATTGCCGGACCTCACTTCAACAATAAAATCAATCACAGAGGGAGGTAACCAGCTTGAGCCACTAAACACGTCATACATAGTTCTCATACCGAAAAAAGAAGCACCGACAAAGCCAGAGGACTTCAGGCCGATTAGTCTGGTACATGGGGTGCAAAAAATATTTTCAAAAATCCTGGCAAACAGATTGCAGCACAGGATGCAGGAAATCATAGACACGGCTCAATCTGGATTCCTAAAAAACAGACAGATAACAGAGAGCTTCATTTATGCGCAGCAGGTCCTAACACGAGCAAAGCGGGAGAAGATATCAATAGCCCTATTTAAGGCGGACATAAAGAAGGCTTTCGACACGCTTAGCTGGGATTTCATGTTAAAAACCATGCGACAGCTAGGCTTCCCGGAGATATGGATCACATGGATCAGGTCTTCGGTCTTGCCAGGGACCTCGCAGGTTATTATCAATGGACTCCTCGGAAAGAAAATAACCCTAAGAAGAGGCGTTAAGCAAGGAGATCCATTATCGCCACTTCTGTTCATTACTGCGATGGACTTTCTAGCCAGATACTTTGCCAAACTGGCAAGCACAGGTGCAATCAGGTTGCCTTTTATGGGAATGAAGCCATGCTTGTTGTACGCGGATGACGCCCTGTTCTTTATCAAACCGGAGGTGCAACAACTCCAGGCGTTACAGATAGCGCTCACGGTATTTCAAAATGTATCGGGCTTGGCAATAAACCCTCAGAAGTCCGAACTTATAATCTCTGACCCGCAGCCACAGGATACGGCTCAGCTACCTCTCATTCTAGGATGCAGATTAAGTGGGTTCCCATTTACATATCTCGGTCTACCATTATCAAACAAGAGGTTGCCAAAGACAGCATATTTACCACTGATACACAAGCTAAGTCGAAAACTGGCAGGATGGGCAGCCAAACACCTATCAATTGCGGGAAGACTGGTTTTGCTAAATGCGGTTCTATCGACATTGCCATCGTACTTCATGATGGTACTCAAATTACCGAAATGGGTCATCAAACAAATAGACAAAATCAGAAGAAGATTCTTATGGCACGGAGTCAACCAACAACCAAACAAGATGAGCCTGGCTAATTGGGCATTGGTCTGCAGACCTAAAGAATTCGGTGGCCTTGGAATATCGGACTTGGCAAATTTTAACAAAGCCTTGCTCATGAGATGGATTTGGTACTGGCAAAAGTCGGAACAGCGGATGTGGAAACCAGTTTTTCAGGGAACGAGGCTCAGTGAAACTCTAATGCCTGATTCATCGCTTTTCACTGGCGCGCTGAAACGGGCTCATGTTTTCTGGGAGACAGCGGTCACGCACGTCTGCGGGCCAGGTGACCGGATATCACTATGGAATCACAACTGGGGATATGGCATATTGAAACACGAATTAAAAGCTCTATACACACACGCGATCGACGCTTCAATCAACTTGAAGCAAGCTATGCTAGGCCCGATTAGGGACAGTTTCCAACAAGTCCTTACGGTAGAGGCACAAGAGGAACTCCAAATAATTCAAGGCTACCTACGGAGAGTGGTGACACATACAAACCAAGAATAGGATGACATTCGATGGAATCGGACGGAAACAGGGACCTACACGATCAAAAGCGCATACCGGGCTCTCAAAAACCAACCTTTCATTGCAAGTCACGTACACCGACTGTGGAAGTTACAAGTGCCACCGAGAATTCAAGTCTTTGGTTGGCTCCTGGCAAACAACAGACTGCTGACCATAGACAACCTACGGAAAAGAGGATTACCTATCACAAACATGTGTGTTATGTGTCGCCGCAATGCCGAGTCAGCCGTTCACATGGTGGAACACTGCGTATTCACCACAGAGATGTACAGAAGGATGGATATCACAACAACAATGAGAACAAATGCGATCGGCGCTTTAATGCGGCTAGAAAACAACAAAAGGGCTAGAGAAACATTACTCGTGGCGATGTTTGTTATCTGGAGAGAAAGATGTGCACGTATATTCCGAGATACCAACAAAAACCTCGGACAATTGATAGAGGAAGTGGTGATCTTGCTGCAGCACCGCGATCATCCGACGGGAGGAACATGAATAGTCGGCAATTTCCCTCTCTTTTCTTTTTAATCTTTAAGTTTTCTAGTTTCTAGTTATTTTACTTTCTTTCTTTTATTTTGCTTCTTATTTTCAGCTCAAACTTGTCTGAGCGACTTGTGTTTATTTTCAACTTTTGCAACTACAAACCTTTTGTAACTGCAATTATCAATTAAATATGGGCTAGACCCTTATTTTTCCTCAAAAAAAAAAGAAGTCCAAGTAAGAATACTCATTACCCAGGTAGAGGTAGGTGGGTCTCTTCAAATTTGAAACACTCCTTAAGCATATACACCTACCCAGCCCAGGTCAACTAACTTAATTACTATCTCTAACTACATTTGCCATCCTGGTCAAGTACATGCATTTGCCATCCAGGTCTAGTAAGAATACTCATGTGACCCAAAGAAGTCCAACGTGGCATGATATCTGACCATCCACACAACCTACCAGTTACCATCTTTCTCTTATATATTCTCACCACCCCTGCCTTGTCAATTTATCAAAACTCTCAGAGTCTCTTTTCCTACAAACCAAAACCAAATTATTAAACTGTCAGTACAATCTGACAACATTAGTCATGTCGAAAGTTGATGAAATCAGACAAGCACAGCGTGCACAAATATCAATTTATAAGTTATATGGTGCCCTTTAGATACTCTAGAAATAAATATCATTAAACATGACACAAATATCAAGTACATGAATTGCACAACCCAACATTATTCTAGAAACCCTAAACATTTAATCTATCTAAGAAACCCAAATACATTCATTGTGACTAATTGACTAATTAATTAAGTTTAATATTTCCAAAATTATTACGGTACCAGACGAAGTAAATATCAGAGAAAACAAAAAATTTGTTTTGGCAAAAAAATTGTTATTAATATAATTCCTTTTATGCAAAAAAACTACTATGAAATACATTATCGTAAACAGTTATACTCTTATATCTATATTGCATGGACGCAACTATGTAATTTATAATATCTTCCAATATATTGGAGTTTGTTAAATATGCTAATTGCCCTTTTAACTCTTCTTCCATCTAAAGCTAACAAAAAAGCTCGTGGCTCATGGCCCACTTGGTATAAGCCCGTGACTCGATCAGTATAAACTCGTTCGTTAGTGGACCGAGCTAAAACAAGCACACTCGCCACAGACTCGAGCCAGAATTAACTAGTTTGAGTTAGGCCTGGCTCGGTTCATTAATGATCTATTGAATATACGTAGTTTAATAGTTTAACTGGATCCGTTCACTTCGGATTGGGGGATACTATGATCTATAGATGTTATAGCTAGTGTTATGGTAATTGCACTTTGGACTGTGCTTAAGTTGATTGGTAATTTTGCGTGGACTATGTGTTAATTAATTATAAGTAACTATAGCTTAAGGAAAAGTCTGCGACATCAATAAATATTTGGCCGAATTTTGGCCATAAGTTCTTCATACGAGCTCCGATTCAGCTGATCCAAAATTCTGTTGAAAGTTGACAACAAGCTCTGCAACTTTTACGAGAAACATTTGTCGAGAATATGAATGTATCATAGTCAAAAGGACGTGTCAAGATAAATGGTCAGTTTTGGGCTGTGTGTTATTAATTAGTTGGTTGTGAGTTGTTAGT
The DNA here is from genome assembly GCA_025461125.1 of Carex kokanica. Lineage (NCBI taxonomy): Eukaryota > Viridiplantae > Streptophyta > Magnoliopsida > Poales > Cyperaceae > Carex > Carex kokanica. The sequence goes on along the minus strand of JAJGRX010001259.1, from coordinate 174,944 downwards.
GGGTTTTAAATATGGTCAAAATTGTATTTGAATTCTGCTTACTTGTGGGTTTCTAGGAGAGTCTTTTTAGAGTCTCTAGGAGATTAGTAAGTGTATTTTGGTATTAGAAAAAATAGTTGAAAGTTGTAATAATTGCTAGGTAGCTTCTAGAGAAAGGAATATGACTATATAACAACCCAAAGTCATTTTGTAATCAGATTATTGAGTTATTACAAATTTTATTTATTGAGTTGAGTTTTATCTCCTCTTATTCTCGGTTGGGTTGAGCTTTGCTCCTCTTGAGTAATGTATTAGTTGAACTAACTAGTGTTCTTGTAATTCTCTGTGGCCGGACCTTGTCATACAAATTACAGAAGATGACTTTGATCAATGTATCCTTAATGACCAAAACTCTTTCTAATGTAAATTGAAATCAGGATTGACATTTATGGCGTTAACATAGGAATTAAAATGATTCATATGCAATTGACTTCTCGAAACCTCAGACACCGCTCGCAGGGGGCTGCCGCCTCCCTGCCACCCCCCGCATAATTCTAAAATCAGGTCCACATACATAACATGTATCTTTTCTTTATCATGGATTTGTCGCCTGCAAGACAATAAATAATAACATTGCATGTCTTGTTAGTAAGGAAAAAATCTAAATTATGATAGATGATGATCTAAATTAAAATGTTTTGTTATATAAACTAGAGAAACGAGGACAGGATTTATAGATTAAGTGAAAAGAGATTAGGTCCGAAAAGTTAGTTGCACTTGGACTGGCGGTCTGTGAGAGTTGCCTTAAGTAGTAGGTGTGTAATTGGAAAGAGTGTGACAAATTTGAATATATGACAGGCATGTGTATGGTTTACTAAAGGTCCCCGTACAATACCAAAATCCTATATATGCATGGTTCCTTGTTGCTTCCTTACTAGAAAAGGAAATGAGTTAAAACTTACTACGCGCTCTAGTCCAATACATAATACTAACAAATCAGACAGCAACACAAGTCGTTGTTGGTGGGTTATTTTGAACCACCAACCCTTGTATGAATATTTCACTTCTGACTTGCAGCACTCTGTAAAACTGAAATTGGAACCCAAGTTTCAGATTACATTTTATCTCAATTTGGGTGATTGGAATGAATTGACATTGGAGGAGAGGTGACATTAAAGACAGAACCGTACCATCATTGAGGTGGTTTGTCATCAATAGCTTGTAAAAAACGTACTAATAACGTACTAATTTGGATAATTTCTAGACGTTGATTTTTTAACATATTGATTCACAGACATACAAAATTGAAATGTGATAATTTTTTATGAGTACATAGAGAAAATAATATAGATCACATCAAACGGTTTTATTTTGACGTTTAAGTTTTAACTTTGAGTTATTAAAGTTTTCAAAAATGAGGCATGATGGAGGCACAAAAAATGAAGACATTTGAACTCTCATCTTATTTGAATGATTCCAGTAAAATGGAGGCACAAAAAATTGATGCATTTAAAAAGTTCTTCAAAAGTAGTAAAACTTTCAAAAAAATGTAAAATTTGGTCTCCAACACATTTTTAATAATGAGATCATGCTGAAAGGTTCGAGTCGATTGTTTGAACTTTGAATTTAACGGTTTATGATTCAATACACAAAAGAGTCCATATATTATAATGTACCACACCCCAACTCATAATTTATTTACAAATTTGATAAATAATGACACGTTTTGATTTTTAAGAGACGGAAATGACAAAAGTTATAAATAAAAATTAAAAAAGTAGAAATCCATAAAATAATTTTAACTATAAATTGTCCAAACATAAAAAAGAGAAAGAAAAAAAACCATAAACTTGAAAGAATTAATTGACCTAATTTGACTAATTTGACTATTAGCTAGCTAGGTTGTTTTGTTGGTGCAATAATTCACAATTTGAAGAACTAATTGACCACAACGTAACACTTGAAAGAAAGTTTTTGGATTGTTCTTACGGAAGTAATCATCAGCTAGCGTCTTTGTTTGAAAAGGAATGAACCATTGTTTGGTCATCATAGAAATATTAATTATTCTAAATGTTTGGGCATGTGACCCAAAGAAGTCCAAGTAAGAATACTCATTGCCCAGGACCCAGGTAGAGGTAGGTGGGTCTCTTCAAATGTGACCCAAAGAAGTCCAACGTGGCATGATATACACCTACCCAGCAGTTACCATCTTTTTCTTATATATTCTCACCACCCATCCCTTGTCAATTTATCAAAACTCTCTCAGTCTCTTTTCCTACAAACCAAAACCAAATTATTAAACTGTCATTTCTGTTGTAGTACAATCTAACAACATTAATCATGTCGAATGTTGATGAAATCAGACAAGCACAGCGTGCACAAGGCCCGGCTACCATACTGGCAATAGGTACTGCCACACCGGCCAACTGCATTAACCAGGCAGATTATCCTGATTACTACTTCCGTATCACAAAGAGCGAACATATGACTGAGCTCAAGGAGAAGTTCAAGCGCATGTGTAAGTGATTTTGCTAGTTTATACAACAAAACATTTAAATTTAGATCATCATCTATCATAATTTATATCTCTTCCCTTACTAACAAGACATGCACCGTTATTATTTATTGTCTTGCAGGCGACAAATCCATGATAAAGAAAAGATACATGCACTTGACAGAAGAGATACTGAACGAAAATCCAAACATCTGTGCTTATATGGCGCCATCTCTCGATGCACGTCAGGATATTGTTGTCAGGGAGGTTCCAAAGCTCGGGAAGGAGGCAGCAGTCAAAGCCATCAAGGAATGGGGCCAGCCCAAATCCAAGATCACACACTTGATTTTCTGCACTACAAGTGGTGTGGACATGCCAGGAGCTGACTATCAAGTCACCAAACTCCTTGGCCTCCGTCCATCCGTCAACCGCTTCATGATGTACCAACAAGGCTGCTTTGCAGGGGGGACCGTCCTTCGTATGGCCAAAGACCTTGCTGAGAACAACTGTGGGGCCAGAGTGTTGGTGATTTGCTCAGAGCTCACTGCTGTTACCTTCCGCGGACCCACAGAGTCACACCTCGATTCCATGGTTGGACAAGCACTTTTTGGGGACGGCGCTGCTGCTCTCATAGTTGGAGCTGATCCCTTGCCAACAATTGAACGACCATTGTTCCAGCTAGTTTCGGCTTCACAAACAATCCTGCCCGACTCGGAGGGAGCCATAGACGGCCACCTTCGTGAAGTGGGTCTGACCTTCCACCTCCTCAAGGATGTGCCAGGGCTCATCTCCAAAAACATCGAGCAGAGTCTTGTTGAGGCATTCACTCCTATCGGTACGTTTAATTATAAAAAGAAGAAATTAAGAAGAACTCTAAACCACTTAATTTCAATTAGATTCATTTAAGCAAGCATATATATCTGATAATTACATGTACCTCTGGTAGGTATTAATGATTGGAACTCAATCTTCTGGGTAGCACACCCCGGAGGCCCGGCAATCTTGGACCAGGTTGAGGCCAAGCTTGAGTTGCACAAGGAAAAGATGTGTGCAACAAGGCAGGTGTTGAGCGAGTATGGTAACATGTCTAGTGCTTGTGTGTTGTTTATTTTGGACGAGATGAGAAGGCGATCAGCAGAAGAAGGCAAGGCGACCACTGGAGAGGGGCTCGAGTGGGGAGTGCTTTTTGGTTTTGGGCCTGGACTCACCGTCGAGACCGTTGTCTTGCATAGCGTTCCCATCACCACCTCATAAGTCACAAGTCATAAGAGAGAATCACATCTTCATGACTGAATTGCCCCAATTTAGCTATGTCGTTTCTAAACAAAATTACTATTAGATACAAATTTATATATTGTACTATTCATGCTCATTGAGAATTGTAGAGAGGAAAGTGATAAATAGATTATTTCTTTTATTTCTTTCAAACAATGTTGAGATTTACTAATACTTCTCCAAACGTTGGAGTTCGGTTTACAAGGGTATGCTTTGAGCAGCATTTTTTTTTTTTTTTTTTTGTGCGTTGAAAGCCCTTGGCGAGATTTACTAATACTTCTCCAAATGTTGTATTTTGTTTATTTATTTTAATGAAAAAATGTGAACTGTAATCTAGAAATTATGTTGCATTATTCTAATTTTCTGAAATTTGAATGAATTTTGAAAGATTAGTTTTAGCCAAGAATTTTTTTTTTTTTTTGAAAACTTGGTAGTGACTACCAAGACTATATTAATAAATTTGTTTGATACATATAGCCAATAATTGCCAATTCAAAAGGTTGGCCCTCTTTTTCAGCCAATGAAACGAAAATAACATCTTGTACTAGAAGAAAATTTTAATAAAAGGTAAGAGTAATCCGGGAGAAAGGTTATTTAATTCCTATGTTAATGCTATAAATGTCAATCCTGATTTCAATTTACATCTCTTAATCTTTCAAAACATTAGAAAGAGTTGTGGTCATTAAGGATAAATTCACCAAAATCATCTTCTGTAATTTGTATGACATGGTCCGGCCACGGAGAATTATAAGGACACTAGGTAGTTCAACTAACAAATCTCTCAAGAGAAGCAAAGCTCAATCCAATAGAGAATAAGAGGAAATAAAACTCAACCCAATAAATAAAATTCGTAATAACTCAATAATATGATTACAAAATAACTTTGGAGTTGTTATATATATAGCGATATTCCTTTCTCTAGAAGCTACCTAACAATTATGAAAACTCTCAATTTTTTTTTTCTAATACCAAAATACACTTACTAATCTCCTTGAGGCTCTAAAAAGACTCTACTATAAATCCACAAGTAAGTAGAATACAAACACAATTTTGATAATATTTAAAAACCACTGACAACTCACAACCAACTAATTAATAACATAGCCTAAAACTGCCCACTTATCTTGACACGCCTTTTTAACTATGATACATTCATATTCTCGACAAATGTTTCTTGTAAAAGTTGTAGAGCTTGTTGTAGCTTTCAACAGGATTTTGGGATCTAGTTAAAGATGATATGTATTACTATGTACCCAGTATTATACTCATGATACTTCTCTGACCCCATTGAACAAATCCATAATATGTCTCATTACTAAGGAAAAAGATGCCAAGCAAATTTCAAAATATGGACCTATAAGCTTAGTTAACTATAGTTTTAAAATTATTTCCAAGATTTTGACTTTCCGACTTGAAGCCATCATGCATATAATCATTGATATTATTAGTCAAGCTGCATTTATTAAAAATAGGTATATCTTAGACAATGTAGTTTTGAGTCAGGAAATCATACACCATTGTCAGATGACTAATACTTTTGGAGTAGTGATTAAAGTTGATTTTGAAAAGGCTTACGACAAGATAAATTGGCAATACCTTCTAGATATTTTACACCAAAGAGGGTTTGGATCAAAATGAATTAGTTGGATAAGGATTGGCTATATAGCTCACAATCCTGCATAAATATCAATAGAGAACTCACTCCATATTTTTTCTGCAAAAGGGGAGTCAGACAAGGGGACCCTCTTTCCCCTTATCTGTATAACCTGACAGCTGATACCCTTTGTAAGATATTTCAAATAGGGAGAACAGCTGGAGTAATACAGGGCTTAGGTCCACCTCTGCTAGATGGTCATTTTGCCTCTAATTGTCATTATGCCGACGACACAATAATATTTCTAAAAGCAGAGACTAATAATGTAGAACATGCCTGGTGGATACTTCTAGCTTTTGAAGCTCTTTTAGGGATTCAAATGAATTACACTAAGACCTCTATGTGCCTTATCAATACTAAACATCTCAATGACTTAGCATCTCTTTTTAAGTGTAATCCATATGAATTTCTCATCCAATATTTAAGCTTACCTATACATTCCCGTAAAATGACCACTTTAAACTGGCAATTTCTTATTGACAAGTTGGAAAAGAAACTTCAAAATTGGAAAGGTAGTTTACAGTCATTAGGAGGTAGACTTACCCTTTTGAATTCCATCTTGTCTGCAGTTCCATTATATGTATTTTCAGTTTTTAAAATACCTACTCATATTTTTCATATATTAGATAAAATTAGATGCAGGTTTCTCTGGCAAGGGGCTAGCATAGTTAAAAAGAAATACTCTCTAATTAGTTGGCAAATAGCATGCATTGCTAAAGAGTTTGGAGGATTAGGCATTCTTGATTTCCGACAAATGAATATCTCCTTATTAATGAAATTGTGGCTACAATTTAGAGATCTAAACTATCAAAGTAATTAGAAACATTTGATCTTCTCTAAGTATTATTTAGGACATTCAAAATTACCTATATCTTCTTTTTGGACTGCTATTATGAAACTAGAAAATTTAGGTAGCATCAGTATTTCATACACTCCAGGGATCATCACCTCAATTCACTTCTGGACAGATATATGGAACCAACCATGTAGTTTAGCTTCTTGATTCCCTCAATTGTTCAATATTTGCTATAATCCATATATCAAATTGCTGGAAGTGATTCACTCACAAGGGGAAGCTGTCAAATTTAGACGACATCTTGCTGATATTGAATGTCAGGAATGGCTCACTGTGTTAAACTTAGATCAATTGAGTTGGAGATGGGTAAATTCAGGAAAATTTACAGTAAAGTCCCTTTATAAATTATTTAATTACAAAGGAAAATTACCAACTCAACCTATGATGTGGTGGAATGTACCGATCCCTATGAAAATCCGAATCTTTATGTGGCTTACCAATAAAAAAAGGATACTGACCAAGGATCAATTAATCAAAAGAGGTTGGCAGGGTAGCACTCAATGCCAATTCTGTGACCATATCGAATCAGTCGACCATTTGTTTGTTAATTGTACATTTTGTCAAACATGTGTGGTTCTGGATGGGGGATTGCCAAGACAACAGTCCTAATTGGAGAAGTTTTAAAGAAATCATTCATTTTGCATGTCAATTACCCCCAAAAACCAAAAATGTCTTTTCTTTAAATAGTTAGTGCTCTGTGCTGGACATTTTGGAAGCATAGAAACGACATTTGTTTTAATGCAGTTCCTATTAAACAACCTAGACAAATTATATTTCTAATTCTTTCTTTGGTCAAATATTGGTTAGGTAATGGGAGGCAACATATCCATGAAGAAACTGCCCTCTGGTTACCAGCCAACACCGATGAGATCTCGATTCGTACCTGGCACCCGGCACCCGGCTGATGAGTATCCACTGGAGGAATATGTTGGAGACAATACTCTTGCTAATGTTTAGCGCTCAAATTAGCTTTATCTTTTGTTTTTGCTTAACTCACTCTTTCCTTACAACTTGGTGGTGGTTTAGTATAGCCCTTGTGTGTGGCTTAGTTTTAGTTTAAGAATTTTTGCTTGTCTAAGTACTAATCAGGTAGTCATTATGAGGCACTGGATCATGACTATCAGGGTATGATTTTGTGATGTGAGATATCCCTATTAGCAACTTAGTATGTAAGTTAACTTTGGTTTCTGCAAAGAAATGGGCTTCGGTCTTTTATCAAAAAAAAAAAAAATCAATAACTGAAATTAATTATTCTTAATATTCTCTAAAATATAATTAATCACCTAATCCTCCTCACCTTATGAACTTCTGTTAAATTGAAGCCATGGTGACCATCTTGTTGGAACTTGAGTTCTAAAAACTCAAAATTCTCTCTTCAATAAATTTGCTTAAAATCTCCATTTGTGATATTTGAAATTTAGAGGGTTAAATTGAATATATATTTCTTTAATGGTGAGTTATTTTTCTAATGACCACTTATTATTTTGTTAATGTCTTTTACTGTTACACCTATTCATGACACCTTTATGGTACGTTTTTTTTTTTAATTATAATTATCATTAATCAAATCACTTGGCTGGATCTATATAACTATATAGGTCGGTTTGAAACAGGAGGATACTTATCCCTTTCTTATTTGAATACAACCCTCAATATTAATACAAATTCCATTTTCTATTTCATATGTTCGTTTGAATCAGAGAAATAAATGAAAAGTAATAAAAACATTTTCTTTGATTTACTCCCACAGAAAGGCCCTTCCATTATATCTCCATTCCTATTTTATTTCAATTATCAAATTCTGATCTATGCTGGATATTGTGGAGTTATCGTCAGTTGCTTCCATGGCGTGCCTAAGGAGCAACAACCCCGGATTATCTTGGTTGCGGTTCCATCTTGCACGATGAGACGGAATACGCTTAAGGACAGTGCTTCGCACAATCCGGGTAACTCTACTTCAATTAGATTTATTTTAATTAATTTATAACTATCCGAATATTGTTGAAAATTTATACCAACACATCTCTCCTCTCTTTCTCTCAGATTTCTTCTCTACTGAATTGAACAAAAGATTTATGTATGTGACTGATCGTTAATTGAAGCCATGGTGACTATCTCTCCTTCTCTCTCTTCATCACCTCCTCTCCAAATCTATCAAAACTCTTCTAACGCTAAACCCCAATCAAGTTCAATCCCAAAAACCCAAACCTAATATCAAGATAATAATCAGTTCGAAGAAATGCCTCAGCTATTGTGCTCTTGGTCCTAAAATTTTCTCACAAAGAAGAGCTTGATCCTAAAATTTAATGTGTATTGATTGGGAAGAGAATGACATGGAATCGACCACAGAAGAAAAATGATTTGGAAGGAATGAACTTGTTCTCTTTAATTTTCTCACAGCTAGCAATTGAATCCGCATCAATTGAAGAGAAAAGTGTAGAAAGAGATCCACTCTTGAACGAACCTGGAACATATAAAAACCAATTTGCGAAAATAACAATTCAACATAAAGGTGAGAAGGTGAGGAAATTAGGTGATTAATTAAGTTTTAGAGAATATTAAGTCTAATTAATTTTAGTGATTGATTAATTGGGTAAATTTGTGAGTTTTGAAAATTTAGAAGGGCAAATATGATATTACGAATTTTAGAGGGATAAATACGTAATTTCAAAGTTTTTGAGGAATATACATGAAATTCCCCCATGTTTTAAATAGCACATGAATCTATTTTTGGATCTTAATTCTGAAAAGAAAACTTATAATTAAATATTTCTATTGGATGGAAGTAGGGTTGGCAACGAGCAGCTAAAGAGCGAGCTAGGCCTCATTCGTAATCGGTTTTTTTTGTGGACCAAGCTGAGAGAGTGAGTTTGGATTATAGGTTCCGAGCTGAAACTGCTGCTCAAGACTGACTCGTGACTTGTCTGAGCGAGTCGAGTTGGCTCGTTACCAGCTTGGACAGATTCATAAATTTGTATATGCCTTTCCTGCTATATCTTAAATTTCCATAACACATCTTATCAATTATTACTAAAACAAAATGCCATTTATATGACTAATTATTGAGCAATACTCCTCATTCAAGTGCAATTAAGCAAATCAACTATTAGAAATTAAGTTTGCAGCTAAATTCATACATATCAAAATAACAAATCTCCAAATTCATACAAACATAGTTTATAGATTAAATTCATGCATACCAAATCAAACAAATTAATACAAATTAACTTAGTTGCTTATAATTAATTCACATATAATCCATACAAAATTACCAATCAACTTAAGTACAATTACCATAACACTAGCTATAACAAACTTAGTTACTTATGATTAATTCACACATACTCTATACAAAATTATCAATCAACTTAAGCACAGTCCAAAATGCAATTACCATAACACTAGCTATAACAAACTTAATTGTTATAATTAATTCACACATTGTCCACACAAAATTACCAATCAACTTAAGCACAGTCAAAGTGCAATTACCATAACACTAGCTATAACATCCATAGACCATAGTATCCCCCAGCCCGAAGTGAATGGATCTGGTTAAACTATTAAACTACGTATATTCAATAATAGATCGTTAATGAACCGAGCCAGGCCTAACTCAAACTAGTTAATTCTGGCTCGAGTCTGTGGCGAGCGTGCTTGTTTTAGCTCGGTACACTAACGAACGAGTTTATACCGATCGAGTCACGGGCTGATACCAAGCGGGCCATGAGCCACGAGCTTTTTTTGCTAGCCCTAGATGGAAGACGAGTTAAAAGGGCAATTAGCATATTTAACAAACTCCAATATATTGGAAGATATTATAAATTACATAGTAGCATCCATGCAATCTAGATATAGGAGTATAACTGTTTACGATAATGTATTTCATAGTAGTTATTTTGCATAAAAGGAATTATATTAGTTATCTGATTAACAAATATTTTTCCAAAACAAATATTTTGTTTTCTCTGCTATTTACTTACCGTAATAATATTGGAAATAGTAAACTTAATTAACTCGTCAATTAGTCAAATAGTTAGAATGAATGTATTTGGGTTTTTTAGATAGATTAAATGTTTAGGGTTTCTAGAGTAATGTTGGGTTGTGCAATTTATGTACTTGATATTTGTGTCTTGTTGAATGATATCTATGTTCTAGAGTATCTAAAGGGCACCATCTAACTTATAAATTGAGATGTTGTAAGAGAGTAAAAGAGTAAGCTAATATTGATAATATAAGATAATTTTTTGTTATAGAGTGTTTCTCTTCCACTATTAAATATATTAATTTCTTATAAAATACTAACAAACAAAACCATGATTATTTGAATGATTCCAGTAAAATGTGCAATTTGTTTTTGAGAAAAAACATGGGTCGATGCCCATATTCGATTAATTATCAAAGGTCCAGTTACAGAGATTTGTAACTCCTATTGGAAAAACACAAGAGGTGTTCAAAACAGTTGAGCCTCTTGAACATGAACTACAAATTAAAAATGTGCAATTTGTTATCGTGATAAAGATAAATCACCCTTATGATAGTATGTTCGGTCTTTAATGCCACCTCTCCTCCTACGTCAATTCATCCCATGTGCAATTTGTTATCTTAGAATATTATAATAACAAGAATGCTTGGAGCTTGTATTACCATGTGTTTGGCGGTTCAAAGTCACCAACCAGGAACGACTTCTGTTGCCGTCTGATTTGTTAGCACTAAGAAATTGACGACAGCGTGGTAAATTTTAACTGATTCCTTTCAATTAGTAGGAAGAACCATCGCATAGGATTGGTACATTGCAATAAATAGGTCACTTTGTGCATTAGATCATAAACTGTTATATTAAAAGTTCAAACAGTTAATTTGAACCATTCAACATGATTTACATATTAAAATGCTTGGAGATCAAATTATTTTTGATTTTTTTACTATTTTAAAATTTTGTAAAATCACTGTTTTATTTAAATAATTTTTTTTAAAATAGTGATTTTTGAAAAATTCTTGAAAAGTAGTAAAATATTTCAAAAAATGTAAAATTTGGTTTCCATACATTACAATGTACCATAGCCCAACTCATAATTTATTTACAAATTTGATAAATAATGACACGTTTTGATTTTTAAGAGACGGAAATGACAAAAGTTATAAATAAAAATTAAAAAAGTAGAAATCCATAAAATAATTTTAACTATAAATTGTCCAAACATAAAAAAGAGAAAGAAAAAAAACCATAAACTTGAAAGAATTAATTGACCTAATTTGACTAATTTGACTATTAGCTAGCTAGTTTGTTTTGTTGGTGCAATAATTCACAATTTGAAGAACTAATTGACCACAACGTAACACTTGAAAGAAAGTTTTTGGATTGTTCTTACGGAAGTAATCATCAGCTAGCGTCTTTGTTTGAAAAGGAATGAACAATTGTTTGGTCATCACAGAAATATTAATTATTCTAAATGTTTGGGCATGTGACCCAAAGAAGTCCAAGTAAGAATACTCATTGCCCAAGTAGAGGTAGGTGGGTCTCTTCAAATGTGACCCAAATAAGTCCAACGTGGCATGATATACACCTACCCAGCAGTTACCATCTTTCTCTTATATATTCTCACCACCCATGCCTTGTCAATTTATCAAAACTCTCTCAGCCTCTTTTCCTACAAACCAAAACCAAATTATTAAACTGTCATTTCTGTTGTAGTACAATCTAACAACATTAATCATGTCGAATGTTGATGAAATCAGACAAGCACAGCGTGCACAAGGCCCGGCTACCATACTGGCAATAGGTACTGCCACACCGGCCAACTGCATTAACCAGGCTGATTATCCTGATTACTACTTCCGTATCACAAAGAGCGAACATATGACTGAGCTCAAGGAGAAGTTCAAGCGCATGTGTAAGTGATTTTGCTAGTTTATATCACAAAACATTTCAATTTAGATCATCATCTATCATAATTTATATCTCTTCCCTTACTAACAAGACATGCACTATCGTTATTTATTGTCTTGCAGGCGACAAATCCATGATAAAGAAAAGATACATGCACTTGACAGAAGAGATACTGAACGAAAATCCAAACATCTGTGCTTATATGGCGCCATCTCTCGATGCACGTCAGGATATTGTTGTCAGGGAGGTTCCAAAGCTCGGGAAGGAGGCAGCAGTCAAAGCCATCAAGGAATGGGGCCAGCCCAAATCCAAGATCACACACTTGATTTTCTGCACTACAAGTGGTGTGGACATGCCAGGAGCTGACTATCAAGTCACCAAACTCCTTGGCCTCCGTCCATCCGTCAACCGCTTCATGATGTACCAACAAGGCTGCTTTGCAGGGGGGACCGTCCTTCGTATGGCCAAAGACCTTGCTGAGAACAACCGTGGGGCCAGAGTGTTGGTGATTTGCTCAGAGCTCACTGCTGTTACCTTCCGAGGACCCACAGAGTCACACCTCGATTCCATGGTTGGACAAGCACTTTTTGGGGACGGCGCTGCTGCTCTCATAGTTGGAGCTGATCCCTTGCCCACAATTGAACGACCATTGTTCCAACTAGTTTCGGCTTCACAAACAATCCTGCCCGACTCAGAGGGAGCCATAGACGGCCACCTTCGTGAAGTAGGTCTGACCTTCCACCTCCTCAAGGATGTGCCAGGGCTCATCTCCAAAAACATCGAGAAGAGTCTTGTTGAGGCATTCACTCCTATCGGTACGTTTAATTATAAAAAGAAGAAATTAAGAAGAACTCTAAACCACTTAATTTCAATTAGATTCATTTAAGCAAGCATATATATCTGATAATTACATGTACCTCTGGCAGGTATTAATGATTGGAACTCAATCTTCTGGGTAGCACACCCCGGAGGCCCGGCAATCTTGGACCAGGTTGAGGCCAAGCTTGAGTTGCACAAGGAAAAGATGTGTGCAACAAGGCAGGTCTTGAGCGAGTATGGTAACATGTCTAGTGCTTGTGTGTTGTTTATTTTGGACGAGATGAGAAGGCGATCAGCAGAAGAAGGCAAGGCGACCACTGGAGAGGGGCTCGAGTGGGGAGTGCTTTTTGGTTTTGGGCCTGGACTCACCGTCGAGACCGTTGTCTTGCATAGCGTTCCCATCACCACCTCATAAGTCATAAGTCATAAGAGAGAATCACATCTTCATTACTGAATTGCCCCAATTTAGCTATGTCGTTTCTAAACAAAATTACTATTAGATACAGATTTATATATTGTACTATTCATGCTCATTGAGAATTGTAGAGAGGAAAGTGATAAATAGATTATTTCTTTTATTTCTTTCAAACAATGTTGAGATTTACTAATACTTCTCCAAACGTTGGAGTTCGGTTTACAAGGGTATGCTTTGAGCAGCATTTTTTTTTTTTTTTTTTTTTGTGCGTTGAAAGCCCTTGGGCGAGATTTACTAATACTTCTCCAAATGTTGTATTTTGTTTGTTTATTTTAATGAAAAAATGTGAACTGTAATCTAGAAATTATGTTGCATTATTCTAATTTTCTGAAATTTGAATGAATTTTGAAAGATTAGTTTTAGCCAAGAATTTTTTTTTTTTTTTTTTAAAACTTGGTAGTGACTACCTAGACTATATTAATAAATTTGTTTGATACATATAGCCAATAATTGCCAATTCAAAGGTTGGCCCTCTTTTTCAGCCAATGAAACGAAAATAACATCTTGTACTAGAAGAAAATTTTAATAAAAAGTAAGAGTAATCCGGGAGAAAGGTTATTTAATTCCTATGTTAACGCTATAAATGTCAATCCTGATTTCAATTTACATCTCTTAATCTTTCAAAACATTAGAAAGAGTTGTGGTCATTAAGGATAAATTCACCAAAGTCATCTTCTGTAATTTGTATGACATGGTCCGGCCACGGAGAATTATAAGGACACTAGGTAGTTCAACTAACAAATCTCTCAAGAGAAGCAAAGCTCAATCCAATAGAGAATAAGAGGAAATCAAACTCAACCCAATAAATAAAATTCGTAATAACTCAATAATATGATTACAAAATAACTTTGGAGTTGTTATATATATAGCGATATTCCTTTCTCTAGAAGCTACCTAACAATTATGAAAACTCTCAATTTTTTTTTTCTAATACCAAAATACACTTACTAATCTCCTTGAGGCTCTAAAAAGACTCTACTATAAATCCACAAGTAAGTAGAATACAAACACAATTTTGATAATATTTAAAAATCACTGACAACTCACAACCAACTAATTAATAACATAGCCTAAAACTGACCACTTATCTTGACATGCCTTTTTAACTATGATACATTAATATTCTCGACAAATGTTTCTTGTAAAAGTTGTAGAGCTTGTTGTAGCTTTCAACAGGATTTTGGGATCTAGTTAAAGATGATATGTATTTACTATGTACCCAGTATTATACTCATGATACTTCTCTGACCCCATTGAACAAATCCATAATATGTCTCATTCCTAAGGAAAAAGATGCCAAGCAAATTCCAAAATATGGACCTATAAGCTTAGTTAACTATAGTTTTAAAATTATTTCCAAGATGTTGACTTTCCGACTTGAAGCCATCATGCATATAATCATTGATATTAGTCAAGCTGCATTTATTAAAAATAGGTATATCTTAGACAATGTAGTTTTGAGTCAGGAAATCATACACCATTGTCAGATGACTAATACTTCTGGAGTAGTGATTAAAGTTGATTTTGAAAAGGCTTACGACAAGATAAATTGGCAATACCTTCTAGATATTTTACACCAAAGAGGGTTTGGATGAAAATGAATTAGTTGGATAAGGATTGGCTATATAGCTCACAATCCTGCATAAATATCAATAGAGAACTCACTCCATATTTTTTCTGCAAAAGGGGAGTCAGACAAGGGGACCCTCTTTCCCCTTATCTGTATAACCTGACAGCTGATACCCTTTGTAAGATATTTCAAATAGGGAGAACAGCTGGAGTAATACAGGGCTTAGGTCCACCTCTGCTAGATGGTCATTTTGCCTCTAATTGTCATTATGCCGACGACACAATAATATTTCTAAAAGCAGAGACTAATAATGTAGAACATGCCTGGTGGATACTTCTAGCTTTTGAAGCTCTTTTAGGGATTCAAATGAATTACACTAAGACCTCTATGTGCCTTATCAATACTAAACATCTCAATGACTTAGCATCTCTTTTTAAGTGTAATCCATATGAATTTCTCATCCAATATTTAAGCTTACCTATACATTCCCGTAAAATGACGACTTTAAACTGGCAATTTCTTATTGACAAGTTGGAAAAGAAACTTCAAAATTGGCAAGGTAGTTTACTGTCATTAGGAGGTAGACTTACCCTTTTGAATTCCATCTTGTCTGCAGTTCCTTTATATGTATTTTCATTTTTTAAAATACCTACTCATATTTTTCATAGATTAGATAAAATTAGATGCAGGTTTCTCTGGCAAGGGGCTAGCATAGTTAAAAAGAAATACTCTCTAATTAGTTGGCAAATAGCATGCATTGCTAAAGAGTTTAATGGATTAGGCATTCTTGATTTCCGACAAATGAATATCTCCTTATTAATGAAATTGTGGCTACAATTTAGAGATCCAAACTATCAAAGTAATTAGAAACATTTGATCTTCTCTAAGTATTATTTAGGACATTCAAAATTACCTATATCTTCTTTTTGGACTGCTATTATGAAACTAGAAAATTTAGGTAGCATCAGTATTTCATACACTCCAGGGATCATCACCTCAGTTCACTTCTGGACAGATATATGGTACCAACCATGTAGTGATTCCCTCAATTGTTCAATATTTGCTATAATCCATATATCAAATTGCAGGAAGTGATTACTCACAAGGGGAAGCTGTCAAATTTAGACGACATCTTACTGATATTGAATGTCAGGAATGGCTCACTGTGTTAAACTTAGATCAATTGAGTTGGAGATGGGTAAATTCAGGAAAATTTACAGTAAAGTCCCTTTATAAATTACTTAATTACAAAGGAAAATTACCAACTCAACCTATGATGTGGTGGAATGTACCGATCCCTATGAAAATCCGAATCTTTATGTGGCTTACCAATAAAAAAAGGATACTGACCAAGGATCAATTAATCAAAAGAGGTTGGCAGGGTAGCACTCAATGCCAATTCTGTGACCATATCGAATCAGTCGACCATTTGTTTGTTAATTGTACATTTGTCAAACATGTGTGGTTCTGGATGGGGGATTGCCAAGACAACAACCCTAATTGGAGAAGTTTTAAAGAAATCATTCATTTTGCATGTCAATTACCCCAAAAAACCAAAAATGCCTTTTCTTTTAATAGTTAGTGCTCTGTGTTGGACATTTTGGAAGCATAGAAACGACATTTGTTTTAATGCAGTTCCTATTAAACAACCTAGACAAATTATATTTCTAATTCTTTCTTTGGTCAAATATTGGTTAGGTAATGGGAGGCAACATATCCATGAAGAAACTGCCCTCTGGCAATATGATAGTACGAATTTTAGAGGGGGAAATACGTAATTTCGAAGTTTTTGAGGAATATACATGAAATTCCCCCATGTTTTAAATAGCACATGAATCTATTTTTGGATCTTAATTCCGAAAAGAAAACTTATAATTAAATATTTCTATTGGATGGAAGTAGGGTTGGCAACGAGCAGCTAAAGAGCGAGCTAGGCCTCACTCGTAATCAGTTTTTTTGTGGACCAAGCTGAGCGAGTGAGTTTGGATTATAGGTTCCGAGCTGAAACTGCTGCTCAAGACTGACTCGTGACTTGTCTGAGCGAGTCGAGTTGGCTCGTTACCAGCTTGGACAGATTCATAAATTTGTATATGCCTTTCCTGCTATATCTTAAATTTCCATAACACATCTTATCAATTATTACTAAAACAAAATGCCATTTATATGACTAATTATTGAGCAATACTCCTCATTCAAGTGCAATTAAGCAAATCAACTATTAGAAATTAAGTTTGCAGCTAAATTCATACATATCAAAATAACAAATCTCCAAATTCATACAAACATAGTTTATAGATTAAATTCATGCATACCAAATCAAACAAATTAATACAAATTAACTTAGTTGCTTATAATTAATTCACATATAATCCATACAAAATTACCAATCAACTTAAGTACAATTACCATAACACTAGCTATAACAAACTTAGTTACTTATGATTAATTCACACATACTCTATATAAATTTATCAATCAACTTAAGCACAGTCCAAAATGCAATTACCATAACACTAGCTATAACAAACTTAATTGCTTATAATTAATTCACACATTGTCCACACAAAATTTCCAATCATCTTAAGCACAGTCAAAGTGCAATTACCATAACACTAGCTATAACATCCATAGACCATAGTATCCCTGTTGAGAATAATTAGGATTAAGGGACTAATTAATAGCATCAGAAATTGATCATCATATGCTATTTAGGAATAAAAGGAGCAACTAGATTAGTCAATAAAGTTACTCTACTTTTTCCTTTTTTTAGAAAATAGGCTACAGTAGGTCAGTAGGTCCAGTAGGCAACCGTTAGAAATTCTAACGTCTAATTTTTCCTCTAGCTATTCAAAACAAGCACTGTATACTTTTTCTGTTTAGAGAGAATACAACAAGTTTTTTCATCTCATCAATTTACTTCCGAAATCACTTAAGAAAATCAACATGGTATCAGAGCAATTCTGATCTGGCTCCAAATCAATCTCACAAAAGCCGAATAGGCAATCCAATCACTGGACAGATAACAAAGAACTGTACCACTCCAACAAATCATCAGAAAATTCCAAGCTCAAATAGAGCAATTTCATTCACAGAAACTAATCAAGCTCAAGGCAGCATCAGTTCTTATCAAAGAGCAAAATCCAACGAATACCAGAAAATCCGAAAAAACCAGAAATGGCACAACAGACCGAGAAACTTTCAGGTGTGCTTTTAAATGGTAAAAATTACCATCTTTGGGCACGACAAGTGACATTTGGTCTCATCGGTAGAGATAAATTCGAGCATGTCACTGGTGAAAAAACAAAGACAATAGCCAAGGAACCAGCACAGCCAACAGATGAAGAAAAAAATGCAATATCAGAATGGAGAAAAAGTGACAATCTTGTCATGAGTTGGCTGCTGGTAACCATGGAATCTCACATTTCTGACCTCATGACATATCTCGACACAGCCCGAGACATGTGGATCAAAGCTGAAACTATGTTCGGCAAAAAGAAAAATTACTCCCTCATTTATCAGCTTCAGCAAGAACTCCACCAATTACAACAGCAAAATCAATCTGTCACCGAACTATTCAGCCAAATCCAAAAGAAAAAAGATGAAATTAGAGTGTACCGTCCTCTCACAGCCGACATTGAGGAAATCAAAAAGAGGGAGGAGCAAGATGACATTTTCACCTTCCTGGCCAAGCTAGACTCAAGCTATGAGGGGGTGAGATCGCAAATTCTTCTCATGGGCGAACTACCGTCTCTCGACGAAGTTGTAGGCATGGTTGAAAGAGAAGAAACAAGGCGAATAGTGATGAGTTCTCAGCCATCCGACAACCCTGAAGCCAAGGCCTTTGCCGCTCGGCCAAACCCTAGGTCGGAAAACAGATGGGACCAACCAACCATCCGCTGCGACTACTGTAAGAAGGAAGGACACAAGCGTGAGGAGTGCTGGTGTCTTAACCCACATCTCCGACCAAAGGGCAGGCGCGGCGGCGGTTTTGTCAAAGGGGGAGATCGGCGACAGGGAGGCGGAGGTTCTCGCGAAGAGAACAGAGAAAAAAAGGGGTTCACAGCGCAAAAAGAAAAGGGGGAGCGGGTTGGAGATTGCGACCCGCCAGAGCAAGAAATAGAGGCTGAGGTGAATATGGATCAAATGAGGCAGCTGTATACGCAGCTTTCTGTGATGTTTCAAGGAAAACCCCAAAAGACCTCTGGTATAATTACTAATCTTGCTCATAATTCATTAAATTCAAAATGGATATTAGATTCTGGTTCCACTGATCACATGACTGGAAATAAAAGTTTGCTTAACAATTACAAAAAATTCGAAACCAAACAATTTGTAATTGTTGCAAATGGTGGAAAAATGGAAATTTTAGGAAATGGTTCAATTAGTCTCCTTTCAAAAATTATAACAAATGTTTTGCATGTAGAAAATTGTACATCCAACTTGTTATCCATTAGCAAACTCACACGAGAATTAAATTGTGAAATTACATTTACATCCAAAAATGTGATTTTTCAGGAATGGATAACAAAGAGTATCATTGGTGAAGGATTTTTAGAAAATGGGCTTTACATTTTGAGTGAAGAAAAATGCAACTTCAATATTAGGAAAGAAGAAGAATTAGGCACTCTTTGGCATAAGAGAATTGGGCATCCTTCCGATAAGATTTTGAAATGTATTTTTGATTTCAAGCAACTAGATTGTAGTAGTTGTGAAATTTGCAAATTAGGGAAGCATACAAAATTACCATTTAATTTATCTAATTGTAAAAGCAAAAAACCTTTTGAGCTAATCCATTCGGATGTTTGGGGTCCGGCCCCATTTGAATCATACAATGGTTTTAAATATTTTGTCATATTTATAGATGATTTTTCTAGAACTACATGGCTACACTTATTAAAAAATAAAAGTGAAGTATTTTCTCAATTTCAAGAATTTTATAATTTTGTAGAAAATCAATATGAAGCAAAAATTAAAACCTTTAGAAGTGATAATGGAACGGAATTTGTAAATCAAAACTTCACAAATTTTTTCAAGCAAAAAGGAATTTTGCACCAAACAACTTGTGTTTACACACCACAACAAAATGGTGTGTCGGAAAGAAAAAATCGACACTTACTTGAAATTACAAGAGTACTTTTGTTCCAAAATAATGTTCCAACAATTTTTTGGTCGGATGCCGTTCTCACCGCAACATATCTAATTAATAGATTACCGAGTGCAAATTTGAATTTTAAGAGCCCACTAGAAATCCTTTACCAAGAAAAACTCAACATTGGTCATTTAAGGGTATTTGGTTGTACATGCTACGTGCACAAAAATAAAGAACACAAATTGGATTACACATCCATCAAAGCTATTTTCTTGGGATATTCGTCTCAAAAAAAGGGTTATAAATGTTATGATCCGGTTCATAAAAAAATTTACATTTCAAGAGACGTGACATTCCAAGAAAATGAGCCATATTATAAAATCCTAGAAAAGGAGGTTAATGACCAAGGAAAGTCAAATGAATTTACAATTCCATTTTTCTACAATTCCGAAAATGGTGATTCGGTAGTAGAAAATGAAAATGAAACAATTAATGAGAATGAAGAGGAAGAAACTTCTCAAAGTGAGGGGGAGGAAAATGATACCGAAACAACACCTTTGAGAAGGTCAAATCGAACACCACAACCTACAACTAGATTTCGGGACTTTGTAACATATGAGGTAAAATATCCTATCCAAAATTTTTTATCTTATGAAAATGTTACACCCCAATATCAAAACTACTTGAGCTCAATTTCTAAAGAAAATGAACCAAAGAATTATGAAGAAGCTATAAATCAACCAAAATGGTGTAAGGCAATGGAAGAAGAACTTGAGGCATTAGAAAAAAATGAAACATGGGTAGTCGTACAACTACCCGACGGAAAAAAACCCGTAGGATGCAAATGGGTCTATAAAATTAAATTTACTAGTGATGGTACCATTGAAAGATATAAAGTCCGATTAGTAGCAAAGGGTTACACTCAAACGTATGGTATAGATTATCAAGAAACATTTGCACCCGTGGCCAAGATGAATACCGTTAGGATTTTATTCTCCATAGCGGTAAACCAAAATTGGACCCTACATCAAATGGATGTCAAGAATGCTTTTCTTCAAGGAACACTTGAAGAAGAAGTGTATATGACACTTCCACCCGGCCATAAAAAAGAAACCGATTCTAACTTAGTGTGTAGGTTACAAAAATCAATTTATGGGCTAAAGCAATCTCCGCGGGCATGGTATGGCAAACTAAGCTCTTTTTTAATTTCTTGTGATTTTAAAGTTAGCAATGCCGATCACTCATTGTTTACCAAAATTAGTGGTACCTTCACAACCATAATTTTAGTATATGTAGATGACATAATAATTACCGGAAACAATTTAGAAGAAATTAAAAAGGTAAAAATGCAATTAAAAGAAAAATTCGATATCAAAGATTTGGGTTTGCTAAAATATTTCTTAGGAATAGAAATAGCTCACTCAACCAAAGGCCTTTTTATTTCCCAAAGAAAATATACACTTGACCTATTAAAAGAAACCGGCAAGTTAGGAAGCAAACCGGTATCTACACCGATAGATAGCAAATGTAAATTAAATACCGAGGATGGTGAACCTCTAGAAGATATAAATCATTTTCAAAGACTTGTAGGAAAATTGATTTACTTAACGGTAACTCGACCCGATATTTCTTTTTCGGTAAGCCAAATTAGCAAATTCATGCATGAACCTAGAACTCCACATTTAGAAGCTATACATAGAATTTTAAAATATTTAAAAGGGACACCCGAAAAAGGAGTATTTATGAAATGTAATAATTCTAACGAAGTGTGTGGCTATTCCGATGCAGATTGGGCCGGCAGCTTTGATAGAAAATCAACCACCGGCTTTTGCACATTTGTAGGCGGAAATTTAGTCACATGGAAAAGCAAGAAACAAAGTGTTGTGGCACGATCAAGCGCCGAGGCGGAATATCGAGCCATGGCATCAACATCAAGCGAATTAACTTGGATCAAACAACTTCTCGCAGATATAGGAATTAAAATTCAAGAGCCAATGAAGATGTTTTGTGATAATCAAGCGGCCCGACATATAGCAACCAATCCGGTTTTCCACGAAAGAACAAAACATATCGAAGTGGATTGTCACTTCATTAGAGAAAAAATTCAAGCAAAGGAAATCGAGACTCCATTCGTAAGGAGTGAAGAACAATTGGCGGATATTTTCACTAAAGGCCTAGAACCGAAATCATTTGAAGAAAATTCAAGCAAGTTAGGGTTGATAGACATCTACACGCCTAACTTGAGGGGGAGTGTTGAGAATAATTAGGATTAAGGGACTAATTAATAGCATCAGAAATTGATCATCATATGCTATTTAGGAATAAAAGGAGCAACTAGATTAGTCAATAAAGTTATTCTACTTTTTTCCTTTTTTTAGAAAATAGGCTACAGTAGGTCAGTAGGTCCAGTAGGCAACCGTTAGAAATTCTAACGTCTAATTTTTCCTCTAGCTATTTAAAACAAGCACTGTATACTTTTT
The DNA here is from genome assembly GCA_025461125.1 of Carex kokanica. Lineage (NCBI taxonomy): Eukaryota > Viridiplantae > Streptophyta > Magnoliopsida > Poales > Cyperaceae > Carex > Carex kokanica. The sequence continues at coordinate 152,363 of JAJGRX010001259.1, read as the reverse complement.
ATTTTTAGTGAGAATACAACATTTTTCATCTCATCAATTTACTTCCGCAATCACTTAAGAAAATCAACAATCCCCCAGCCCGAAGTGAATGGATCTGGTTAAACTATTAAACTACGTATATTCAATAGATCGTTAATGAACCGAGCCAGGCCTAACTCAAACTAGTTAATTCTGGCTCGAGTCTGTAGCGAGCATGCTTGTTTTAGCTCGGTACACTAACGAACGAGTTTATACCGATCGAGTCACGGGCTGATACCAAGCGGGCCATGAGCCACGAGCTTTTTTTGCTAGCCCTAGATGGAAGACGAGTTAAAAGGGCAATTAGCATATTTAACAAACTCCAATATATTGGAAGATATTATAAATTACATAGTTGCATCCATGCAATCTAGATATAGTAGTATAACTGTTTACGATAATGTATTTCATAGTAGTTATTTTGCATAAAAGGAATTATATTAGATATCTGATTAACAAATATTTTGCCAAAACAATTTTTTTGTTTTCTCTGCTATTTACTTGGTCTGGTACCGTAATAATATTGGAAATAGTAAACTTAATTAACTCGTCAATTAGTCAAATAGTTAGAATGAATGTATTTGGGTTTTTTAGATAGATTAAATGTTTAGGGTTTCTAGAGTAATGTTGGGTTGTGTAATTCATATACTTGATATTTGTGTCATGTTTAATGATATTTATGTTATAGTATCTAATGGGCATCATGTAACTTATAAATTGAGATGTTGTAAGAGAGTAAGAGAGTAAGATAATTTTCATAATATAAATTAATTTTTTGTTATAGAGTGTTTCTCTTTCACTATTAAATATATTAATTACTCATAAAATACTAACAAACAAAACCCATGATTATTTGAATGATTCCAGTAAAATGTGCAATTTGTTTTTGAGAAAAAACATGGGTCGATGCCCATATTCAATTAATTATCAATGGTCCAGTTACAGAGATTTGTAACTCCTATTGGAAAAACACAAAAGAGGTGTTCAAAACAGTTGAGCCTCTTGAACATGAACTACAAATTAAAAATGTGCAATTTGTTATCCTGATAAAGATAAATCACCCTTATGATAGTATGTTCGGTCTTTAATGCCACCTCTCCTCCTATGTCAATTCATCCCATGTGCAATTTGTTATCTTAGAATATTATAATAACAAGAATGCTTGGAGCTTGTATTACCATGTGTGTTTGGCGGTTCAAAGTCACCCACCAGGAACGACTTCTGCTGCTGTCTGATTTGTTAGCACTAAGAAATTGACTAGAGCGTAGTAAATTTTAACTGATTCCTTTCAAGGAATTAGTAGGAAGCAAGAAGGAACCATCGCATAGGATTGGTACTGTGGACCTTTAGTAAACCATACACATGCCTGTCATATATTCTAATATTTTAAACATTTATTATTTCAATTATTTCATTCGGGTAATAGAAAACTTGGTCTGTTCAAATTTGTCATACTCTTCCCAATTACATACCTACTCTCACAGAACGCCAGTACCAGTGCAACTAATTTTTTTTTTTCTTCTCTGTATTTTGCACCGACTCCTATCTTTTCACTTCTATAAATCCTGTCCTTGTTTCTCCTCTGCTCCCAATTCCACAAGACTTATCTTGCTTTAATTAGTTTACCAACAGAGCCTCCTGATTAATTAGCCAAGAACAAGAAACCTATAACCTTTGCCAAGCCTTACATTCTTTCCAAGACAAATTATAGACATGGCAAGAGTCGAAGAAATGAGACAGGCACAGCGTGCTTTGGGTCCAGCCACCATACTGGCAATAGGTACTGCCACACCGGCCAACTGCATTAACCAGGCTGATTATCCTGATTACTACTTCCGTATCACAAAGAGCGAACATATGACTGAGCTCAAGGAGAAGTTCAAGCGCATGTGTAAGTGATTTTGCTAGTTTATATCACAAAACATTTCAATTTAGATCATCATCTATCATAATTTATATCTCTTCCCTTACTAACAAGACATGCACTATCGTTATTTATTGTCTTGCAGGCGACAAATCCATGATAAAGAAAAGATACATGCACTTGACAGAAGAGATACTGAACGAAAATCCAAACATCTGTGCTTATATGGCGCCATCTCTCGATGCACGTCAGGATATTGTTGTGAGGGAGGTTCCAAAGCTCGGGAAGGAGGCAGCAGTCAAAGCCATCAAGGAATGGGGCCAGCCCAAATCCAAGATCACACACTTGATTTTCTGCACTACCAGTGGTGTGGACATGCCAGGAGCTGACTATCAAGTCACCAAACTCCTTGGCCTCCGTCCATCCGTCAACCGCTTCATGATGTACCAACAAGGCTGCTTTGCAGGGGGCACCGTTCTTCGTATGGCCAAAGACCTTGCTGAGAACAACCGTGGCTCCAGAGTGTTGGTGATTTGCTCAGAGCTCACTGCTGTTACCTTCCGTGGACCCACAGAGTCACACCTCGATTCCATGGTCGGACAAGCACTTTTCGGGGACGGCGCTGCTGCTCTCATAGTTGGAGCTGATCCCTTGCCAACAATTGAACGACCATTGTTCCAGCTAGTTTCGGCTTCACAAACAATCCTGCCCGACTCGGAGGGAGCCATAGACGGACACCTCCGCGAAGTGGGTCTGACCTTTCATCTCCTCAAGGATGTGCCAGGGCTCATCTCCAAGAACATCGAGAAGAGTCTCGTTGAGGCATTCACTCCTATCGGTACGTTTAATTATAAAAAAGAAGAAAGAGGAACTCTAAACCACTTAATTTCAATTAGATTCATTTAAGCAAAGCATATATATCTGATAATTACATGTACCTCTGGCAGGTATTAATGATTGGAACTCAATCTTCTGGGTAGCACACCCGGGAGGCCCGGCAATCTTGGACCAGGTTGAGGCCAAGCTTGAGTTGCACAAGGAAAAGATGTGGGCAACAAGGCAGGTGTTGAGCGAGTATGGTAACATGTCTAGTGCTTGTGTGTTGTTTATTTTGGACGAGATGAGAAGGCGATCAGCAGAAGAAGGCAAGGCGACCACTGGAGAGGGGCTCGAGTGGGGAGTGCTTTTTGGTTTTGGGCCTGGACTCACCGTCGAGACCGTTGTCTTGCATAGCCTTCCCATCACCGCCTCATAAGAGACTGAATTGCCCCAATTTAGCTATGTCGTTTCTTAATACAAATTTATATGTTGTATTCATGCTCATTGAGAATTTTAGAGAGAAAAGTGATAAATAGATTATGTTTTTTTATTTCTTTTACAAACAATATTGTATTTTGTTTATTTATTTTACTGAAAAAATGTGAACAATAATGTAGAAATTATGTTGCATTATGCTGCTTTTGTGAAATTTGAATGAATTTTGAAACATTAGTTTTAGCCTAGAATTGCCAATTCAAAAGGTTGGTCCTCTTTTTCAGCCAAAATGAAACCGAAATAACATCTTGTACGTACTATAAGAAAATTTTAATAACAAATAAGAGTAATCCGGGAGAGAGGTTGTTTAATTCCTATGTTAACGCCATAAATGTCAATCTTGATTTCAATTTACATTAGAAAGAGTTTTGGTCATTAAGGATACATTGATCAAAGTCATCTTCTGTAATTTGTATGACAAGGTCCGGCCACAGAGAATTACAAGAACACTAGTTAGTTCAACTAATACATCACTCAAGAGGAGCAAAGCTCAACCCAATCGAGAATAAGAGGAGACAAAACTCAGCTCAATAAATAAAATTTGTAATAACTCAATAATCTGATTACAAAATGACTTTGGGTTGTTATATAGTCATATTCCTTTCTCTAGAAGCTACCTAGCAATTATTACAACTTTCAACTATTTTTTCTAATACCAAAATACACTTACTAATCTCCTAGAGACTCTAAAAAGACTCTCCTAGAAACCCACAAGTAAGCAGAATTCAAATACAATTTTGACCATATTTAAAACCCACTAACAACTCACAACCAACTAATTAATAACACAGCCCAAAACTGACCATTTATCTTGACACGTCTTTTTGACTATGATACATTCATATTCTCGACAAATGTTTCCTGTAAAAGTTGTAGAGCTTGTTGTCAGCTTTCAACAGAATTTTGGATCAGCTGAATCGGAGCTCGTATGAAGAACTTATGGCAAAAATTCGGCCAAATATTTATTGATGTCGCAGACTTTTCCTTAAGCTATAGTTACTTATAATTAATTAACACATAGTCCACACAAAATTACCAATCAACTTAAGCACAGTCCAAAGTGCAATTACCATAACACTAGCTATAACATCCATAGATCATAGTATCCCCCAGCCCGAAGTGAACGGATCCGGTTAAACTATTAAACTACGTATATTCAATAGATCATTAATGAACCGAGCCAGGCCTAACTCAAACTAGTTAATTCTGGCTCGAGTGTGTGGCGAGTGTGATTGTTTTAGCTCGGTCCACTAACGAACGAGTTTATACTGATCGAGTCACGGGCTTATACCAAGTGGGCCATGAGCCACGAGCTTTTTTGTTAGCTTTAGATGGAAGAAGAGTTAAAAGGGCAATTAGCATATTTAACAAACTCCAATATATTGGAAGATATTATAAATTACATAGTTGCGTCCATGCAATATAGATATAAGAGTATAACTGTTTACGATAATGTATTTCATAGTAGTTTTTTTGCATAAAAGGAATTATATTAATAACAATTTTTTTGCCAAAACAAATTTTTTGTTTTCTCTGATATTTACTTCGTCTGGTACCGTAATAATTTTGGAAATATTAAACTTAATTAATTAGTCAATTAGTCACAATGAATGTATTTGGGTTTCTTAGATAGATTAAATGTTTAGGGTTTCTAGAATAATGTTGGGCTGTGCAATTCATGTACTTGATATTTGTGTCATGTTTAATGATATTTATTTGTAGAGTATCTTAAAGGGCACCATATAACTTATAAATTGATATTTGTGCACGCTGTGCTTGTCTGATTTCATCAACTTTCGACATGACTAATGTTGTCAGATTGTACTGACAGTTTAATAATTTGGTTTTGGTTTGTAGGAAAAGAGACTCTGAGAGTTTTGATAAATTGACAAGGCAGGGGTGGTGAGAATATATAAGAGAAAGATGGTAACTGGTAGGTTGTGTGGATGGTCAGATATCATGCCACGTTGGACTTCTTTGGGTCACATGAGTATTCTTACTAGACCTGGATGGCAAATGCATGTACTTGACCAGGATGGCAAATGTAGTTAGAGATAGTAATTAAGTTAGTTGACCTGGGCTGGGTAGGTGTATATGCTTAAGGAGTGTTTCAAATTTGAAGAGACCCACCTACTTCTACCTGGGTAATGAGTATTCTTACTTGGACTTCTTTGGGTCACATGCCCTAACATTTAGAATAATTAATATTTCTGTGATGACCAAACAATGGTTCATTCTTACTTGGACTTCCGTAAGAACAATCCAAATTGTGAATTATTGCACCAGCAAAATTAACAACCTAGCTAATAGTCAAAATAGGTGAATTGAAGTAGTATTAAACGCAGAGATCGGCAACCTTCTCAAGTTTATGTTTTTTTATTTTTCTTTCTCTTTTTTATGTTTGGACAATTTGTAGTTAAAATTATTTTATGGATTTCTACTTTTCTAACTTTTATTTATAATTTTTGTCGTTCCTGTCTCTTAAAAATCAAAACGTATCATTATTTATCAAATTTGTAAATAAATTATGAGTTGGTCTATGGTACATTGTAATGTATGGACTCTTTTGTGCATTGAATCATAAACCGTTAAATTCAAAGTTCAAACAGTCGACTCGAACCTTTCAGCATGATCTCATTATTAAAAAAGTGTTGGAGGCCAAATTTTACATTTTTTTTGAAATTTTTTACTACTTTTGAAGAATTTTTTAAAATCACTGTTTTAAAAAAATATATTTAAATAAAACAGTGATTTTAAAAAATTCAAAAATAGCAAAAAAATTCAAAAATAATTTGGTCTCCAAGCATTTTAATATGTAAATCATGTTGAAAGGTTCACATTGACTGTTTGAACTTTGAATATAACGGTTTATGATCCAATGCACAAAGTGGCCTATTTATTGCAATGTACCATATCCCAACTCATAAACCATACTTCGTTCAATGAGTTTAGTAGGTTAAAAAATGGAAATAGAATATATTTTTCTAGTTGGACTATCATGCTTTGAAAAATAAAGTGTCTATTGTAATTTCCGCTCATATCTTCATTTTCAAAATTCAAACATGCATATTTGATTCAAAAAATTCAACATATTATCCATATTAAAATATGTTTGGAAACAAACTTTTACATTTTTGGGCATTCTTTGGTATAAGCTTGAAGAAAGATTTCGATAAAAGAAATTAAGTCCATGGCATGCATGATTGGTTGTACCAGGTACCAGAAAGATTTCAAGAATTGGTTGTCCACGCACCAATACACCATTTGGCATATTCCCACGTGATGCATGGGTTATCTAAGTGATGCATGTTACTTTCTCATTAAATGTATCTAAGCAAATTAATACGTACTGATCTCGAGGTGAATGCATGATACCCGGCATGCAATCTTAATTAAGGTACTAAACAAAAAATGATACCCATCTTACAATTCAAACTTCAGAATATAAAATTATTAGTGGACATAAGAGGAACGTGTAGTGTGACGTGTCTCTTCAAGAGAAAATTTTATATTATTCGGCATTGTTGACTCAAAATTTCTTCCCAAAAAATTATTTTAGTACTACGTTATCTATTGTAAAATATTAAACATCTATAAAATAACATATAGCGGATTTAGATAACACTATTACAGACACAATCAGTAAATACCATATCTGCTTAAATTTTAACAAAAAAAAAAATTTGTTTCCAGAAAGTCTGGATCTACTCAAGTTACATCAAAATTCATAGATTAAATAAAACACTAAGCAACGCGCAGTAAATGCTTGCGTGATTTCCTCTTTGCACCCTCGTCACTTTACCCACTTGGGACTCAACACAGTTGGTTCCACAATTGAATTTCCAATGTCGTATCAGTAATTAAAATTTCCACAATCTTGCTTTTGTGTGAGAAGAACCTCGTGTTCCTTTCTCGCCACAATGCCCACATGCCTGACGCCCATGATGTATCCCAAAGAGGGCGTTCTTGGCTATTCACTTGGAATCTATGCTTCCACCAAGTATCTTGCAGGTTCGTTTGGTTGGGATTCAGAATTGGCAAGTTGAAGTGCATCAATAGGCCTCTTCAAAACCGCTTTGCGAACTGACATGTCCATAGGAGGTGTGTACTCGTCTCTATATCTGAATTCCCACACAAGCCGCAGCCCGCAGTCACTACGCACCCTCTTGCTATTAACACCTGCTGTGTCAAAATGCTGTCTTGGAGGAGCAGCCACACAAAAGGCCTCACCTTAGTAGGAACCTTTAGTTTCCAGAGTTTCGCGTGGAAGGCACTGATGATTCCCGGGTTGTGCATGACTTGTTATGTTGAGGCAGTTGTGAATGAATCCGATGCTGTCCATTTCCAAACACTCGTGCCACTCTGGTCCACCACAGATATTGCATAGAAAGGTAGTAGTGGTGCTAATGATTTTAGAAAATAGGATGGTGTGTTGTCGATGCCTACCTGCGTGGCATTGTCAATGCCATGTAATAGTTGAATTGTTGCAGCCCACATCCCTTGTCTATCACTTTGTATTTTCCATAGCCATTTAATCATCAAAGCCGCATTTTGTGTTTCTAAGTCAATTCCTCCTATTCCCCTATTTCTTTTCATCAAACAGACCTTCTCCCAGTTAACCATGCAGTTAATCCCTTTGCAAGTCTCGTTCTCTTTCCAACAAAAGCTCCTTCACAATTTGTCAATATGCTTTATATGATTTTTGGGATTTTGAGAGCCTGCATAAAGTGCAATGGCATAGCCGTAAGAACCGACTTTACCAGAGTCATTCTTCCCGCAAAGGATAGACAATTTGATTTCCACCCTACCAGTCTCCGTTGTTCCTTTGTAATAAGAACATGAAAATCTTTCTTTCTTGGCTTTTGTACCGTTAACGGCAAGCCCAAATAGCGCATTAGTAATTCTAACTGCGGGCATCACAGGATGTTTTGAATCACCGGGATTAAGTTAGAGGGGATGGATATTGGAACAAACGCGCTTTTCGCTTTATTTACCTGTTGAGACCGGTAAGCTTTTCATAGATAAATAAAATTTCTGCGATCACTTTAAGTGTTCCGGGGTGAGCTTCCGCCACAATGATGGTATCATCAGCTATTTCAGTGAAAATCACGAGAATAATTGTATGATGTAAAAGATCATATGATTTCATAATTATTAATCGATCAAATGACTTTGGAAGGGCATATGTACATTAATTTCTTTGTTCTTCGTTTTGCAATGGCCAGCAACAAATTTGCCTTTCAAAATATAAAAAAAAAGAAAAGAAAAAATCGCATTTGAAACATACCCAATATATAAGTCACTCTCTTCGTAAAAGGATAGACAAACCAGATAAGATGTTGTGCAGAAGCAAGTCCGAAGCTGTCATATATTGTTCCAATTAAAAATATATAGAAATTAAATAAGTTATTTTATCATACAGTTCACAAGGATGAAGAGCCATATCTTTACAGTATCTCATATTAAAATCAATACATTTAAAATGAGGAAGGTTTTTCCATTAATTATAAAACTAAAATCTGATCTAATTAAGATTTTTTTTTAATGGAATAGGCTATCTTGAAACAAATTCATTCGAAAAATCAAAATAAAAAATAACAAATTATAAACGTCTTCACAGTAATTTGGCTCAATGTGAGAATTGAGAACAACTAGATCCATCGAGGTGTTAATTAGAAAAATTGACAGTTAAATTTTATTATTGACTAATTGTTATCAATTTAAATCAAATTTGATACATAAGTGAATTGACAGTTAAATTTTCATATCGCTGGATACAATTAGTCGCTTCTTGTCAAAATTCTAATTTAGATGCTTTACAAAAGTAAATTCATGACGCATTAAGTGAACAAAATACACAGATCGGATCGGTTTATATAATGACTAGGATTTAATCTGACCCGTCCAGAAGTGATAAGAAAAATATTGTCATTTAACACCCAAAATAAATACCCGGCTAAAAAAGATTAATTATTGTTACCAAACCACTGTCATGTCAAACCATATATGGTTTATAAATTACAATTTTATATAGGTGTTGACCGTTGACCTCTTACCCTATATACACATGTACATACCCCCCGCAAAACACATGTACACTGCATCTCTGCACGCTCTCTCTTTTCACGCTAAATCTCTCTCTCTCTTATAACATGGCAAATATCCAATCTCATCTAAATCTCCCCTTCTCTCTACCACTTCTAACAATAGCATTTGCCACCCTTTCCCTCATCCTCTTCCTCTTAAACCAACGGCGCAAATCTCGACACCTCCCGCCGAGCCCCCCTGCTCTTCCGGTCATTGGCCACTTGCACCTCCTCAAACCACCGATTCACCGTGCACTCCACCGCCTGACAACGACCTACGGCCCCCTTCTCCACCTCCACTTCGGTTCCTCACTATGTATCGTTGCCAGTACAGCAGACCTCGCACGCGAATTCTTAAAGACCCACGATGCGGTCTTCACAAACCGTCCATCGACCGCTGCATCACGCCAATTCGCATACAATGATTTCGGCTTTGCCTTTGCACCGTTTGGCCCGTATTGGCGTTTCATGAAGAGGCTCTGCATGTCAGAGCTGCTCGGGTCGCAAACAGTAGCGGAGCTACGACCGGTGCGCAATGCAGAGCTGAGGAGCATGTTGAAGAGCATCATCGATAAAGCTCAACAAAACGAGGCCGTGAACTTGAGCAAGGAGATTATAAAGCTAACGAACAATGAGGTCACAAAAATGGCTGCCAGCACAGCAATAGGAAGCGAGACCGCGGAGGCGCGTGAGCTGGTGAAGAAGGTGGCAGAGATTATCGGGTCGTTCAACTTGGAGGATTTCATCGGAATATGTCGAGGGATGGATCTACAAGGGCTGGGGAAGAGGATGCGGAATGTGCACAGCCGGTTCGACAGGCTGTTGGAGGGGATCATGAGAGGAAAAGAGGAGGAGAAGAGACAGGGGAAGAAGAGCGATATGAAGGATTTGATCGACATATTGCTTGAGGTGGCAGCCGACGACAAAGCCGAGATTAAGCTCAGCAGAGAGAACATCAAGGGATTCATTATGGTATGTAACTATGCACACATTTTTCTCCTTTTCTTTTTACACAGAAAATCATCACCAACCTAGCTTATGTCAGAAACAAGTTCTAAGCTTAGTATTTGGTATGAAAAATCTAGTGCCTAAGGAGTACAAACCATGTACTGGGTCGCTTTCTTTCAATCTCTAATTTATTTATTAATCTTGTTAAATTGTTACAGTCCATTAAAGATTTACTGCTAGGAATATTTAAATTCCTTCATTCAAAAATGTATATATGCATATTTCCAATTAACTTTCAATTATCAGTGTTCAGTTGAATTAGTGGATTTTTTTACCAAAGAATTAAAATTATATTTTATTTTCCTGTATTGCCTTAATGCCCTAGCTAGTTAAATACAGCAGGTGGAATTTTTTAATATGTTTATAAGAAATTATTTACCAAATAAAATTCTAAAATTCACAATAATATTAAAGGTAGTTAATTTTCCTATTTTCCATCCATAATTAGGATCTCTTCACCGCCGGAACAGATTCATCGGCAGCGACAATCGAATGGGCGCTGGCCGAACTGATCAACCACCCCGATGCCCTTCAAAAGTTACGAGACGAGCTCGATCGTGTCGTTGGTAAAGACCGTCTAGTCGAAGAGACCGACCTGCCTAACCTGCCATACCTCAATGCAGCAATGAAAGAAGCCATGCGGCTTCATCCCGCCGCCACAATCTCGCACCGTCAATCTATCAAGGAGGTGACTGTCAATGGTTACACCATCCCGGCCGATACCACCCTTTTTGTAAACCTATGGTCGGTCAACAGGGACCCGAAATACTGGGTGGACCCGAACGAGTTCAAGCCCGAGCGGTTCCTTGAGGGACCGACTGCCGGGTTGGATGTTAGAGGACTAAACTTCCAGCTGCTGCCATTCGGCAGCGGCAGGAGGGGCTGCCCCGGTATGACACTTGCAATGCAAGCTGTACCAGTGGCGGTAGCTGCACTAGTGCAGTGTTTCGATTGGAACGTGAAAGGTGAAGTCGACATGGAGGAAGGGATCGGGTTGGTGAGTGCACGCGCACACCAGCTCGTTCTTCCTGTAGTTCCCCGGCTGCAGCCATTTCCGGCCGCGGACGATTCTACAGTTAGCTAGTAATTAAGCTCTTTGTATGAATGTGATTCTTAATTTCTTATTTAAGGTTTCAGAAGGATTGTGTTTATGTTTGATAGGAAATATATGGTTATTTGAAGGGTTTGTACGTACTTTATTTATGAGATGGTGGGTGAGGTGTGTACAAAGGACAGGAGTCCTGTTGTAATTTTATAATTCTACGATGAATAAATAAATGCTCTCTCAATCAAGATTTACTTTTCAAGTTCTATATATGCTACATAAAGATCTCTCAAGTTATACTTTTATGAGATGGTATGTTAGGCGTGTAGCCAATTCTCCCTAACAATTTCAATGAAGACATTGATTTGATATTTGTCATTTTAGTTAGCCAGGATATGTTACAAAATTAATGTGACGGCTCTGTAAATTACTCTTATTGGACAATATATATAAATTCTTCTTAAAACAGAAAGGCGGTTTGTTTCCAGCAATCCAGCTACATCAACTATGGCCTATGGGACGCCAAACTCCACTTTGATAATTAATCAATTTATTCAATTTAATTACCAAATTAAATCTCTTTTCAGGGTTGTATATATTTCCCAAATTAACAAAAAGAGAAGAAAGAAATTGCAGTTTTCTTTTTTGAGGATATGCATGCCAGAAAATTTGTGCCTTGTATATAACACAAGAATATTTTGTGGCCTCTAATAATATGTGGTTAAACATTAATTCTAGACGTAACAATAACAATTTGTATGGGTGTCCTCCACAAATTAGGTATGCATGTTAGTAATTTTGTATTGCTATATACAGGATTAATTAACTTGTAATTTTTGAAGGTTTATTACTGCCTTTAGTTTAATGAATATTTTTGTACCAAAAAATAAACAGCGTTGTGTCGGAGCCGATTTTTTTATTAATACCCTAAAAAAAAAAGCAAAATATCAAATCTGTCCTCGGTTTTTTTTTTTTTTAAACTACCCTAACCGCCCCCCGTAAGGCGGTCAGCTTTTCCAACCAAACCGCTCTAAAAAAAAAAAAAAATTAAACTGCCCCACTGTGGGGCGGTCCACTATTTTTTTTTTTTTTTTTTTTTTTTAGATTTTGAGCAAATATCTTTTGCATTGTAGAATGAGCAAATTAATCCAGTGGCCGACCCGAGGGTGGGGTTCTTGGCACTTCAGATCCAATGGTTGAAGCAATTATTGACACTTCTATGTCCTCAATCAGGTAATTAATTGCTAATTACAAAAGCTTAAAAGTTGAGCGGTTCAGATCAGGTTCTTGGCACTTCAAATCTTTAAGTACATTTTAACGTGAATATCATGTTGAGCGGTTCAGATCTTTTGTTTAGACTTTGAAATCGAAGATAAAAATGTTAAGTTACGATTAGAGCATATAAAAATTATACCATGTATGTAAAGAAATTTTTGAATAACAAGTTCAATTATATAGTATTAGAAGTTAGAGTTCTTAAGTTTGAATTTCCGCCATCTTTTTATTACAAAATATGATTTTTCTATCTGTTAGCTACGTGACAGTTATCATGTTTATAGTACGACAAGCTGGTCAGTTTTCCATTAATCAATGAAATATGTGTTCGTGTTTATTTTTTCTTAATAAAGAGGAGGAGATGAGTGGCTTTTTCAAAGTTTACTCAAGTCCTATAGATATATTAAGACTCCACCTATGAATAATATATATACACCTCCTGTGTTTTTATTTCTGTCTTAAAAAATATATATATATACTTGATATGTCAAAGATGCAAGTAAATTCTTAATTTAATAAAAAAAATAAGTATTTATATGCAGATATTTTCTAGTATCATGTTATGTCCATTGTATGAGTCCTTAATAATTAGTATGTGAAAAAAGTATTATGTGCCTTGAATTTGTTGATTACACTATTCTCTACAGGGATGATTTTATTTTTAAATTTAACCTTTTTATTGAATATATATTTTTCTTTGGTAAACAGCGTCAGAAAATTAAAGTGGTGATTATTCCTGTGCCGTTCTTAATTATATAAATTTACACCTTGAAAGTCTCAATTAAAGGAGGGGAAACATCTTGAGTAATCAACTAATGAAAATCAAAATATTAAAAAAAAGGTAATTACATGACTTTAGTCTTAACTTAAATTTGAGAAAAAAGAGTGAGTTGGAGTGATTTAAATATTTTAATTATAATTTTATTTTTTGGTTTTTAATGGACACTTGTGTCAATAATTCTCATATTAAAATGTGGTCCATTAAATTGTTGGGAGTCCCTAAGAGGTGCTTCAATTAAGGCATAGTCAACGTAGCATCCAATACAGTAGTTTAACCTAGGTAGAACCCCACCCTCGGGTCGGCCACTGTATTTGCTCATTCTACAATGCAAAAGATGTTTGCTCAAAATCTAAAAAAAAAAAATAGTGGATTTGGTGTTTTTTTTTTTTTTAAACAGTGGACAATCTTACGGGAGGCGGTTAGGGTAGTTTTAAAAAAAAAAAATTGAGAGCAGATTTGATATTTTACTCTTTTTTTCAGGTTATTAATAAAAAAAATCAGGCGTCGGAGAGAATCCAATATTCAGTAAACTCTTACTATCATGAAAGGCCTCTTTAGAACAAAAAAAAAGGAATATAGAATATTAATGTATTATAATCATAGTAACAAATGGATAATTCGGGTTCGGTTCGGCAGGGTCAAAAATTCATGATTCGGGAATAATTCGGGTATAATTCGGAAATGATTCGGAATTATAATACGAGACCTCAGTGCATATTTAATTCATTACCGATGATTCACTATACGAGATACTGGTTGTATTTGTCATAGAAGATCAGTAGTGTGGTAATATAGTAAAAAAGTATGATGTATTGTGGGTAACTATGCAGAAAAGACTGGATTTCACGTGGGTTAATAAATGCAGAATGGGGAACTGTGCAGAAAGCACTAGGTTTTCCGAACAAAATGTGAGAAAAACACGAATAATTCGTAAAATTTGTTAAATTAGCAAATTATTCGCGAATAATTTAGAAAAAATTCGTTCAACCGAATTATACATCGTTTCAATTGGTTCAGACTCAAATCCGTATTATTCGCGAACACTCGCGAGTGATGTTACTGTGATTATAATCATTCATGCACATAACCCATATTCACATAGGCCTTATTGGTCCCATATTTAAAGGCTGGAAAAATTGGGCTTCACTTTTCATCCGGCTTCAGTGTCGAATTTATTTCAATTCAATTAGGCTGTCTTGTCTTTTGCTATTTTTTTTTTCCTGTGTCCTATTAAATAGGAAAATAATGGATAATTCTATTTTGTAATTGTAGTAGCATGTCACAAGGTTTTAATTAAACAGACACTCTTTTCAAGTAGGTTTCCTATAAAAGGTATTCCTTTCACTGACACTAGTAAGGCAGTACTGGAATGTTTGGCATTGAATACCTCCCTGTTAATTGAAAAAATGGCATGTATGAAAAAGAAAATAAAAAAGGGATCAATTCTCCAATCTGACATGAAGACCAAATCCAAATGAATATTAGGCCATCTTCCAGTTCAAACATTTAATGAGGATAAAAGCATTTTTATACGTATGTTTCTTATTTAATGAGATTATTAACACTGAAATTGAAGGAGAATTGAAATATGGTCAAAATTGTGTTTGAATTCTACTTACTTGTGGATTTCTAGTAGAGTCTTTTTAGAGTCTGAAGGAGATTAGTAAGTGTATTTTTTATATTAGAAAAAAAAATTGAAAGTTGTAATAATTGTTAGGCAGCTTCACAAATGAATATCACTATATAACAACCCCAAAATTATTTTGTAATCAGATTATTGAGTTATTACGAAATTTATTTATTGAGTTGGGTTTTATAATTTCCTCTTATTCTCTATTGGATTGAGCTTTGCTCCTCTTGAATGATGTATTAGTTGAAATACCTAGTGTCCTTATAATTTTCCGTGGCCGGACCGTGTCATACAAATTACTGAAGATGACTTCGGTGAATTTATCCTTAATAACCACAACTCTTTCTAATGTTTTGAAAGATTAAGAGATGTAAATTGAAATTACGATTGACATTTATGGCGCTAACATAGGAATTAAACAACTTCTCTCCCGGATTACTCTTATTTGTTATTAAAATTTTCTTATAGTACGTACAAAATGTTATTTCCGTTTCATTTTGGCTGAAAAAGAGGACCAACCTTTTGAATTGGCAATTCTTGGCTAAAACTAATGTTTCAAAATTCATTCAAATTTCACAAAAGCGGCATAATGCAACATAATTTCTTTTTTTGGTTAAAAAGGCCGAAGGCCCAGTTTCATTGAAGAAACATTTGTTAACTTACAACTGGCCCAGTACTGATTTATAACAAGATGTTAACAAAAGCATAAAACATAACACTGTATATCCTGAGCAAACTATTTCTCAAAAAAACCCAGATCTATGCCAACACGCAAGACATCAGAAACCCTATTGTTAGATCTCAAAATCGTGGACTTCCCCTATCTGACAGAGAGGAAGAGGAAGAGTGCAGAGGAGAAGAGGGCAGCGGGTCTCGATAAATCACCAATTGGTCCTTGCCAGGGGGCCATACTCGGAGAGGAATATCTTCCAGGGCCTCAGCCGTCGGGAGCCAAACAGACGATGCCTCTTTGATTTTCTTCGGCATCCTTGCTTTGCCTGTCCAATATTCAACAAGAGATAGAATAAGAAAGATAAGTTGTCGGCTCGTTTTAATATTGGTTTGATTAAAACAAATTTCATTTCGATGTTTCCACAAAGTCCAACAAAGACTACTTAGAACTATCAGGAATCCTTGCTGTTGGTATAAAGAAAGGCTATAAGCAAAATTCATAATTTCTTTGAAGGAATTCCATTGTTTAAAGTAAGACCGACTCTGACCCATCCAAAACCAGATTTGCTGAGTTAGTGGACAAGTTAAAAATAGATGGTTAATTGTTTCGGCTTGAGCACAAAAGGAGCAGAGCGGACTACCCTTCCACCCCCTTCTAAGAAGAATATCTCTAGTGAGGATCCTTTTTTTACAAGTCAGCCACATGAAAATTTTAATTTTGGGTGGTAGAAGGGTATTCCACCAGAGCATGGGGTGGTCAAGTTGGATTCCCCTGAAATTTAAGAATTTATAGGTAGACTGAACTGAAAACAAACCAGATTTGTCCCACCGCCAAGCTATTTTATCATTTTGATGAGTAAAAGAAATTGTGCTAAGCAAATAAAGGATATGGCCCCAGTCTTGGAGATCGATGCCAGTAAGACTGCGCCTAAAGCGAATACATCTGCCCTGTGTAGTAATTACAGCAGAAAGGAGTGTATGTGGGTTGGTACAGATCTCATAGAGCTGGGAAAATTGTGTGGCTAAGACGCATTCTCCATACCAAAGGTCTTCCCAGAATCTAACCCTCGAAATGGAACCTGGAAGGTATCTAGTACTGCAATGACCTAAAGAATTAAGTTGCAAGATAGAAGTCCAAAATGGAGAAATAGCAGAATTTTTACCAGTACTGTAATACTGATGAGTAATTAGGGTTTTCCACTTGCTATGAAAGGTGGGGTCCTTAAATTTCCACCACCATTTGGTAAGCAATGCTGAGTTCATGTCTCTTAAATCTAATATACCAAGACCTCCAAACTCTTTAGCTAAACATACTGTCTACCAATTGAGAAGAGCAAATTTCTTCCGTTTTTTATCAGTACCTTGCCAGAAAAAACGACATCTAATCTTATCTATATCTTTGATAATTGTATCAGGAACTTGAAATAAAGACAGGGCATATAAGGGGGTGGCAGAGAGGACTGAATTGAGGAGGGTATACCTACCACCATAGGATAAGAGCTGTCCTTTCCAATTAGGAAGTTTTTTCTCAATTTTGTCTACAAGGAATCTCCAATCTTGGCATAGTAATTTTGTATTATGTAAAGGTAATCCCAAATACTTAATAGGAAATTGAGCCAGTTTACATTGAAATAGATGAGCAAAAATTAAACCATCATTGGTGTTTAAAGGGTACAGTTCAGTTTTGCTTAAATTAACTTTAATACCCGAAACTGCTTCAAAAGCTTGCATGGCCCACCATGCAGCCTCAATTATTGCTGGTTGAGCTTGTAAAAACAAAATGGTATCGTCGGCATAATGACAATTGGTAATTGCATGTTGGTCAAAACAATTAGGCCCTAATCCCACTAATCTGTGTGCTTGTCTCCCTTTAAGAAAGATTTTACTTAACGAATCAGCAGCTAAGATAAAAAGATATGGTGAAAGGGGGTCTCCTTGTCGGACACCTCTCTTGCAATAAAAATAAGGGGTAAGATTCCCATTGATATTAATGCATGATTGGGAACTAGATAACCAATTTGTAATCCAATGAATCCATTTAGGATTAAAACCTCTACTATATAGAACCTCTAACAAATATTTCCAATTGATCTTATCATAAGCCTTTTCAAAGTCTATTTTGATAACAACTCCAGGCTGTTGGTGATGTGTACTATAATGGATGATTTCCTGTCCTAAGACCACATTATCTAAGATATATCGATTAGGCAAAAATGCAGATTGACTATCATCTATAATACGGGACATTATGGGAGTAAGTCTATGTGTTAGTATTTTGGAAATCAATTTGAAGCTGCAATTCACTAGACTAATGGGTCTGTATTTTCCTATCACAGTGGCATCCTTTTCTTTGGGAATGAGACAGATAATAGATTTGTTTAATTTATCTAAGTGAAGACTATTTTGGTGAAATTGTTGACATAAGGTAAGGAGATCATATTTAACTATCTCCCAGAAATACTGATAAAATTTAAAAGAGAGGCCATCAGGGCCAGGGGCCCCATTAGGCTCACAATCAAATAAAGCAATACGGATTTCCTCTAAAGTGAACTGGGCTAGGGGGGAATTATTCTCCTCGACATTCAATTTGTCACTAGCGTCCCAGAAATCATCATCTAAACTAGCAATTTTAGTGCCTGCAGTACCTAGTATATCCTTATAATAAGAAAGAATGTGTTCTTGAATAAGTTCTACAGATTGAGTATACTGATGATTGATGTTTAACCCAGTAATGGTATTCTTTTTCTTTCTATGGTTAACTACAATATGAAAGAATTTGGAATTTTGGTCTCCCTCATCAAGCCATTGTTGTTTGGCTCTTTGCTTCCAATATATTTCTTCAGTTAAGTAAATGTCTTCTAGTCTAGATTTAAGCTGCTTCCAATCGGAAAATTCTACATCAGTAAATGACCTATTTTCTTGAATTATCTCTAATGCATGTAATTTGGAGAGAATATCTAATTTTTCTTTTTTCTTTTGGCCATAGTGGTTCTTCGCCCAACCTTTTATTTTTTTCCTAAGATAGCCTAGTTTGATATTCCAACTTTTGGCCACATCTGGTAGGTGAAGAGAATGTTCCTCCCACCATTTTGGAACCAGTTTAACAAAATCATCTTGGTCTAGCCAGAGGGGATCAAACCGAAATAAATGTTGTTTAGTAGGAGAAGGATGCATTCCTATCATTAGTAGAGGGCAATGATCTGACCCATTTTTACTAAGATCACTTAGTTCACTATGAGGATATCTATGTTCCCATTCTAAGGAAGTAAAAAATCTATCTAATAAGGCAAATTTGTTCCCATTGGACCAAGTGTATTTCCTATTTTTAAGGGTATGTTCTACTAAGTTATGTCTATTAATAAAAGAGTTAAACATTTGACTAATGCGAATATCAAATAAAGGACCAGATTTGTCTTGGTGGGATCTTATGACATTGAAATCTCCACACAAGATCCAAGGTGTG
This sequence comes from Carex kokanica, assembly GCA_025461125.1. Classification (NCBI taxonomy): domain Eukaryota; kingdom Viridiplantae; phylum Streptophyta; class Magnoliopsida; order Poales; family Cyperaceae; genus Carex; species Carex kokanica. The sequence goes on along the minus strand of JAJGRX010001259.1, from coordinate 133,207 downwards.
AGATGTCCCTGTCTAAGCATGTCTAATTCCTTCCATAATTCAGATTTATGTTTCCTAAGAGTAGGACCATAAACTATTGTAAACTGCCACAGAGAATGATCTACCTTATATTCTAAATGAATATTTAAGCAATATTGATGTTGACTATGAGACAGTACTCGAATCGTATTACTATCTCCCCCAAATAGGATTTCTCCAGATCTTCCTATAGATGGTACATATAACCAAATATCTAATCTATGTGAAATGGAGGTCAATATTATGTGAGAAAAGTCCTCTTTTTTGGTTTCCTGAATTGCTACAATATCTAATTGATGTTGATTAACTAGTTCACTTAAAGCTTTTCTTTTCCTCGGGGCATTCAGCCCTCTAATATTCCAGTTGAGAATATTCATAATTCTAGTGAAATCCCCTGTAATTGAGCTAGGTGCCTATCGGCATCCTCACGCCCTGGTGGAACTACTAAACTACCAGAAGTATTAAGGGAGTCTATATTAAGTGTGATATTTCCTGTCTCATCCTTAGGAGTTGATTCTATTTGTAATAATGCTTGTTCAAATTGTTGTCTTCCCATATTCCTAATATTAGAGATTAGAATTTGTCTTTCATGTGGGGTAGCTCCCAATGTAATTTGGTATACCCTAAATAATTCATGAATTTGATCTACAGTGAATCGAGAATAGGGGTATGAAACTAATAGAGGATTACCTTTATGTTTAATGGAGGAAGTAGCTTTTCTCTTCTGAGCCCTCTTTAGAATTGGTGTTTGGGCAGATTTGGCTTGGATTCTAATGCTCTTCCTTGGGATAGGTCTTTGATAATTCTTATAATAGGTCTCTAGGTTGACTTCTGGAGTATCTATGTATTCTGTAGAGGTGTCAGATACCTCTATCACAGTTGGGGTAGGTATTGGGTCAGGAGGGGTGGAGGATATGACTGGTTTTTTTTGTTCTGGATCGTGGTCTATGTTTGGATCTAGAAGGAGAATGTAAGGTCCTGGCAGGGCTAATACTCTTTTTTCTAGAAGGTGTAGTCCTGATCTCCACGGCAGCATTAAACCTAACTGATTTAGGTGTCTGTTTGTGTAACTTAGGTTTTGATTTAGGAAGGGGAGAAGTGGACAGTAAGGAGCTGGTTTTGGCTTTCTGCACTTGCAGCCTCCTTGTTCTGACAGAGAGAGGTTCTTCATCTAGGAATTTATCAATGATATCGCCAATAAGCTCACTGTTATCACTATGAGGGCTGGGGGATCGAGTGACAGAAGGATAGGTAAAAGGGCTGGGGGGAGGCAGATCGCCACTTTCATTATCAGACTCATGGGGTTGGTGATCCTGGGGGTTAGGCGCAGGAAAATGCTGTTCATGGTGTTGGGTGTGGCCAGAAGTAGATCCACCACCTTTTTCTAAATTGAGAATTGCATTCAAAGCATTTTGAAAAGAGTCCTCATCAGAGTCAGAAGTTTCATATCCATCAACCTGAGGTATGTCTTGTTTACATCCAGAAAGAGGTTTTTTACCCTTGCCAGTAGGAGGGGATGTTCCCAGTACTGGTCTAGGCTCAGGGGTTGGTTCTTGGATAGAAACCCCTCTGTGCCTTGGGGGTTGAGGAGAGGGACCATGAAGCAGATTTCTAAATGGAGAGATGGAAGGATGTGATGGTGGGAATGTAGGATGAGAGTTAGAAAGAGGGGCTGGGGGGGCATCTTCATCCATACTCTGTGGATTTGGTATTGGATTAGCTGGGTTGTGAGATGGTATGGTTTGAGATTGAACAGCCTGGGCCAATGGATTCGGATTTGGGCCATGGATTGGGCCATTTTGGGGCTCTGGAGCAGGTTGGTTAGGTCTGTTGCCAAAGAGGGTCCCATTAGGGAAGGGTCTACCATTCATCCTTCCTCTCCAGGCTATTACACTTTCAGTAATCTCAGTTTCAACTTCAAATTCTAGGTCATGGGTTGCAACAAAACCATTGGTATTCCTACGTGTGATACAATGAGTTCTAGGTAAAATGTTGATGTCACTAATCCCAATTCGGAGTCTAGCAAAACGGTAATCGTATCGATGTTGGGTACCAGGGTCAATTTCAAGAACAATTGCACCAAAAGGACTGAGGAGGGAGTTAAATGTACTCCAAGACCATAGGTTATAAGGAAATCCTCTGAGCCGAATCCAAACTGATTGTAATCGGCGCCCAGCATGGAAGGACGGATCCCATTTCACAATTGGAAATTGGACTTCCTCCATGCGCAGCCACTTTTTGCGAGTGGCGGAGTGGACCCATTCGTCAGAGGGAGCTTGAATAAGATATACAAATTCATCTATTACCTGAACGACCCAAAGAAATGGGGGGTAGGAGAATCGCAGGAGGCGTTCCACCTTTTCCGGTCCCCACCCAGCGATGTCATCCAACATAAAACTGAGTTGAAGTTCGCGGTCGATAGCCTCTGACTCCGGCGTAGAAGTGAACATAAGAATGGGAGGGTGTGCCGTCGCTTGGGGTAGTTGGTCCATGGATGGGGTTGGTTGGAGCACAGGACGCAGTTGCTCCGGCCTCGGAGGACGCGCCATGATCGGGCGGTCTGGTGGAGTTTGCTGTAGAATCGGAGCTCGCGGAGGTACTAATGGTTGACCAGAAGGAGCAATGTGGTGGTTAGGAGGAAGCGGAGGCCGTGCATTTGCCTGAAACGGTCTTTCCGGAGGAGTTTGACCTTCCGACCCCATCGGAGCAATCGGAGCAACCGGATCAACCCGATCGCTTGGATAATGTGCGTTACTGGATCTTCCAGTGTGATACGGTCGCGATCGTGCAAAACCCCGTCGATTTCCAGAAGGCGCCATTGACGACGAAGCAACTTCTGGAATAGGGGGAGTAGAAAGGCCAGTGGTACAGGAGACGCCTTTATGCCCGAATTTGTTACAGATAAAACAAAGTGGGGCGTTTCGACATTGATTTGCCAGGTGTCCGGGCGATCCACATCTCATACAAATCGGGGAGGATGGAGATGATCGATTGCGAATCTCATGAATCTTGTACCGCACACGATCTGCTCGAGATTGATGCTGAGGAAGCCGAACTGTTGTCGAATTCTTCGAGAACGGTGGATGAAGAAGTGTATCCTTGTACGTTTTGCTTCGTGGGCCAAAATACGGGCCTTCCGCCATTAATAAGGCAAATCGATCTCGAGCGAGAGCTAATTGGCGGGCTTGTTGCGCAGCCATAGGCCTACTTTTTCGAGATTTTTGCTTGATTTGCTCTCTTTTTTGTTTCGTTTTCTCTTTTTTCTTTTTTTTTTCTTTTTCTTTTTTCCGTTGCGCTAATCGCCTCGCTAATCGCCAATTTTTTTGCTCTCCCCTTTTTGTTATTGCTCCTTTTCTAGAGTTGAGTTGGGTAAACAGTATTTGGGCTCTGTAAAGCACCAATTACTGCATGATTTCCTCTGTTATTTGTTCGGCATCCTTAGCTTGATCCCTGAAACTTCTTGAGCGTCGTTCCCTCCATAGGTTTTAATTGTGTAATTAACAAAGAAGATTTCTCATGCAACATAATTTCTAGATTACTGTTCACATTTTTTCAGTAAAATAAATAAACAAAATACAATATTGTTTGTAAAAGAAATAAAAAAACATAATCTATTTATCACTTTTCTCTCTAAAATTCTCAATGAGCATGAATACAACATATAAATTTGTATTTAGAAACGACAGAGCTAAATTGGGGCAATTCAGTCTCTTATGAGGCGGTGATGGGAACGCTATGCAAGACAACGGTCTCGACGGTGAGTCCAGGCCCAAAACCAAAAAGCACTCCCCACTCGAGCCCCTCTCCAGTGGTCGCCTTGCCTTCTTCTGCTGATCGCCTTCTCATCTCGTCCAAAATAAACAACACACAAGCACTAGACATGTTACCATACTCGCTCAACACCTGCCTTGTTGCACACATCTTTTCCTTGTGCAACTCAAGCTTGGCCTCAACCTGGTCCAAGATTGCCGGGCCTCCCGGGTGTGCTACCCAGAAGATTGAGTTCCAATCATTAATACCTGCCAGAGGTACATGTAATTATCAGATATATATGCTTGCTTAAATGAATCTAATTGAAATTAAGTGGTTTAGAGTTCTTCTTAATTTCTTCTTTTTATAATTAAACGTACCGATAGGAGTGAATGCCTCAACAAGACTCTTCTCGATGTTTTTGGAGATGAGCCCTGGCACATCCTTGAGGAGGTGGAAGGTCAGACCTACTTCACGAAGGTGGCCGTCTATGGCTCCCTCCGAGTCGGGCAGGATTGTTTGTGAAGCCGAAACTAGCTGGAACAATGGTCGTTCAATTGTTGGCAAGGGATCAGCTCCAACTATGAGAGCAGCAGCGCCGTCCCCAAAAAGTGCCTGTCCAACCATGGAATCGAGGTGTGACTCTGTGGGTCCACGGAAGGTAACAGCAGTGAGCTCTGAGCAAATCACCAACACTCTGGCCCCACGGTTGTTCTCAGCAAGGTCTTTGGCCATACGAAGAACGGTGCCCCCTGCAAAGCAGCCTTGTTGGTACATCATGAAGCGGTTGACGGATGGACGTAGGCCAAGGAGTTTGGTGACTTGATAGTCAGCTCCTGGCATGTCCACACCACTGGTAGTGCAGAAAATCAAGTGTGTGATCTTGGATTTGGATTGGCCCCATTCCTTGATGGCTTTGACTGCTGCCTCCTTCCCGAGCTTTGGAACCTCCCTGACAACAATATCCTGACGTGCATCAAGAGATGGCGCCATATAAGCACAGATGTTTGGATTTTCGTTCAGTATCTCCTCTGTCAAGTGCATGTATCTTTTCTTTATCATGGATTTGTCGCCTGGAAGACAATATTTATCATGGATTTGTTAGCAAGGAAAGAAATCTAAAATATGATAGATGATGATCTAAATTTGAATGTTTTGTTTTATAAACTAGCAAAATCACTTACACATGCGCTTGAACTTCTCCTTGAGCTCAGTCATATGTTCGCTCTTTGTGATACGGAAGTAGTAATCAGGATAATCAGCCTGGTTAATGCAGTTGGCCGGTGTGGCAGTACCTATTGCCAGTATGGTAGCCGGGCCTTGTGCACGCTGTGCTTGTCTGATTTCATCAACATTCGACATGATTAATGTTGTTAGATTGTACTACAACAGAAATGACAGTTTAATAATTTGGTTTTGGTTTGTAGGAAAAGAGACTGAGAGTTTTGATAAATTGACAAGGCATGGGTGGTGAGAATATATAAGAGAAAGATGGTAACTGGTGGGTTGTGTGGACGGTGAGATATCATGCCACGTGGAATTGTAAATCTGGATGGCAAATGTAGTTAGAGATAGTAATTAAGTTGACCTGGGCTGGGTAGGTGTATATCATGCCACGTTGGACTTCTTTGGGTCACATGAGACCCACCTACCTCTACCTGGGTCCTGGGCAATGAGTATTCTTACTTGGACTTCTTTGGGTCACATGCCCAAACATTTAGAATAATTAATATTTCTATGATTAGGGCTGCACAAAAAATTCGTAGTTCGTAATTCGATTCGAGTTTGATTCGAAAAAGTTCGGAAAAAATTCGATTCGAAATTGAGTTCGTTCGAAATTATTTCAAACCAAACTTAGTTCGAAATTAATTCAAACCAAACTCAAACTGGACCTAGTTCGTTCGATATAGGTTCGCAAACCAAATTTAGTTCGAAATTAACTCAAACATGAACCGTTAATTTCTGCTGATAACTTATGTTCACTGATAAAAATATAAGCCGTCCAGTCCATAATTGCTTTGAATTCTGACTTCTGAAACAGAAAGCCCGGTCCAATTACAAGCTTAAATAAAAAAATTCACATGTTTATACCAGAAATTTTGTTTTTTATGGTAGGATTCTGAGTTTTTCGGATAATCAAGTCTCAACTCTCTCGTTTTTTTTCTTTGTTTTCATAAAGTTATTATTAATTTGATAAATTTGTTCAATTAATTTCAGCTTTAAGAAACTATTAAATAATAAATAATAAATAAATAAAATAAATATTGTACCTTTATCATTTTTTTGACAGCAATACATTTTTTGACATTTTTTGCATTTATTTTCGGACCGTTCGTTTTACCGCGGGAATTCAACGGTCGATCTACACAAAATCATTCCAAATCTGATCTAGAATGATTATGGTACAATATTGAACGTAATCAACATAAAAGTTTAGAAGTTTTATTATATATGAGCTTTGATCCAACACGAAATGTTTATGGCCATACGATGCTTCAATTTTCGATCAACTAGATAGATGGGTAAATGAAAACAAAATTTTATCAAACTTTCATGGAAGATGATAAATGCAATGCTCTTTGATTTCAACGCCCCGATTCGTCAACGGACGACATGTTTACTTAGTAAGCAAGAGTATATGTTTCATGAGACATAAACTCTTGCCTTGTGAGTTAATGAAGGCGCACGAAAATATATCGTCTGTGGTTCGATCAGGACCGTTGAAATAAAAAAGCACTGTATTTATCATCTTCCATGAAAGTTTGATAAAATTTTGTTTTGATTTACCCATCCATCTAGTTGATCGAAAATTGAAGCATCGTATGACCATAAACATTTCGGGTTGGATCAATGCTCATACATAATAAAACATTCGAACTTTTATGTTGGTTACGTTCAATATTGTACCTTGATCATTCTAGATCAGATTTGAAATTATTTTGTCGCAGATCGACCGTTGAATTCCCGCGGTAAAACGAACGGTCCAAAAATAAATGCAAAAAATGCCAAAAAATGTATTGCTGTCAAAAAAATGATCAAGATACAATATTTCTTTTATATGTCTAAAAAATGCAAAAAATGTTGTTATTGATCAGCTATTCATTTAGAAAAAAAAAATTATATGTATTGCTGTAAAAAAAAATGCAAAAAATGCAAAAAATACTTATTTATTTGATAAAAAATAAAAAAACAAAAAAAAAACATGCAAAGAGTAAAAAAAATGTAAAAAGTTTGAAAATATATATTTTTTATTTTTTTCCAAATTATTTGCTGCCTAATTTTATTTTGTATCACTGCAATGCACTTTTAGACTCACTCAATAAAATATTAAATAAAATATTAACTAAGCGAGTGACCCCACAAATCCTGCAATCCGATCACCTCAACAATTTCACACCCTTAGACCTATCCTCTTACCAACGTCTAGATCTCTTCCATGTCATCAATCCGCTCCCTTTTCATTCAACAAATTAACTCGCTATTTTTTCCACCACTGCCTCCAAAATTTTTTCCCTCTTCCCGCTAATTTACACCAAAACCGCTCGCCCAAATTCCTCTCCCGCTAAGTGCCAAAATAATCTCCCTCACGTCTTCTCTCTCTGGTGGCCTCTCACAACAAAGACTCATCTCTCGCCCAAATCCCCTGTTGCGTACATTCAAACTGAGTGTGGTATTTGGTTATAATTAATTTTGGAGTGCTTGAGTTTTTATTTAAATTGTACTTCTATTGATATTTGAGTTTTATTTAAATTGTATTTTGAATACTTTGGAGTGCTTGAGTTTTTATTTAAATTGTACTTCTATTGATATTTGGGTTTTATTTAAATTGTACTTTGAATATTTGAGTTTTTATTTATGTGCTGTAATTTCACACTATGGCCCAGTCAGAAGTCATAAATCGTAAGTCGTAACAAAGTTCGTAAATGTTCGAAATTGAGTTCGTAAAAAATTCGGTTCGAAATTGGGTTCGTTCGAAATTGAGTTTGTTCGAAATTAATTCAAACGAAACCTAGTTCGAAATTAATTCAAACCAAACTCAAACTGGAGGTAAGTTCGATTCGGTTCGGTTCGTTTGCAGCCCTATCTATGATGACCAAACAATGGTTCATTCCTTTTCAAACAAAGACGCTAGCTGATGATTACTTCCGTAAGACCAATCCAAAAACTTTCTTTCAAGTGTTACGTTGTGGTCAATTAGTTCTTCAAATTAGTCAAATTAGGTCAATTCATTCTTTCAAGTTAATGGTTTTTTTTCTTTCTCTTTTTTATGTTTGGACAATTTATAGTTAAAATTATTTTATGGATTTCTACTTTTTTAATTTTTATTTATAACTTTTGTCAGTTCCGTCTCTTAAAAATCGAAACGTGTCATTATTTATCAAATTTGTAAATAAATTATGAGTTGGGCTATGGTACATTGTAATGTATGGAGACCAAATTTTTAAAATGTGTTGGAGACCAAATTTTACTTTTTTTTTGAAATATTTTACTACTTTTGAAGAATTTTTTAAAATCACTGTTTTAAAAAAATATATTTAAATAAAACAGTGATTTTACAAAATTTTAAAATAGTAAAAAAATAAAAAATAATTTGGTCTCCAAGCATTTTAATATGTAAATCATGTTGAATGGTTCAAATTAACTGTTTGAACTTTCAATATAACAGTTTATGATCTAATGCACAAAGTGGCCTATTTAATGCAATGTACCATAGCCCAACTCATAAACCATACTCCTTTCAACGAGTTTATCAGGTTCAAAAATGGAAATAGAATATATTTTGAGAGTTGGACTATCATGCATGCTTTGAAAAATAAAGTGTCTGTTGTAATTTCCGCTCAAATCTTCATTTTCAAAGTTCAAACATGCATTTGATTCGAAAAATTCAACATATTATCCATATTAAAATATGTTTGGAAACAAACTTTTACATTTTTGGGCATTTTTGCTATTTTTTAAACTTCTTTTAAAATCGTTGTTTTTAAGAACATTTTATTAAATTTTTTACTATAATAAAATAGCGATTTTAAAAAATTCTAAGCAAATTGCAAAAAATTTCTAAAAAAAGTTAAATTTGGTCTCCAAACACATTTTCATGCGAAGAATATGTTGAGCTTTTCGGATCGAATATTTGAACTTTGAAAATAAAGATACAAGAGAGAAGTAAATCATACACTTTATTTCAAAAAACACGATAGACCAACTCATATTGTAGAAGGACAGGATTTATAGAAGTGAAAAGATAGGAGTCGGTGCAAAATACAGAGAAGAAAAAAAAAAAATTAGTTGCACTGGTACTGGCGTTCTGTGAGAATAGGTGTGTAATAATTGGGAAGAGTATGACAAATTTGAATAGACCAAGTTTTCTATTACCCGAATGAAATAATTCAAATAATAAATGTTTTAAAATATTAGAATATATGACAGGCATGTGTATGGTTTACTAAAGGTCCACATGCAGTACCAATCCTATGGGATGGTTCCTTCTTGCTTCCTACTTATTTCTTGAAAGGAATCAGTTAAAATTTACTACGCTCTAGTCAATTACTTGGTGCTAACAAATCAGACAGCAACAGAAGTCGTTCCTGGTGGGTAACTTTGAACCGCAAACACACATGGTAATACAAGCTCCAAGCATTCTTGTTATTATTATTTTTTTGATAAAAGTGGTATAATACCACCAGGCATTCTTGTTATTATAATATTCTAAGTTTGTATAAGGATTTAAATTTAGACTTACAGCACTAGATCTGTGAAACTGAAATTGAAACACAAGTTTCAGACTAGATCGATTTTCTCTGAATTTGGGTGAATTCCACCATCTAGAGTAATAATGAAAAAACAATGAAATGCATACGTGCATACCCGTGATTGGGATGAATTGATATAGGAGGAGAGGTGGCATTAAAGACCGAACATATATATCATTAAATATGACACAAATATCAGGTACATGAATTGCACAACCCAACATTACTCTAGAAAGATATCTAAAGAGAGAGGAAAAGGAAGAGGTGATGGTAATTGTTTAGAAGTTTTTAAAATCGCTATTTTATTATAGTAAAAAAATTAGTATAAAGTTCTTAAGAACAACGATTTTGAAAGAAGTAAGTTTAAAAAATAGCAAAAAATGCCCAAAAATGTAAAAGTATGTTTCCAAACATATTTTAATATGGAGAATATGTTGAATTTTTCAAATCGAATGCATGTTTGAACTTTGAAAATGAAAATATGAGTGGAAATTACAACATGCACTTTATTTTTCAAAGGATGATAGTCTAACTCTCAAAATATATTCTATTTCCATTTTTGAACCTATTAAACTCATTGAACGGAGTATGGTTTATGAGTTGGACTATGGTACATTACAATCTTTGTGTATTGGATCATAAACCGTTATATTCAAAGTTCAAATAGTCAATTTGAACCTTTCAACATGATTTACATATTAAAATGCTTGGAGACAAATTATTTTTGATTTTTTTTTACTATTTGAAATTTTGTAAAATCACTGTTTTATTTAAATAATTTTTTTTTAAAACAGTGATTTTAAAAAATTACTCATAAGTAGTAAATTTTTTTTTAAAAATGTAAAATTTGGTCTCCAACACATTTTTAATAATGAGATCATGCTGAAAGATTCGAGTCGACTGTTTGAACTTTGAATTTAACGGTTTATGATTCAATGCACAAAAGAGTCCATACATTACAATGTACCACAACCCCACTCATAGTTTATATACAAATTTGATAAATAATGACACGTTTTGATTTTTAAGAGACGGAAACGACAAAAGTTATAAATACAAATTAGAAAAGTAGAAGTCCATAAAATAATTTTAAATATAAGTTGTCTAAACATAAAAAAGAGTAAGAAAAAAAAAACATAAACTTGAGAATTCACCTAATTTGATACTACTTCAATTCACCTAATTAATTTGACCATTAGCTAGGTTGTTTTGTTGGTGCAATGATTCACAATTTGAAGAATAAATTGACCACAACGTAACACTTGAAAGAAAGTTTTTGGATTGTTCTTACGGAAGTAATCATCAGCTGGCGTCTTTGTTTGGTCATCATAGAAATATTAATTATTCTAAATGTTTGGGCATGTGACCCCAAGAAGTCCAAGTAAGAATACTCATTGCCCAGGTAGAGGTAGGTGGGTCTCTTCAAATTTGTAACGTTGTGGTCAATTACTTCCGTAAGAACAATCCAAAAACTTTCTTTCAAGTGTTACGTTGTGGTCAATTTATTCTTCAAATTGTGAATCATTGCACCAACAAAACAACCTAGCTAGCTAATAGTCAAATTAGTCAAATTAGGTCAATTAATTCTTTCAAGTTTATGGTTTTTTTTCTTTCTCTTTTTTATGTTTGGACAATTTATAGTTAAAATTATTTTATGGATTTCTACTTGTCTAACTTTTATTTATAACTTTTGTCGTTTCCGTCTCTTAAAAATAAAAATGTGTCATTATTTGTCAAATTTGTAAATAAATTATGAGTTGAACTATGATACATTGTAATGTATGGACTCTTTTGTGCGTTGAATCATAAACCGTTAAATTCAAAGTTCAAACAGTCGACTCGAACCTTTCAGCATGATCTCATTATTATAAATGTTTTGGAGAACAAATCAGAAAAATTTAGCACTTTTATTATTTATTTATGTTATCATCACCCTTTATTATTGTCTTTTTTTTTTTTATGCTTAGTAGAAACTACCAAGTTTTTACCCTTTATTATTATTGTCATTTAACTTTTGTTACAGAGCCCAACTGGTGATCGAAATATTTCTCTGATTGATATATTTCTGAATCATTAACAGACAAAATGTTACTGAGCAGCCAATTCAACTCTTGAATATTGCAGAAGTACATGACATATATACGTACATAACATATAAATATATATATTGCATATTAGCGATGCCAAAATACAATAAGAAATAAAATTTGATACGTTAACATGCACATTGTATCTCAATAGAAATAAATTCCATTGATATTTAGGCTTCGATTTAAAGTAGCACCCACCAATAAATATATGGACTGGCTTGTTTGTTTTACTGTGAGGTGATCACTGGTATGCTGCGTAGCACGACAGTCTCGACTGTGAGACCGGGGCCAAAACCAAAAAGCACTCCCCAGTCGAGCCCCTCTCCAGTGGTTGCTTTACCTTCCTTAACGGATTGCTTTCTCATTTCATCTAAAATGAACAACACACAAGCACTTGACATATTGCCGTATTCATTCAAGATGTGCTTTGTTGCACGCATCTTCTCTTTTTTAAGCTGAAGCTTAGCCTCAACCTGATCCAGGATTGCCGGACCTCCTGGATGAGCGATCCAGAAGATCGAGTTCCAGTCAGAAATACCTACAAATTAAATTTTAGAATTTAACTAATATGAAAATTAATATTTAATAGCCTCCAGCATAAATAATATATTTAAAGTGAACTAAATTTTTCTCAAAATGTACCAAGAGGAGTAAAGGCTTTCACAAGACTCTTGGAGATGTTCTTGGAGATGAGCCCAGGCACATCCTTGAGGAGATGGAAGGTGAGACCTACTTCCCGAAGGTGGCCGTCTATGGCTCCCTCTGAATCAGGAAGGATCGTCTGTGAAGCCGAAACTAGCTGGAACCATGGTCGCTCGATTGCTAGGTCAGGGTCGGCACCAACAATGAGAGCAGCAGCGCCATCCCCAAAAAGTGCCTGTCCAACCATGGAATCAAGGTGTGATTCGGAGGGTCCACGGAAGGTAACAGCTGTGATCTCTGAGCAGATTACCAACACCCTGGCACCACGATTGTTCTCAGCGAGGTCTTTGGCCATGCGAAGGACAGTGCCTCCAGCAAAGCAACCTTGCTGGTACATCATAAACCTGTTTACAGATGGACGGAGACCGAGTAGCTTGGTAACTTGATAATCGGCACCGGGCATGTCCACACCACTTGTGGTGCAAAAGATCAGGTGGGTGATCTTTGATTTTGGCTGGCCCCATTCTTTGATGGCCTTGACGGCCGCCTCTTTTCCGAGCTTCGGAACCTCCGCCACCACCATGTCCTGACGTGCATCAAGAGATGGCTCCATGTAAGCGCATACGTTGGGGTTTTCAGTCAAAATCTCCTCTGTCAAGTGCATGTATCTTTTCTTGATCATTGACTTGTCACCTACATATATGACAGAATCAATAAACAAAAAAGCGACCCTTGTCAATTAATGATTAAATCATTTTTTAGAATAATTGCAGTACAATTATATGGTCCTTTTGACAAAAGTTGGTGAAAATTATTTTCATGAAATATTTTAGTTGGAAATATATATTTCATTATTTAATGTGATTTTTATGTCAGTTTAATTTGATTCAGTTTATAATTTGTGTAGTCATAGAAAGCTGAATCTTCAATCTTTTGAAATCCTTCGATTCCAAATATATATATATATATATATGAGTGAGGCTATGGTGCTATGCATAGCACCAATGGCTAGTGTACTACGGCTCAATATGGTACTTTTTAAAATCCTAACGGTCGATCCAACCGTTCAATGTGATATCCATATGAATATGAACTTGCAAACTAAATTTTATATTTTTTCGAATTTTTTTACTATTTTTTTAGATAGGTAGAAAAATCAGTGTTTTTTGAAAATTCTGGACCATCAAAATTCTACCTATCTGAAAAAATAGTAAAAAAATTCGAAAAAATATAAAATTTAGTTTGCAAGTACATATTCATATGGTTATCACATTGAACGGTCGGATCGACCGTTAGGATATTAAAAAGTACCATATTGAGCCGTAGTACACTAGCCATCCGTGCTATGCATAGCACCATAGCCTCACTCTATATATATATATATAGAGTATGGCTAATTTGCTTCCGGAAGCATTTCGGCCGAGGTGCTTACGGGGGCATATCTTGCAATTTGATGTTCAAACAACAAATTCAAACCGTTAGATGTTCAATCTATATTAAAATCTACTTGGAGACCAAATTTTACATTTTTTGGAATTTTTTTACTATTTTTTAAGCTGGTTTGAAAACCACTGTTTTCAATGCTTCAGAAATTTAATAAAAACAGCGGTTTTCAAACCAGCTTAAAAATAGTAAAAAAATTCCAAAAAATGTAAAATTTGGTCTCCAAGTAGATTTTAATATAGATTGAACATCTAACGGTTTGAATTTGTTGTTTGAACATCAAATTGCAAGATATGCCCCCGTAAGCACCTCGCCGAAATGCTGCCGGCAGCAACTTAGCAGCTCCCTATATATATATATATATATATAGAGTGAGGCTATGGTGCTATGCATAGCACCAATGGCTAGTGTACTACGGCTCAATATGGTACTTTTTAAAATCCTAACGGTCGATCCGACCGTTCAATGTGATATCCATATGAATATGTACTTGCAAACTAAATTTTATATTTTTTCGAATTTTTTTACTATTTTTTTAGATAGGTAGAAAAATCAGTGTTTTTTGAAAATTCTGGACCATCAAAGTTCTACCTATCTGAAAAAATAGTAAAAAAATTCGAAAAAATATAAAATTTAGTTTGCAAGTACATATTCATATGGTTATCACATTGAACGGTCGGATCGACCGTTAGGATTTTAAAAAGTACCATATTGAGCCGTAGTACACTAGCCATCCGTGCTATGCATAGCACCATAGCCTCACTCATATATATATATATATATATAGTGAGTGGCTAAGCTACAAACGTTTGCACCAAGGGTTTGGTGCAAACGATTTGTTTTCGGATTTTCGAAGTCCAAACGGTCGATCCGAACCGTTCAAGTTGTTCTCCATATTGAAATGTGCTTGGAGACCAAATTTTACATTTTTTGGAATTTTTTTACTATTTATTAAGCCACTTTGAAAGTTGCTGATCACACGGTCCAGAATTTGATTGCACTGTTTTTACTGTTCACCCGAATCAGCAACTTTCAAAGTGGCTTAATAAATAGTAAAAAAATTCCAAAAATGTGAAATTTGGTCTCCAAGCACATTTTAATATGGATTAAATATCTAACGGTTTGGATCGACCGTTTGGACTTTGCAAATAGGAGAACCAAAACGTTTGCACCAAGGGCTTGGTGCAAACGTTTTGATATTAGCCGGTCTCTCTATATATATATATATATATATATATTGAAGACGTATAGGCAATTTATCAAAATTTGATCAATTTTAATATATGTCCTGTTTAAAATATAGGAGATAAGTATGTGGTTTTCATTTTTTTAGACTTGCTACCAATAAATGGATATACCATCAGCACAAAAAAAAAAAAGAGAGACTTACACATGCGCTTGAACTTCTCCTTCAGCTCAGTCATATGCTCACTCTTTGTGATACGAAAATAGTAATCGGGATAGTCAGACTGGTACACGCAGTTAGCTGGTGTAGCAGTGCCGATCGCCAGTACGGTGGCTGGACCCAGAGCACGCTGTGCCTGTCTAATTTCCTCTACTGTTGCCATGACCAAGCCGTGTTTGATGGTTGTCTTACCAGTAAAGGCCTGGAGAACTGTTTCAAGCAAAGTAGTACTGGTGTTATTTCTTAGTTTACTGTTTCAATGCTTCTGTGAGATTATGAGGAGGTTGGTGCCTTTATAGCGAAAGAGATGCCAAGAGGTAGGTTCAGTGGACGGGCAGATGGGGCGCCACGTGGCTTTGGAGGTTAGATTTGGGGCCGAGGGAGGGTTAGTTGGGAGCGTGCTGATCATTTTGATGTAATGGATTACTGTAATATGGGTCCCCACCCGCTGGATCATTTTGATGGATCTATCATTTTTATCCCGACACAGAGAGTCTACACCGCCAGTTCTCTTGTTTTCAGCCTTTATCCTTTGCCTATTGAAATTTGAAAGGTGCGTTTTTTTATTTTTTTAAAATATTATTAGATTATTTCTTTTGATATATAATTAGCATAATTATACTAAATTATATTAAATTACGCTAACATAGACGATATCTTCACTGAGAAAACAAAAAATGACAACAAAATTTGAAACGTTCATAAAACGGTGCTCGAGTGTCCGATTTCAGCAAATGACCACTTTTTAGAAAACTTACGAAAATATGTATGTGTCAGTGACCGCTTTGCTGTTTTTTGAAATTCAGAATTGTCAAAAAAAAAGAGAAGACCTTCAAAACTTAAGTTGAAGTTTTAGATTAAGATTTTCATTTCTATTTTTTTATCTAAGTAGTTCAGTAAATTGATTATATAATGAACTTGTAAAATATCAATTTTTACTATTTTTGAAATTTTTTTACTATTTTTTACGATTTATAAAAGATGATAAAAAATCAATCTAATTTAACATAATTTAACTTAATTTAGCGATAAATTACCGTATTTTAGCGTAGTTTAACAAATATTTAAAAAATAAATAAACCTCCTGACCGACATATTTTCCTTCAATTGTTTTGGCACTTTTGTTGCTAGTATGACTGTGTCACACTGTCAAAGGCAGCTTATACAAGTCAAGTCTAGTAATCAATGCACCTACCACCAAGTACCAACCAATAGGTTTGCTTTTCTCACTTGCACCCAAATCGAATGTAACCATGTTTAATACTCTTAATTAATTCTTTATTATTTATATTTAATAGAGAAATATATAGTAGGATAATACCGATTTTTTTATTAATAGAATATTAAAAAAAAAATATCACGAAAGGAGATCGTTTTGCTGAAAAATCAAAACATAGGAAAAAAGAGATGGTTTATCCCGTCCAACACTGCAGCTGGACGAGATAAATCATCTCATTCCGTTAATCTATTCTAACTTAAAAAAAAATGAACGGGATAGACCATTCCGTTCATCACTGTAGCAATTTTTTTTTTTTTAGTTTTTTTTTCATTCTCTTATATGAAGCCAAACTCTAACAAAAAAAAAAATGCTACAGTGCTGGACGGAATAATCTATCCCGTCCAGGATTTTCTTTTTCGTACTTAGCGGGGTTAAAAATTTGAATTAGCGGGTCATTAATTTGGACGGAAAATTTTGTACCGTCCGGAGGACGGGATAATCAATCCCATGTTTTCTATATTTCAATTTTCCAACAAAACAATCCTCATTCACGATATTTTTTTATTTTATTTTTTATTAATAAAAAAATCGGAGGATAATATGATCATATTACGGATATAAGTCGTCTCGAAACATTTTCTTATCCGTATTTGGCCAAAATAATTTCTATTTCTATTTTATTGTTATATATTAAATATTAATCTTACTCAAATGCTATTCTTACTTGTTAATGTTAACGGAGAATGAACGAATAATTGATAATAATCAAATAAATTAATACCTTATAATTTAACCTAAGATAATAATAAAACAAATAAATATATTAAACACATAATATACGAGATGGACTTAGCTAAGCCATGGTGTAAAACGACTTGGTATCCACGCCATCTTTCCATTTTGAAAATCCAAACTACCGATCCGAACCGCTCAAGTTGTTCTCTATATTGAAATGTGCTTGGATACCAAATTTTACATTTTTTTTTGAATTTTTTTACTATTTATTAAGCCACTTTGAAAATCGCTGATTCGGATAAACAGTAGCAAAACAGTAAAAAATTCTGGACCAATGGATCAGCGATTTTCAAAGTGGCTTAATAAATAGTAAAAAAATTCTAAAAAATGTAAAATTTGGTCTCCAAGCACCCAGTCGTTTGGATCGGTAGTTTCGATTTTCAAAATGAAAATAATGAGGCGTGGAGCACCCAGTCGTTTTACACCATGACTTAGCTAAGCCCAGCACTATATATATATATATATATATAGTTCCTTTTGATAGCAGAAAATACACTTGTATTGATTGTTATTAACTAAAGCATTTTTTCAATTAATAATATTTACCAATCTTCAGGCGACAAGTCAATGATTAAGAAAAGATACATGCACTTGACAGAGGAGATTCTCACTGAAAATCCAAACATGTGTGCTTACATGGAGCCATCTCTTGATGCACGCTCGGAAAAGAGGCGGCAGTCAAAGCCATCTAGGAATGGCGCCAGCCCAAATCAAAGATCACACACTTGATTTTCTGCACCACCAGTGGTGTGGACATGCCCGGTGCCGATTATCAAGTCACCAAGCTACTCGGTCTCTGTCCATCTGTAAACAGGTTTATGATGTACCAACAGGGCTGCTTTGCCGGTGGCACTGTCCTGCGCATGGCCAAAGACCTTGCCGAGAACAACCGTGGGGCCAGAGTGTTGGTGATTTGCTCAGAGATCACTGCTGTTACCTTTCGTGGTCCATCAGAGTCGCACCTTGATTCCATGGTAGGGCAAGCACTATTTGGAGATGGCGCTGCTGCTCTCATAGTTTGTGCTGATTCCGACCTAGCATTTGAGCGGCCGTGCTTCCAGCTAGTTACGGCTTCACAGACAATCCTGCCTGACTCAGAGGGATCCATAGACGGCCACCTTCGTGAAGTAGGTCTCACGTTTCATCTCCTCGAGGATGTCCCCGGGCTCATCTCCAAGAACATGAAGAAGAGTCTCATTGAGGCTTTCACCCCTCTTGGTATGTAAGAAAAACATTAACAATTTTTTGTTGTAGTATAATCGTACTTTGATAGGATAGCTTTAGGGTAGGGGTGGTAAATGATGTTTTTAATCTAAAATTGTCTGTATTTTTGTTTGACACGGATGCAACTATATATGTATTTTATATATAATGACATTAAGTTCCTTTCATAATTAAGTCTGTTTAATTGAAATTAAGTGAATCGTTTATAATATATATATATATAGAGTAAAGCTAAGGTGCTCTTAAGTGTACCGTACTCCTAAATGTAGGCCGTTGGATTTCTTTAAAAGTCGTGCTACCACGCCTTTTAAAGAATCTACACGACTTTTAAAGAAATCCAACGGCCTACATTTAGGAGTACGGTACACTTAAGAGCACCTTAGCTTTACTCTATATATATATATATATGAGGTATTGATCTATTGCAAATATATTCTGATTTATACAATTTAAATCACATTTATATACATTTTTAAATAAAGTTAGGGTGAAGGATGTAAGTAGAAGTGATCGTGCTCAACTACTTACACACAATTATTAAAATAAGTACAACTAATCATCTTTAAGTTTTTGACAGCGGAATTAAGAATTAATTAAAAACAAATCAAAGACCTTAGAAATCATAGTCTCCACGTGTAAATCAATCAAATTAATTTCATACCTTTGTCCATAGTAAACTGTAGAACAACACTTGAAACGTTCTTCGCAAACCGTCAGAAGAACTGTAAAGCGATTTCTCTCCTCTTTCTCTTTCTAAGCAATGACAACTTTTTCTTTATGAATATTGATGAAGAGAGGATCAACCTTACTCTTAGAATTCGTATCTTTTATTGCCTGTCATTAAAGCAATTATTTATAGGGAGATGAATCTAACACAGCCAACTAAAAGGATGCAATTATCCTCTGTACATTCGCACCTTTTAAATTAGGCCCATATGGAATGTTAGTGCAGCCCATAATTTTATTTCTTTAAATCAACTTTTAATGTTTTATTTGGGCCACATAATTTTATTTCCTTACATTCTCCCACTTGGTCCATTATAAAATTTTATGACATTACAACGTTCATAAAGTGCACAATAATATTGTATGTCTTTATATTTCATAAATTCTAAAATCATAATATTTATACTTAAGTAAAATTAATACGAGTCATGGCGGTTGCTAATAATATTTGTTACTAACTTCCTTCCATGTACTACAACATCAATTCTAACTTAATATAAACCTTAATGGTATACTTGAGGATCCACGTTAATTGTCTAATTTATATAGACTAATTCCTATTAATAGTAAACGATAATATATATATATACTTAAATAAATAGGAATTGCATTTGAAACAATCAATCAATAATAATATCATAAATAATCATTCATCTATAATATAAGTTTAATTACAACAATTATTTATCACAGATAACTATTCCCATTCTTTCGACATGTTCGTGAAATATCTTGGGTGGTAATCCTTTCGTCAAAGGATCAGCTATCATCATCTCTGTGCTTATATGCTGTATTGTTATTGTTTGTTTCTGTACTTCTTCTTTCACGGCAAAGTACTTAATCTCCATGTGCTTGGCACCTTTGGAGTACTTGTCGTTTTTGCTGAAGAAGACTGCTGCAGAATTATCACAATAAATCTTCAGCGGCTTGGCAATGCTATCGACTATTCCAAGTCCCGAAATAAAGTTTCGCAGCCATAGTCCTTGTACCATGGCTTCAAAGCACGCCACGAACTCGGCTTCCATAGTGGATGCAGCGATTACTGTCTGCTTCGCACTTTTCCATGAGATTGCTCCGCCGGCTAGAAGATACACATATCCGCAAGTGGATTTTCGTGTATCGTAACACCCGGCATAGTCTGAATCTGAATAACCGACTGTCTCTAAGTAGTTTGATCTCCTATACGTCAACATGTGATCTTTAGTACCTTGAAGATATCGTAAAACTTTCTTTGCTGCCTTCCAATGTTCTATTCCAGGATTGCTTTGATAACGTCCAAGCATTCCTACAGCAAAACTGATATCTGGTCTTGTACAAGTTTGTGCATACATTAAACTACCCACAATGGAAGCATAAGGAATATTATTCATTTCTTCCTTTTCCAATTCGTTTTTAGGACATTGATATAAACCAAATTTATCCCCTTTCTGAATCGGTACCTTACCAGCTGAACATTTCTCCATCCTAAATCTCTCGAGAATCTTGTTCATATATGTTTCCTGAGACAAACCCCACAAACCTTGTGATCGATCACGAAATATTTCTATTCCTATCACATAGTTCGCCTCGCCCATATCTTTCATTTCAAAATTCTTCGAGAGAAAATTCTTGGTGCTTTTCATCATTCCAAGATCGTTAGTCGCAAGTCAAATGTCGTCAACATATAGAACTAGAAACATTATCTTACTCCCACTGACCTTCAAGTGTATACAACGATCAACAATATTTTCCTTAAAACCAAAAGAAGTAATCACATCATTGAACTTGAGATACCATTGTCGTGATGCTTGTTTCAGCCCATATATCGACCTTTTCAATTTGCAAACCATATCCTTTCCCCCAATTGAAAAGCCCTCGGGCTGATCCATGTAGACTTCCTCTTCGAGTTCTCCGTTCAGAAAAGCAATTTTAACGTCCATTTGATGTAACTCAAGATCGTAATGAGCCACTAAAGCCATGATGATACGCAAAGAATCTTTCTTAGAGACGGGCGAAAATGTCTCTTTATAATCAATGCCGTCTTTCTGAGTGAAACCTTTGGCAACCAGTCTAGCTTTATATCGTTCAATTTTGCCTTTTGAGTCACGTTTGATCTTAAAGATCCATTTACATCCAACTCGCTTGGAATTGTGAGGCAATTTGACGAGATCCCAGACTTGATTTTGTTCCATTGATTTTAACTCGTCTTTCATGGCATCAATCCATTTATTGGATTCTTCACATTCAATAGCTTTCTTGTATGAAACCGGATCATCAATTGTAGAATCAATTTCAGATTCTTGTAGATAAACCAAATAATCATCAGATATAACCGATCTTCGTTCACGGTTAGACCTTCTTAATGATATATTATTCGGTTCAACTAAATCATCAACAACGATGTTATCAATCGGAATGTCTTCAGTAGCAGTTAGTTGTTCTGGAAAAGTCGGAAGAATTACTTTCAAAACAACAGTCGGAACAACTACTTTCGAAACAACAGACAAAGGAACAGTAACTTGTTCTGTAATTTTCTGAAGATCAGAATTACACTGATCAGAACTTCTTGCACTGACTTCAGCATTCTCGATGAAACGGGCATTTCCGGATTCAACAATTCTCGTGCTATGATTCAGACAGTAAAATCTGAACCCTTTGGATTTCTCTGGATATCCAATAAAGAATCCACTAACAGTTCTGAAATCCAATTTCTTTTTGTGTGGGTTATACAAACGGACCTCCGCAGGGCAACCCCATACATGTATATGACGCAAACTAGGTTTTCTTCCCGTCCACAGTTCGAAAGGAGTCCTTTCTATTGCCTTACTGGGAACCCGGTTTAGTAAATACATGGCGGTCTTAAGTGCATACATCCACAAAGATTTAGGCACAGTTGAGTGACTGAGCATACTCCGAACCATGTCCATAAGTGTTCTGTTACGACGTTCAGCAACACCATTTTGTTGTGGTGTGCCGGGCATAGTGTATTGCGCACATATACCACGCTTTTCTAAGAATTTAGCAAAGGGTCCAGGATTTTGTCCTGATTCGTCATATCTACCATAAAATTCCCCACCGCGATCAGATCGAATGATTTTCACTTGTTTTTCTAACTGTCTTTCAACCTCAATTATAAACACCTCAAGTGCATCAATAGATTGTGATTTTTCATTTAGAAGATAAACAAACCCATAACGTGAGAAATCATCGATGAAGGTGATGAAATACTTTTCTTTATTAAAGGAGAGAACATCAAATGGTCCACAAATATCCGTGTGAATTATTTCTAGAAGTTGAGAGCTACGAGTGGCACCTTTCTTAGTATGTTTTGTCTGTTTGCCTTTTATACAGTCGATACATACACCTAAGTCAGTAAAATCCAAGTTTGGAAGAACTTCGGACTTCACTAAACGTTGCATTCTTTCTTTGGATATATGACCCAATCTTTTGTGCCACAAGTACGCTGACTTTTTATCATTCATATTTCTTTTCATTCCAATAGTATTGTTCACTGTAATCAGAGGTTCTACATAAGAATTATCTAACTCTAATTTATACAATCCATCAATCAAATTGTCACAACCAATCATGCAATTATTTTTATATAAACTAAAGCATTTAGATCCAAATTTAAATACATAGCCACAATCATCCAACTTATATACAGATAATAAGTTGCGAGAAAACAAAGGCACATATAGTGTTTCATACAAATCGACAATATTGCCAGAACCTAATATAAGTCGATATGTACCGACACCTTCCACTGGCACCTTGTCTTTATTGCCCAGAATTACATATTTTTCACTTTGTCGACTTTGGCTTGTGGTTTGGATCGTAAGAAATCCCTGTAAATTGTTTGAAATATGAGTTGTAGAGCCCGAGTCAATCCACCAAGTATTATTAGGAACATCAATAAAATTTGACTCAAAAGTAACAAAAGTATGATTCATACCTTTCTTTTCGAACCAAACCTTCCTTTTCAGACAATCCTTCTGAAAGTGACCCACCTTACGACAAAAGTGGCACTTTTGCTTGTTCCCTTCTTTCTTGAAGCTTGCATTAGAAGACACCTGAAAGGCTTTCCCCTTCTTTTTAGTCTTAGCTTTCCCTGGTTTAGCATTAGAACCCGACCCAACTTCTAGGTTTGAAAAATGAACAGTGTTAGGTTTCATTTCCTTAAGCCTTGCCTCTTCCTGAACAAGTTTACTAGTCAATTCATTTATGTTCCATTTCTTTTCTTGAGCATTATAATTAATTTGGAATGGACTATAAACATCATTCGGCAGAGAGTTCAAAATAAATTGAACTAGAAACCCTTCGTCAACTGTCATTCCCAAACTCTTAAGTTTTGCGGAGAGAGACGTCATTTCTACGATATGTGCATGCATAGTGCGACTACCATCATACTTCATGGTGGTAAGTTTTGCCATAAGCGCACCGGCAAGCGACTTATCGGCTGTCTGTGAGCGTACCCTGACGTTTGCTAGAAACTCTTGAGCGTTATCCGTGTCCGGAAGAGCAGCCTTAATGTTTCCATCAACCGTCATTCGCAAAACCATAAGGCATAATCTGTTAGAACGTTCCCATTCTGCCATAAAGGTCTTATCTTCCTCGCTGCTTTCATCAGTTATAGCATCGGGCTTATCAAATAATAGTGCTATGTCCATGTCCTGTGCACCTAAGTGAAATTGGAATTGGACTTGTTCATTCCATTCAGCAAAGTTAAGACCATTAAAGACCGTCACAGATGACGCATGCGATTGCATCGATACAGGTACATTAACTGTAATTTTAATAGAGAAGATGAGAAGAAAAAATTAAAATAAATTAGGGAAAGAGAAGATTATAATGAAAATTAAGAAGAAATAAATTTTCCGAAATTTTCAATGAATGAAAATAAAATCAGAAAACATAATCAGCAATATGGTCCTGCGCATGCTTCACGAAAAGGAGCGTAACTTTTGATCCGTCCGTCGGATCGGGCTGAAATTTTGACAGGAAATTCCGAATCCAAAAACCAAGCTAACTTACTTTCCAGCCCGATCCGACCGTCGGATATAAAGTTTTCGAACTTTCTTTACAATCTAGAGTTTTTAGGGTCTTTTAGATCAGAACATAGGAGACATAATGCAATAATTTATAACTTCAGATTTTCGGAGCAATAACTTAATTAATGTATATCATAATTATCCTTTGGGATTCTTAAGATATATATTAAACATAATATTTTACTAGAAAATACTTTAATATGATAATTTTATTGTTTCAATACATGTTGTTGCCTTTGGGTAACCAACAATTGAGGAATAACGTAAATTATCAACTTAAGTTGTGTAAATTATGAGAATGTAATCAACCTTTGGGCAATTCAAAAATCTCATAATCTACTAATTAATTAAACCATTAAATTTAGTATATGACATATTTTAATATCATATAATCTTAATAAATGATCAATTAATTTTAATCTACGGTTTATAGAAAATAGAATTGCAATAAAACTATTCTAAAATTCTTAGACTCATAATAATTCAATTTCAGAATTTTAATTGGAAAGAATGCCGTCATAATTATCCATACTTATGGTAAAAAAGAATTTTTTAGAATAGTCTATTCAATGAACTCTATATAATCCATACTTCGATTTCTTTAGGGTAAGGACACTTTGGTGTCTAGCAATACCGTCATAATTAAAGTTACCGCAAATTTCAATCACAAATTATTAAGAAAATAATAATAATAATAAATTTATAAAAC
Organism: Carex kokanica; assembly: GCA_025461125.1. Taxonomy (NCBI): domain Eukaryota; kingdom Viridiplantae; phylum Streptophyta; class Magnoliopsida; order Poales; family Cyperaceae; genus Carex; species Carex kokanica. The sequence goes on along the minus strand of JAJGRX010001259.1, from coordinate 108,406 downwards.
AAGTAACTTATTCGGGAGATTATGAATTCCAAAACTTGACTCTGATACCACATGTAAGTAGAAGTGATCGTGCTCAACTACTTACACACAATTATTAAAATAAGTACAACTAATCATCTTTAAGTTTTTGACAGCGGAATTAAGAATTAATTAAAAACAAATCAAAGACCTTAGAAATCATAGTCTCCACGTGTAAATCAATCAAATTAATTTCATACCTTTGTCCATAGTAAACTGTAGAACAACACTTGAAACGTTCTTCGCAAACCGTCAGAAGAACTGTAAAGCGATTTCTCTCCTCTTTCTCTTTCTAAGCAATGACAACTTTTTCTTTATGAATATTGATGAAGAGAGGATCAACCTTACTCTTAGAATTCGTATCTTTTATTGCCTGTCATTAAAGCAATTATTTATAGGGAGATGAATCTAACACAGCCAACTAAAAGGATGCAATTATCCTCTGTACATTCGCACCTTTTAAATTAGGCCCATATGGAATGTTAGTGCAGCCCATAATTTTATTTCTTTAAATCAACTTTTAATGTTTTATTTGGGCCACATAATTTTATTTCCTTACAAAGGACTCCACAAATTATCTCCTTTCCATCGTTTGATCATTTTCTTGTCCTCCTTCCGACTTACCAACTACTAGTTTTATTAGCCACGTTTAATAGGTAAATAATTAAGCATATTAATTTGTTATCGTCATCGTTGAACAATGAAATCAATAATTATATATGAGAGCTCACTACTACAGAAATAGAGATTGCACACGGACATAAATAGAGGAGCTACACGGATTTCCTACCGTGTGGAGTGCGAGGGTGTATAATCCCTGAATAAATTATACACGGATATTTACCCGTGTGCAATTCCTGAGAGCTACACGGATTATTACATAAACAACCGTGTTCAATTCCTTGCCAGTGGCGCTCTCCAAAGCTGAGCTACACGGATTGTAACATAAACAGCCGTGTAGCTCTCATCTTTGTACATGGACTTTTAACTAATTATCCGTGTAGCTCTCTGAACTATCATACACGGATTTTAGTTAAATATCCGTGTAGAATTAACTAAATTTTTTTTTTTTGTATTCGTGCATGGATTATTTTATAAATTACTATTCTTACACGGAATTTTGTTAAATATCCGTGTAGGGTTGTCTTCTAATTTCTTTTTTAGTTTTTTTTTTGCTAGCCTCTTGTTTTGTTAGCCAGTATTTTAATTTTTCAGATAGCAATTTAAAATTCATGTACATGATATTATACAAAATTATACGAATCCATAGTTAGCATTACAAAATTATACAAATCCATATTTATCATTACAAAATTCTAACCGAAACCATAAAAACATAAAATTCTAATATCAACATATATAACAAAAAAAAAAGCATAAAAGCATCAACATATATATACATATTGCCTTTTGTACATATACAATCTCATGTGATCCACATATAACATATACTCCTCAAGATCCAATACAATGTTTGTAGATCAAGTTATGTCCTTACCACTTAGTAAGCATGTGATGAAGCTTTGGCCCAATTTCCGCTAAGTTGGGCTCATGTTGCCAAAACGCTTGGTTATGATCTAGTTTGGACAATAATTTCATACAAACTAAGGCGTATTAGATCCAACATATCAAAAAGGAGAGTGCCCATGTGATCCATGACATGATGCCTCTTGGTTAAAGGTCTCAAACATATTGCTCTCCAATAAAGAAATACATTTCATCAACATATATGTGCATGCATGCATAATAGAGAATAAAAATTCTCCTTTAAATTCAAATTTTTTTCGAATTTCAATTTTTTTTTCAAATTTCAATTTTTTTTCAAATGTGGCCGCCCCCACGCTTGGGCTCCCCACTCAGCCGACTTCCCCCCGCTTTTGCGTGGCTGCCCCCACGCTTCGGCTCCCGCTCAGCCGAATTTTTTGTCGTTTTTGCATTATCTTAAGAAATCAAGCATGCATAAATTACACATGACCTAAATAAGCAATAATAACAGAAAATTAGAGGAAGAAAAGGAAAATATATATATACTAACCTTAGAAAGATAGAGAGGAGAAAATAAAAAATTCAAAGATCTCTGATCCCAGCTGCTAGCATTTGTAGAAATCAGATCCAAATTCAATACAGAGCGAGAGAGAGACAGTATAAAAGACTTTATCAAAACGGTGCTGGAAGGAGAAGGCCTTTTATACTAATTAAAACCCTACACAGCCTTTTATACACGAATTTATACTTATTAATCCGTGTAGCTCTCCAAATAATCATACACGGCTATTTATAATAAAATCCGTGTACATTTCTACCATTTCTACACGGATATATTATCAAAAATCCGTGTATATATTCCTACACGGATATTTAACAAAAATTCGTGTAGCTCTCTCAATTTTTTCCACACGGTCTTCTTTCCACACGGATTTTTGATCCCTAATAAACCGTGTAGCTCTCTCAAACAATTCTACACTGATTCTTAACTAAATGTCCGTGTATAATTCCTACAGATTTTTTGGGCTTTCAAAAAATCATATTTGGTACACGGTTTTTATATAAAATTGGAAAAACCGTGTACAATGTGCAGTGTAGAATTACCATTTTCGTAGTAGTGGCTTATGAAATGGAAATTATGAAATTCAAAATCCAATGAGTCATGAGTGAGAACACTGACTATATATTACTATTGATCTTAGTCTTCGAATCAGAATTTGGAACCAGAGCGTCGTTAATGGGAAAGCAGAATTAAGGCTGGATATATAACACCTTTAAATAATGTAGAAAAATTAAATAAAGCTGAATTATCGATGTAATTTATACATGAAAAATTCATTTGAACCAGGTCTCTGAATCTAAGATATATTTTGTTTTTGTTTTTCCTGATGCCCACTGCACCTCTCATATTTCTGATTGTCTTATTTAGCATTTCTATAAAAATAATAAAAACATTGCACCATTCTGGTGAAATCTCAAATTGTGCACAAACATTTCGTGGGGAGGTGTTTTTCTCATAATAGGTAAAACCAGACAAGAAAATTACGAAGTATATATTATTGAGTGAGGCTATGGTGCTATGCATAGCACGGATGGCTAGTGTACTACGGCTCAATATGGTACTTTTTAAAATCCTAACGGTTGATCCGACCGTTCAATGTGATAACCATATGAATATGTACTTGCAAACTAAATTTTATATTTTTTCGAATTTTTTTACTATTTTTTCAGATAGGTAGAATTTTGATGGTCCAGAATTTTCAAAAAATACTTATTTTTCTACCTATCTATTAAAATAGTAAAAAAATTCAAAAAAATATAAAATTTAGTTTGCAAGTACATATTCATATGGATATCACATTGAACGGTCGGATCGACCGTTAGGATTTTAAAAAGTACCATATTGAGCCGTAGTACACTAGTCATTGGTGCTATGCATACCACCATAGACTCTCTCTATATTATTTGTTGTAATTGAAAACTTACTATTATTTTTCTGTTAATCGTTCAAAATATGATTTGAAACATTGCAAATTTCAATTAAAAGGTCTATTTAACATCAACACGAGGGAGAGTTATCTAATTTTATGTTGTTTAGTTAAAGCGAGAGCGCTATGTAAATAGATTTTATTTCCTTTCCGGTCTTTTATGACCATTGTAAATACTTTTTTTTATCGACCGTATGAGGACAACTTGCCACCTTACCCTAAAAAAAAAGTTTGATAAGAAATTTCATTACTTAGCATCTTGTAAGAAAAACAGAAAAACGGAAAAATCTGAGATAGGTTAAAATATTTTCCGTTGGTTTACATTATTTTCTTCAATAAATAAAATTTATTACTTAACATGTTCCTTTAATGATCGATAGTCACATGGAAAAAAAGAACCGACAATTATTTGAATAAAATATAGCAGGAATTAATTTTGGAGGGAGAAGCATATTGAAATTGGCCGGCCATTCATGAGGCGTGGTCTTTCTCTCTTATTGCTCTGTGATAGGTATGCTGTGTAGCACCACCGTCTCAACTGTAAGACCAGGGCCAAAACCGAAAAGCACACCCCACTCAAGCCCCTCACCAGTGGTTGCCTTGCCTTCCTCTACTGATCGCCTCCTCATCTCATCCAAAATGAACAATACACATGCACTAGACATGTTCCCATACTCGCTTAAGATGTGTCTGGTGTCACGCATCTTTTCCTTTTTTAGTTCAAGCTTAGCCTCTACTTGGTCCAGGATTGCTGGGCCACCAGGGTGTGCAATCCAAAAAATTGAGTTCCAGTCATTGATGCCTGATGAACAAATACATGGAAAATTTCAGAAAAATGTATCTTATTTGTCCCTCAAGCTGTTAGAGGATTATAAGTTTGTATACAAGTTGAATGTAATAGATTTTAAAAATTGAATTCATGTTGCTATAATAATTATCTTTTACGTACCGATAGGAGTGAATGCCTCAACAAGACTCTTCTCGATGTTCTTGGAGATGAGCCCTGGCACATCCTTGAGGAGGTGGAAGGTCAGACCTACTTCACGAAGGTGGCCGTCTATGGCTCCCTCCGAGTCGGGCAGGATTGTTTGTGAAGCCGAAACTAGCTGGAACAATGGTTGTTCAATTGTTCGCAAGGGATCAGCTCCAACTATAAGAGCAGCAGCGCCGTCCCCAAAAAGTGCTTGTCCAACCATGGAATCGAGGTGTGACTCTGTGGGTCCACGGAAGGTAACAGCAGTGAGCTCTGAGCAAATCACCAACACTCTGGCCCCACGGTTGTTCTCAGCAAGGTCTTTGGCCATACGAAGAACGGTGCCTCCTGCAAAGCAGCCCTGTTGGTACATCATGAAGCGGTTGACGGATGGACGGAGGCCAAGGAGTTTGGTGACTTGATAGTCAGCTCCTGGCATGTCCACGCCACTGGTAGTGCAGAAAATCAAGTGTGTGATCTTGGATTTGGGCTGGCCCCATTCCTTGATGGCTTTGACTGCCGCCTCCTTCCCGAGCTTTGGAACCTCCCTGACAACAATATCCTGACGTGCATCGAGAGATGGCGCCATATAAGCACAGATGTTTGGATTTTCGTTCAGTATCTCCTCTGTCAAGTGCATGTATCTTTTCTTTATCATGGATTTGTCGCCTGCAAGACAATAAATAACGATAGTGCTTGTCTTGTTAGTAAGAGAAGAGATATAAATTATGATAGATGATGATCTAAATTTAAATGTTTTGTGATATAAACTAGCAAAATCACTTACACATGCGCTTGAACTTCTCCTTGAGCTCAGTCATATGTTCGCTCTTTGTGACACGGAAGTAGTAATCAGGATAATCAGCCTGGTTAATGCAGTTGGCCGGTGTGGCAGTACCTATTGCCAGTATGGTGGCTGGACCCAAAGCACGCTGTGCCTGTCTGATTTCTTCAACTCTTGCCATTTCTATAATTTGTCTTGGAAAGAATGTAAGGCTTGGCAAGTTAAGGTTATAGGTTTTTTGTTCTTGGCTAAATAATCAGGAAGCAAGATAAGTGTTGTGGAATTGGTAGTAGAGGATAAACGCAGTGCAGGATTTATAGTAAGTGAAAGAAGAGGAGTAGGTGTAAGGAACAGAGAAGGAAAAAAACAATTAGGTGCACTTGTCCTCCTTCCGACTAGTTTTGTTGACTCTAAAGTCTAAACTACTTTGATACTTTCCTAGTCAAGGACAAGGTGTACGTGAAACACAATTTTTTTTAAAAACCATAATTAAAAAAAAAAATTAGCAAACCAACATAATTACTTTGATTTTTTCAAAAACCATAAAAACCGAGATGTCAATTCGGTCTCCAATTTTTTTTCTCCTTGGGACCGAATTGGCATTTCGGTCCCCCCTAATTTCACACATTTTCAGAACAAATGCTGTGGCATTTGGTGTAACACCTTGGGACCGAGATTTAAAAGGTTTCAGTCAAAGTGTCAAACCTGCAATCCATCATTATTTTTATTGGTGAACAAAAAATAATAAAATAATGATGGATGGTGAATCGGCACCCATCGGGAAGGGAGCCAAGGCTGTCGGGTTCAAAAAAAAAAAAGCTACTAGGACCGAAATGGCAATTCGGTCCCTTGTCCATTTAGATTTTTTGTGACAACTCTGCGGAAAAGCTGTAAAATCATGGGCGACCGAAATGCCAATTCAGTCCCGGAGAAAAAAAAAATATGCGGACCGAGTTGGCATCTCGGTTCTTATGGTTTTTGTAAAAATCAAAGTAATCATGTTTGTTTGCTAATTTTTTTTTTAATTATGGTTTTTAAAAAAAATTCCGTGAAACAAGTAGGTGCATGCATGTAGTTTTTGGGTCCAAATGGTAATTATCAAATTCAAAATCCAATGAGACTCAATCTTGGGTTTTTGGTTGCTGTTACAGCACATTTTATTCATTCATATATAATCTCAAGTTGTTCATATGTGTAACTGTTATGTTTGTGTGGTGCAAATTTTGCGTTTTAATTACACATTGATTTTTGTCAAGTTGTCCAATTTAATGTTTTGCTTCTTTTGGTTAGGCTAAGTAAACTGATTTTAGCCCTGTATCTGAACCTTTCTTTTAACAAACCTATGCATTCCGAAATTTTTATTAATCGAAAAAAAATAAAAAAGTATCGTGAAACGGCGGAACTTTTTTGGAAATTCTATATATAGGTAGAACGAGAATTTTAATACCGTCCCATGGGATATGAAATTTCATCCCGTCCGACCTCCAAAAAAAAATCTCCAGTCGGTATGGACCGTCCCGTCCAAGGAAATTCACTAGATTCCTGTTGCACTTTTGACAATGACTTCATTTTTTTATTAATATTAGTTTTTCGTTTTTTATGCATTCACACTGACTGTTGACCATGTGAGTCATACCAGAGATTCAAATGTTTTGAAAATCAAATTAAACTCGTGCGCCATGCAATGCAGTGAATTTAATATGATGATATGGCTCATGAATTTTCTTGGACGGGACGGTCCATTCCGTCTGGATATTTTTTTTTTTTGGAGGTCGGATGGGATGAACGGTACCGTTCTGATTTTGATTATCGTTCGCGCTGTGGTTAGTGAATTTTCTAATCCGGACAGGATGAAATTTCATGTCCCATAAGACGGTATTAAAATTCTCGTTCTACCTATATATAGAATTTTCGCAAATGTTATACCGTTTTGTGATATTTTTTTTTATTTTTTTCGATTAATAAAAATTTCGGCTAAAACATACATGTTGACACCAGGTTTCCAGGAAATCTCAGGAGACTACATAAAGTTTTAAACTTTTATAGTGGAATCTTTTTCTCTGATACAGACACATATTGAATAGTCTCAATATGCCTACGGGCTTTGAATGAAAAAAAAAAAAAAAAATTAATATCACTTCTTCGCATATGACGAAAAGAAAAATATTATTAAAACTTGTTTTCTATTTGTTTTAAGAAGTATAAAAATTTATTGTAGTTATCATTTTAATAAAAATAAACTTCACGTGAAACTAATCTTACTACATCTGCTTGGCTTGTTATTATTTGACATTAATTTCAATATCGAAATTGAAAATGTATAACTTTGACTAGCTCACACTAGTGGAAAAACGCACATCAGGATCGGCCTATTAGGATCGGACTTTTCAATAATTTGATACTGATCTATATCTGGATCGGGCTTTATAAACAACTGATCTTGAAAGGAACAATCAGGATCGGTTAAATATAAACAACTGATCTTAAAAGTACTGGCCAAATCAGGATCGGTTTTTTTTTTAAAAACCAATCCTGATTATGTCCTTATTAGTATCGGTTATTACAAACAACCGATCCTAATAGTCTTTAGGATCGGTCTTTCATATAACTGAACCTGATTTCTCTGTTTTAGGATTGGACATTTAATATAACCGACCCTGTCATTTCGCGGCTCTCATTTTCATTTCGTGCCTCGGTTATTTTTTCTTCAGAACAGAACTCGGTGCTCATTTTCAAAACGCGTCTCTCTTCTTCTTCAGAGCTTAGCTCCGACTCTCTTTCTCTCTCGGGTGCGTCTCTCCGTGGCTCACTCTCTCACTCTCCATGGCTCACTCTCAGGATCCGCGAGGCGCCACCTTGGACGGCCGTGAGGCGAGGTGAGGCGGCCGTGAGGTGACTCTGACTTCGACTCCAACTGGGCTTTCTCGGGTGAGGCGAGGCGAGGCAGCCACCTTGGACGGCCGTGAGGTGAGGCGAGGCGCCACCTTGTGTGCCCCGCACTTTAAATAGTACTATGGTCGATGTGAACCTCCAACGGTGAGTAAATTTATAAATTTTATTTCTAACTTTAATATTCAATAAACTAGTAGAAGCTGAATTCACTGGAGAATTTTTTTTAAGGCAATCTGCAAAAGCATGGATTGAATAAAACATTGAGATATTAGTTATCAATTATAACCGTGGCAACAAGTGATAAGTGATTTTTCCGAAATTTTTAAATGTAGCACCAATAAAAAAAAATAAACCAAAAAGGCACAAAATCTGGAAAATTTCAGAAGTAGTACGACCGCAGATTGGCTGAGCGGCCCCATTTACTAGGGACTGCATTTTGGCTGAGCAGCCCCAGAAATGAGACCGCATTTCGGCTGAGCGGACCCAGGGCCGACATTTATTATTTTGAAAATAGAGAAAAGGCTAAATCTGTGCCCAACGAATTCAACCCATCTGAGGTAACATAAAATTTATGTATAGATCTGGTTTCTGGGGCCGCATTTCGGCTGAGCGGACCCAGGGCCGACATTTATTATTTTGAAAATAGAGAAAAGGCTAAATCTGTGCTCCGTCAAGGATGCTCGCTCTCCCCGTACCTATTCATTCTAGGGATGGACCTACTTTCAAGAGACCTAAAAGCTCAAGTTCAACAAGGCAAGCTTCAAGGAGTTAAAATTGCAACTGGGGCGCAACCACTCACTGATTGCATGTATGCCGACGACTTATTGCTGTTTGGCAAGGCATCACCAGAGGAAGCTACTCAGGTACAGCACACCCTAACAGTTTTTTCTGAGGTTTCAGGTCAGGTGGTGGGGCCAAGCAAAAGTTCAATTTGGTACAGCAAGAGAACTGCTCAGTGCACTGCCCAGCTGATTTCGAAGATTTTCTCGATCACAACCTCAACAGAAGGCGACAAATATCTTGGCTCTCCTATCTCGGCTGGCAGGAAGGGCTATGACTTCATTATTGAGAAGTTCTCCTCGAAATTACAAGCATGGAAGGCAAGAACTTTATCTCAATCGGGAAGAATCGTCCTTATAAAGTCGGTTCTTCAATCAATTCCTGTATAACATATGGGAACAGTGAAACTGCCAATAAGGGTCTCAAAGGCTCTCATCGACTTAATTCGGCATTTTTTCTGGGGGGAGGTTAGCAAAAAGCACTATCTGGCCTATGTTGCTTGGAACCAAATCACTAAACCGACTTCTTTAGGGGGATTGGGCATCCGCGACATTGATACAGTCAATGAAGCAATGTTGTTGAAGGCCTTATGAAGGATAGCGCAAAAGGGAGAAGTCCCGTGGGTTCAATTGCTCTTAGCAAAATACCTACCTCGAAGTGAGTTGTGGCATAGTGCAAGAACATCAAAGTGCACAATTTTCTGGAGGAGTATCCTGAAAAGTAGGGATCGGTTACTGCCGTTACTGACCTGGAAAATTGGAAATGGGGAGTTATGCACCACCTATGCACAACCTTGGTTTGAAGGGGCTGTCCAGGTACAGCCACCAACGCAAAATTTGAGCACAAGGAAGATGGTCATTAAGGACCTGACAGAGCAGGGTACTGGAGGATGGGATGTCAATAAATTGGTAGAACTATTTGGCTACAGTCGGTGCCTTCAAATCATGGCTGAGATCTTGCCCCCTAGACCTGAGGCAGGTAATGATAAGCTAATTTTCAAACTAACTGGCCATGGAGATTTTTCTGTCAAAAAAGCCTACAAGCACCTGGACCAACTTCGAGACACAGGTGTGTTGGTGGGATCAAAGGGAAAGCCTTTTTGGGACATGATTTGGAAAAAAGGAGATGTTCAACCTAGGATACGGGTTTTTCTTTGGAAAGCGGTGAATAACGCCTTACCTTTGGGAAAGATTCTTCTCAACAAAATGTCCAAAGGCAATCCTTTATGCTATCTCTGTGGGGAAGAAGATGAGGATGTTAATCACCTCCTGTTTGGGTGCCACTTTGCGAGAAGTTGCTGGTTTTGGGGTCCTCTTGCCTTGATGCCCACTTTCCTAGGCAATGATTTTGCTGATAATATTGAGGTTTTAGGGGAGCAGGTTTCAGATATTGACTGGCATCAAATATGTAACTCACTTTGGGCAATTTGGAGGTGCCGGAACGAATGTGTCTATGAGGGGAAACTGCCAAATTTTATGAAATTCTGCAAATACCTTGGAGATGCCAACAGAGAGGTGATGATGGCAACATCACAGTGTAAAATTCAGATGCAACCGCATACTGACTTGGCGCCTGAAGAAGTCTCGGAGTCGGAGCATCACTGCTATGTAGATGGATCTTGGGTTGAACAGTGGCTTGGAGGAATTGGCTTCCTGTTATCTAAAGGAGAGGCCCTAGTTCTTTACAAATCTGCTGGTACGATGGCTTGCTGTCCTCTTCAGGCTGAAGCGCAGGCTCTCAAAGAAGCAGTCAGCCAAGTTTCCGATTTAGGCCTCCCCTCATGCACCTTCTACACTGACAATCTGGTGCTGGCTCAATCAGTTGCCCAATTCGCACCCCCTACTAATACCGATTGGAGGGCATTTCAGGAAACTCTGGATGTTTGGCAGGCGTTTAAGCAAAACAAAGGCTTCGAATGTAAACATATTGGGAGGGAATTCAATGTACTGGCTGATGGTTTGGCTAGAATAGGAAGGAAAGAACGATGGAACTGTATGGGTTATACCTTTCCTTTTTCTTAGATGGCTAAAGGCATTTTTTCTTGATCTGTATACCTACGGGCTTGAAACATGCAAAAAAAAAAATTCAACAAAGCCAACTGAACCTACCCCATGCATGTCTCTTCCTCTATTATGCATGGTCCTATAAATTCATTCCCTTTCCCTCACACTCCACTCACCAATCCACTCTTCATCTTTCTTTAACAACTCCCTCTCTAAGCATAAGTTACCTAAGAACCAAATCCTCCTACCTCACCTTAGTTTTTGTGTCACATACAGCTTAGTCATGGCTATGGTCGACAAAATCAGACAAGCACAACGTGCTCAGGGCCCGGCAACCATACTTGCCATTGGTACAGCCACACCTAGCAACTGTATATACCAGACTGACTACCCTGATTATTATTTTCGCATCACGGAAAGCTAGCATATGACTGAGCTTAAGGAGAAGTTCAAGTGCATGTGTAAGTGTTTCAGTTTAGTTTAGTGGAAGCTTCTTGTGTGACAAACTAGAAATGGAAGAAAAATTGGAATATATATATATAGCTTCTTTTGATAGCAGAAAATACACTTGTATTAATTGTTATTAACTAAAGCATCTTTTCATTTAATTGTTCTTACCAATCTTCAGGTGACAAGTCAATGATCAAGAAAAGATACATGCACTTGACAGAGGAAATTCTGACTGAAAATCCAAATATGTGTGCTTACATGGAGCCATCTCTTGATGCACGTCAGGATATTGTTGTCAGGGAGGTCCCAAAGCTTGGAAAAGAGGCGGCGACCAAAGCTATAAAGGAATGGGGCCAGCCCAAATCAAAGATCACACACCTGATTTTCTGCACCACCAGTGGTGTGGACATGCCCGGTGCCGATTATCAAGTCACCAAGCTACTCAGTCTCCGTCCATCTGTAAACAGGTTTATGATGTACCAGCAGGGCTGATTTGCCGGTGGCACTGTCCTGCGCATGGCCAAAGACCTTGCCAAGAACAACCGTGGGGCCAGAGTGTTGGTGATTTGCTCAGAGATCACTGCTGTTACCTTCCGTGGTCCATCAGAGTCACACCTTGATTCCATGGTAGGGCAAGCACTATTTGGAGATGGCGCTGCTGCTCTCATAGTTGGTGCTGATCCTGACCTAGCAATCGAGCGGCCGTGTCTCCAGCTAGTTACGGCTTCACAGACGATCCTGCCTGACTCAGAGGGAGCCATAGATGGCCACCTTCGTGAAGTAGGTCTCACCTTTCATCTCCTCAAGGATGTCCCTGGGCTCATATCCAAGAACATTGAGAAGAGTCTCATTGAGGCTTTCACCCCTCTTGGTATGTAAGAAAAACATTTACAATTTTTTGGTTGTACAGTATGTATAAATATAATCGTACTTTGATAGGATAGATTTATGGTAAGATGAAAAGAGATATTTTTAATCTAAAATTGCCAATGTTTTTGATCGGCAAGCATTAACGACTGGACTTCGATCTTCTGGATTGCACATCCAGGAGGGCCGGCAATTTTGGACCAGGTGGAGGCCAAGCTCGAACTACAAAAGGAGAAGATGCATGCAACCAGACACATCTTGAGCGAGTACGGAAACATGTCTAGTGCATGTGTATTGTTCATTTTGGATGAGATGAGGAAGCGGTCGGCTGAGGAAGGCAAGACAACTACAGGAGAGGGGCTCGACTGGGGCGTGCTTTTTGGTTTCGGGCCAGGACTGACAGTTGAGACTGTGGTCTTGCACAGTTTGCCCATTACAGCCCAATGAAAGTAACATACACTCCCAAATAAGCATGTCCCATTCATTTATTTTATTTTTGTTGTATTTCTATTTCGTTGATCCATATTCTGTATCAGCTACAGCTGCTGATCGAATTAATTCTTTTGTATGAATGAAAATACTGTAATCCCTTATTTTATTTCTATTTTTACTTAAAGGTGAACACATAAAATAAAAGTGTGATTTTGATATTCCACTTTCACCAGACCCTTTACTGTTACCAGCATATTTAACTTGTCAAGCGTAATAAATCTTGGTACTAAAAGGTATACTCTGCTTTGCAAATACAAATCTAAGTAGATAATTTACACTAATTGTATGCATGATACTGTACCGATCCCATTACAAGTGCTAACACAAGTTATTGTAACCAAATATCTTTTGACAGGCACCAAGGATTTAATTCAATCTTTTGTACTGGTACTTTTACTTTATTTAAAGCCCCTTGGCCGGTCGTGCTAAATTTTTCTGCAATAAGTAATCTTACATTTAGTTCCTCAAAATTAGTTATTTTATAGTAGTTACGAATATAAAAAAACTAATCCAATTGTCTACAGATATTCTCTGTGCAATAGAGATTTCATTAAATAAAAATAATAATAATAACAGCTCATGAATAAAGCTTCTCCAGTCTTTCCTTGTTTTCCTCCCACCATACTATTGCCTTCACCCGGCCAAAAATCTCACCCCTGCACAATTGAATTGAAATATTAAATTTATGTCAAGATATGATATTTGATTAGATGAGCTACTTGGTATAATATTGTTACGTCTCTGTTTGTTTCATGTGAAGCAAATTGTTTATCCAAAACCTGGAAACTGAAATGTCTGTATGGTACCAGTTTGGTTTCAGCTTGTAAAAATTGATAATATCATAATTTTTTTTCTCTTCAGGCCTCAAATCATATCAATTGAGTCACAAGTGGTTAATCAATTGAATCATTCACTATAAAACAATATAAACAAAATAAACAAAACATTTCAAAGGACCAGCCTATGGAAATAATATGTCCAACTATAATATAATATAAAGTGAATCAGTATCACATTTCCATGCGCATTTGTCCCAGTATTTTCATTAACCTTCACTATAAAATAATATAATCAAAATAAACAAAACATTTCCAAGGGTCATCCCATGGAAATAATATGTCCAATCATAAAATAATATAAACGGTATCAATAAAACATTTTCATGCGCATTTGTCGCAGTATTTCCATGAACCTTCACTATAAAATATTATAAACAGAATAAACAAAACATTTTCAAGGGTCAACCCATGGAAATAGTATGTCGAACTTCCTCAGACTTATTTTCATGCGCAAGTGGTTAAGTATTTTCATGCACCTTTAATAAAATATAATATTTGGTCTGTTTGGCGGGTCGCGGGTCATGCCAAACTTTTTCCAAGGGCGAAAATGATCCATTTCCAAGGACACACATTTCCATGCGCTACATTTTTCATGGGCCTCCCTTTGGAAATGGTTTACATTGTCAGACAAGTTGATTTTAATTTCATGGACCCTTCACATGCTTGAAAATGTCTTTTCTCCCCTGGCTAAAAATGGAAATTATAGTAGTGGTTTGGGCCTATAAAAGAAATTTGTGCACTAATTTTGGTGTTCAAACGGGACAGCGCGCACCAAAAGTGGCAGAAATAGGTTTTTTATTTAATTTATTTTTTTATTGTTTTTTAATTAGTTATTTGAGTATAGGTGACCAAAATAAATCATAAATATATTAAATTGTACCTAAATAGTCCGAATGGTTTATTAAAATTACAATATATAAATAAATTATATTTATTGCCCCTTTAAAACAAAATTGATTAGAATTATACCATTTTTATACCGATGGTGTCCAAAATTGGATAATTTTTTGCCGATGGAGTCCAAAATTGACAATATTTTAAATTTACTATATTTGTAGTATTTTAGACCAAAATTGATTAGAAATGCACCAAATTGGGCTTGTATTATTTGAAATTACCAAAGATTGTACTATTTTTTTCCCGATGGTGTCCAAAATTGACAATATTTTAAATTTACCATATTTTTAGTATTTTAGACCAAAATTGATTAGAAATGCACCAAATTGGGCCTGTATTGTTTGAAATTACCCAAAATTATACTTTTTTTACGATGGTTTACAAAATTTACAATATTATTTTAGTATGACGTCAACAAGCGGTACCAAAGTAACCAATTCCTCGTACAATGAATGGGATTTGGATATGGAACTGGCCTCTACTGTCTTTCTGCATATGACAAAGGAGAGTATTAGCCCTGTGTGCTTGTTTCTGTACAAGAACCACAAGATCACAAATTTATGTATAAGTTTACATTTGATAACTACCTGCAAATAATTTAAATTTTTATTTGAATAAATAGGTAAGTTATATTTTTGATTATTTTGAAATTTAATGTAGACTCATACCCTTACGGCGATACGGAATAACTGCATGAATATCAACTACGACGAGCGATTTGCACCGGTGTTACATATGATGGGTTTGTGGCATGTGTCCCAGCTTACCAAAGTAGTCGCATATGTCGCCCTTTTATCTGCACTGGTTGATAGGTGGCGGCCGGAGACACACACATTGCACTTGCCTGTTGGAGAGATTATGGTGTTTCTTCATGACATGAGTTGTCTATGGGGCCTGCCCATTACTAGAGATGTTGTGACGATGTGGAGTACGGAGACTTCACACAGCTCGTTACCGACCTTGGGCCCCGGGTTGATAAAGCGAAGGAGTACTGCGAGGGGGATGCTTACCTCCAAGAATGACATTAGTCTACCTTTTCCTATCCCCCGATCCTATCACAAAGGATAACTGGTACGAGCTTCACAAGGAAGTGAACACTGCGACTAACAAGAATTGGCGGTCGATGCACGACTATTATGTGCAGCGACTTGATGATGGATTAGCGTGACATGATTCCCGAGGAGCTCCAGTTGTATGTTTTTTAGGCATACGACCAGACTTATCGCAGTGGGTATCAAGAGTATTGTGCATTTACGGTGTGCTTGCACGATCAGATCACCGAGATGAACGAGAAGTTGCTCCATATAAGTCACGACACAATTACTGATGAGTACGACTTATTCGTAGCATTGGCCCGACTGAACGGATTGTAAGATTTTCTTATTCTTTTATTATTTCCAAAAATTATGAGAATTGAAGTGCAATTTGAACTAATTTTTAATTGTTTATTCACATATACCCATGAACATCAAGCAAGTACTGATCAGCGCAAGATTGGCAATCACAAGAGGTTAAAAGAAGTTCGGAAAGAAATGATTGTGTATGGCTTCACCGCCAGTTGTCGTCGCCGGGTACAAGGATCAGCTCGACAAGGTCCTCAGGCTGTCAGATCTGCCAAAATATGAAGATTTGAAAGACTACGATGATGTGGATTCTGCAGAATAGATGAGCACCTCAGAGCCGGATTTTTCAGAGATTCACTCTGCAGCCACTGCTAAGGCAGTATTTGAGGTAATTGGTATTACAATGGTACATGTAAGTACGCGCACCAAGCGGTGCCCTTCCTCAATTCGCGCATAAACTGGTGCCCTTTCCCAAGGTGCGCTCCAGCCAAGTTTGGTGCACGGACTGAGGAAGCGTTGGTGGTTACTTTTGAATTTTGTTGATTAGGGTGGTGTTTAATTAATTTCGAATTAATGAGATGGTAACAAAAAACATTCGGTATTTGAATAGTCAAAGAAGGTGTAAATGTAATATAATTTAAAAAAAAAAGTGCTAGTGTAAAAAATGTCACTACTACAAAAAAAAGAGATTATACATGGACAAAAATGGAGGAGCTACACGGATTTCCCAAAACAACCGTGTACGATTCTTTTTATACACGGACTTTTAACTAAAAAACCGTGTAGCTTTCCTCTTTCTACACGGACATTTAGTTAAATGTCCGAGTAACTCTCCTCTTTCTACACGGATATTAACTAAATGTCTGTGTAGGTCTCCTTTTTTCTACACGGACTTTAGTTAAATATCCGTGTAGAATTTATTTTTATTTTTTTTTGTATTTTTTGTTTTTGGGCTAGCCTCCAGTTTTGCTATAGAATTATACAAAATTCATATAACAAGAAATCCATATTTTCCAGATTAGCAAGAAATTCATATTTTTCAGATTAGCCAGAAATCCATATGCAATAAATTATACAATATTCATATACACTAAATTATACAATATTCATATACACTAAATTATACCAAATTATGGAAATCCATATTGAGCATTACAAAATTCCGTTCGAAACCACCTTGCCCACACACACCTGACATCATCGATCTGCTCCTTGGTGTAATGCGATTGCTTTGTCACATTCTACAATTACAATTTGGTATTAGTTAGTAACAAGAAAAGGTAGATACAAGACATTTGCAAATATCAATTGCTATTATATAGGAACAATTAATATGAATTACATACCGAATTTGGGAATTGGAATTGTATTCTTTCGACAAAGTCAAACATGAAAATCATCGTGTAATAAGCGCATTCCCAACCCTCCAACTGTTGCGGGCCCTGAAATTTGCATTTAGTGGCCTATGTTAGAATGACAATAATTTTTTGGACAAAATATGAAATTATAAATTATAGTGTGCTCACCAGCAACCACTTCCAATTCAACTTAGTTTTATGGCGCGTGCTATGCAATCCTCCCTCTTTAACATATCTCACAAAAGCCCTTACAAAATTGAGTGAATGTAATTAGCAATTTAATAATTTGATATAATTGAAAAAAATTCAAACCAATTGAATTATTATTATTAATTGCTTACTTATTGGCATAAGAGAAGATATCTTTGCACTTGTTAGCTGGGATATTTCCTTTGGGCTTACAAGAATCAACGATTATGCTCGTATTTAGGTAAGGCACAATGATAATCAAACACCAGTGTTTGCTGTGGGAGGATAAAAATTATAGTACTTTAGCATGTAATAGTGACACGAGTGTTTGCTAATATAAACAATACATAAGCTAAGGTTAGAATTAACCTCTGGTGGTATGGCATGATAATGAATTTCTTCTCCTCCTCCATAGCACAATGCATCGCTGAACACATGTACTCGATAGCCATATCCGGATAATATCTCAGGGACGTGGCACTCACTCTCTCGGGGTCCAGAAATATGCACAAGCTCTTCTTTTGTATCATCTCATTACAGTTTCAGATTAGTTTCCTAAAAACTCATCATTTTACATTAGAATATATATTTGAGTTCTATACAATAATGAAAATAATTTTTGGTCACTAACATGAGGAAAATGGTGATGAATGACACATCGAGCCATTTATCGGATGATGAGTGTTGGAGAAGGTCCTTGAAGTCTTTGAACGACAGCATGAGATCCCTGCTTTCGTGTAGAAACATCCCAAGTGGGACAGGGATGATGATATCCTTCATGCCTTCGGGTGCCGACATCAAGCGGTCGTGGAAAAGATGCAAATCCTCAGGCAAACGGCTGTATTCTTCATCGGTGACCATAGGACGGTCTGATGATCCTGGCGCGTCAGCCCCGACGTCGCAAGCCACAACAGTCCGTACCGATAACATCATCTCCTGTGTACTGGTGACATCATCTCCTCGTGTCTGCATCAAAATTAACTAACCTTCTTCAAGTATTTGAAAAATAATGACTTGAATGTAACAAAAGCAATAGATTATTTAGAGATTACCTAATGTAAAATAATCTGACTCTTGGGCCATTGGACAAATGACCTCCATGCATCATCAAGAACAAACATTTCGCCGGTACTCGCAGGAAGAGGTACACGCCCCCATCCCTCCACGACTAAGTCAACCTGCACGCATGCATGGTTGGGCCTTAGCTGAGCATGATGTACACTTGGGGCTCCTGGAAGTACAACGCCCTTAGCAACGGTCAGAGGAACACTACACTGCCACAGGACGAGGTCGCATGCTCTGGGGTCCTACAATTATCAAAAAGTTGTTACTTTTTAATGGTGCGATATTGTCTAACAAGGTTACAAACAGGTATTAATTACCTTTAGACTATGAACAAGTAGTGATTACCTTTAGATTTTCCAAATCGTCTAAGGCCCAAGTCCCGGATGCTTGGCTACTTCGTCGAACTCCTGGCGAAATAGGAGGTGGTTGCTCGGATTGCTGCGCAAGAGATGAAAACCGATTCAACAACCTTGATTCCATCTCAGCCAGCTTTGCGTCGTACTCTTTGCTGACCTCCGCGCGTACCTGCGCAACTATCTCGTCTTTATTAACTTTGGCACGAGATCCTAGTCCTTACGTTTATACCGTGAAACACTACATTTAGGAAAAACATGCATGGCATCATACTCGTTACGGTACAATACATAGTTATTCGGACATGCATGTATTCCTTCGATCTTCAACCCCATTGGACATATCAACTTTTTCGCCTGATATATTGTACCGGATAACTCGTTGTTATTTGGGAGCATTTCTCGTAAAAGCTGTAATAAGGACGTGAAACTCTTATCGCTCCAACTATTGTCTGCTTTTAAGTTTAATAATTTCAACACAGCTGACAGTTTCGTAAATTTGGTACACCCGGGATACAACTGCTTTTTGGAATCATTAGACAAATTTTGGAATTTATCATAATTTTTATCACTAATTTCATCTTCCGCATCACGAAACATTTCCTCCAGATTTTTAATAAACTCGTTTTCTACATTTTCATCAAAATTCATCTCCAGCTCATCATCGTCGTTTCTGGGTTCAACATTATCAAAAATTTCAACATCCTCATAATCCTCGTTCCAATCAAGTTCAAAATTATCAAAAAAATTTACATTCTCATCATTCAATTCACAACGATTAAAATTTTTATTGGTACTACTACTTTCACCAATTTTCTCACCGTGCATGATCCAACATGTATATCTCTTCTTAAATCTCCAACAAATTAAATGAGCTCTAATTTCTTCGGAGTCCACAAATCTTAAAATATTTTTACAATCTCTACAACGACACAAAATGTCTTCTTCTTTTTTCTTCACTCTATACCTCTCAGCAAATTTTATAAACTCATCAACGCGAACCAAATATTCTTCACTGTCACATCGCAATTCATACATCCAACTTCGATCCATCTGTAAATTAAATTAAAAAAATGATTTGATCAATTAATCATGCATGGTCAACATTTAAATTGTACCAAATTTTGGGCTTACAAAGGGCCGGTTTACAATTATAACCCACTCTTTAAATATTATGTCCCATATGTGAACACATATTAGCGAGATTTAATTAGTATTTGAGAAAAATTCGGCAGCATTTCCCCTTAACTCTCCAAGTATGCGTACGAACCACATACTCGTAGGAGCAATAAGGGTAAATACTGTCGAACTTTCCTCAAATACTAATTAAATCCTGCTAATATGTGTTCACATCCTAAATGAGACACAATATTCAAATAGCAGTCCCAAAACGAGGACTGTCCAAAATTAATTCCTATTGGATTAATTTTGAACGGGCATGGACCTAAAGCATCTATATATAGGTCGATTAGTGGACCACAATACACTAATTATTTATATTATCTAATTAAGAATTAAATCAAGCATGCATGAATATATTACACACCTAATTAAATAAGCAATAATAATTAATGAACAGAAATTTAGAGAGAGAAAAGGAAAATATGTATATACTAATCTTAGAAAGATAGAGAAGAGAAAATAAAAATTTCAAAGATTTCAGATTCCAGCTGCTAGCATTTGCAGAAATCAGATCAGTTGAATACAGAGAGAGAGAGCGTATTAATTACTTGATCAAAGCGGCGCTGGAAGGAGAAGCCTCTGGAAGAGATGGGGCCCTTTTATACTGCATAAAACCCTACAAAGTCTTTTCTACACGGATTTATACTTAACAATCCGTGTAGCTCTCTCACAAGTTATACACGGTTATTTATTAAACAATCTGTGTAGCTCTCTCACAAGTTATACACGGTTATTTATTAAACAATCCGTGTAGCATTACCCTTTATACACGGATATTTGATAAACAAACCGTGTAGCTCTCTAACCATTCTACACGGACATTTAACTAAAAACCGTGTAGCTCTCTTACTATTTCTACACGGATTTATTATCAAATATCCGTGTAGCTATTCATACACGAATTTTAGTATAATATCCGTGTAGCTCTCTCAATCTTTTCCACACGGATTTTTGATCCCTAATAAACCGTGTAGCTCTCTCAAACAATTCTACACTAATTTATAACAAAGTGTCCGTGTATAATTCCCCAATATTTTTTGCCCTTTCAAAAATTCATATTTGACACACGGTTTTTATATAAAATTAGAAAAACAGTGTACAATGTGCAGTGTAGAATTAGCTTTTTTGTAGTAGTGTCATGTGGAAAAAAAAATATATTCATTCAATACTATACAAACCAATGTAAATATGATTTAAATTATACAAATCATAATAGATAGATCAATAACTCATAAATAATCAAACTTAATGATCCATCATGAGAGGAACTGTAATATTGAAATAATCACGTCAACACAAAAGGGAAAAAAATAAATGTGGCCAAATTGAGAGAATTTGTTATATGGAACTTGTGTTCCAATTTCCAGTTTTGCAAAGTGCTGCAAGTCTATATTTAAATATTTATACAAACTTAGAATATTATAATAACAAGAAAGCACTTAACGCATCTATTACCATGTGGGTTTTCGGTTCAAAATAACCCACCAAGAACGACTTCTGTTGCTGTCTGATTTGTTAGCACTAAAGTAATTGACTAGAGCGTAGTAAACTAATAAATTTAATTCATTCAATTTCCATTTCGAGCAAGGAAGCAAGAAGGAACCACGCATAGAATTTTGGTACTTCGGAAACCATACACATGCCTGTCATATATTCTAATATTATAAAATATTTATTAATTCAAATAGTTCATGGGTAATAAAAAACTTGGTCTGTTCAAATTTGTCATACTCCTTCCAATTGCTCACCTACTACTATTGGGAGCTCTCACAGACGACCGCCAGTCCATGTGCACCTAATTGTTTTTTTTCCTTCTCTGTTCCTTACACCTACTCCTCTTCTTTCACTTACTATAAATCCTGTACTACGTTTATCTACTACTCCCAATTCCACAACACTTATCTTGCTTTAATTAGTTTACCAACAGAGCCTCCTGATTAATTAGCCAAGAACAAGAACCTATAACCTTTGCCAAGCCTTACATTCTTTCCAAGACAAATTATAGACATGGCAAGAGTCGAAGAAATGAGACAGGCACAGCGTGCTTTGGGTCCAGCCACCATACTGGCAATAGGTACTGCCACACCGGCCAATTGCATTAATCAGGCTGATTATCCTGATTACTACTTCCGTGTCACAAAGAGCGAACATATGACTGAGCTCAAGGATAAGTTCAAGCGCATGTGTAAGTGATTTTGTTAATTTATATCACAAAACATTTCAATTTAGATCATCATCTATCATAATTTAGATTTCTTTCCTTACTAACAAGACATGCACCGTTATTATTTATTGTCTTGCAGGCGACAAATCCATGATAAAGAAAAGATACATGCACTTGACAGAGGAGATACTGAACGAAAATCCAAACATCTGTGCTTATATGGCGCCATCTCTCGATGCACGTCAGGATATTGTTGTCAGGGAGGTTCCAAAGCTCGGGAAGGAGGCAGCAGTCAAAGCCATCAAGGAATGGGGCCAATCCAAATCCAAGATCACACACTTGATTTTCTGCACTACCAGTGGTGTGGACATGCCAGGAGCTGACTATCAAGTCACCAAACTCCTTGGCCTATGTCCATCCGTCAACCGCTTCATGATGTACCAACAAGGCTGCTTTGCAGGGGGGACCGTCCTTCGTATGGCCAAAGACCTTGCTGAGAACAACCGTGGGGCCAGAGTGTTGGTGATTTGCTCAGAGCTCACTGCTGTTACCTTCCGTGGACCCACAGAGTCACACCTCGATTCCATGGTTGGACAAGCACTTTTTGGGGATGGCGCAGCTGCTCTCATAGTTGGAGCTGATCCTGAGCCAAAAATTGAACGACCATTGTTCCAGCTAGTTTCGGCTTCACAAACAATCCTGCCCGACTCGGAGGGAGCCATAGACGGCCACCTTCGTGAAGTAGGTCTGACCTTCCACCTCCTCAAGGATGTGCCAGGGCTCATCTCCAAGAACATCGAGAAGAGTCTTGTTGAAGCATTCACTCCTATCGGTACGTAAAAGATAATTATTATAGCAACATGAATTCAATTTTTAAAATCTATTACATTCAACTTGTATACAATTTTAATCCTCTAACAGCTTGAGGGACAAATAAGATACATTTTTCTGAAATTTCCCATGTATTTGTTCATCAGGCATCAATGACTGGAACTCAATTTTTTGGATTGCACACCCTGGTGGCCCAGCAATCCTGGACCAAGTAGAGGCTAAGCTTGAACTAAAAAAGGAAAAGATGCGTGACACCAGACACATCTTAAGCGAGTATGGGAACATGTCTAGTGCATGTGTATTGTTCATTTTGGATGAGATGAGGAGGCGATCAGCAGAGGAAGGCAAGGCAACCACTGGTGAGGGGCTTGAGTGGGGTGTGCTTTTCGGTTTTGGCCCGGGTCTTACAGTTGAGACGGTGGTACTGCACAGTGTACCAATCACAGAGCAATAAGAGAGAAAGACCACGCTTCATGGCCTATTTCAATCTGCTCTTCCCTCCAAAATTAATTCCTGCTATATTTTATTCAAATGATTGTCGATTCTTTCTTTTTTTTCCTGTGACTATTACAAAGAGTGATCATTAAAGGAAAAATGTCAAGTAATAAATTTTATTTGTTGAAGAAAATAGTGTCACGAACTGAAAATGTTTTAACCTATCTCTGATTGTCTCTCTGTTTTTCTCAATGATGTTAAGTAATGAAATTTCTTACTTTCGCCAGTTTGTATTTTCCTTATATTTAAAACCGAAACAGCACTTTTAATTAAAATTTATGTTTCTGTAGAGCAACAAACAATAATAAATAATAGTGCGTAACTTTTCAATTACAATGATTAATTAATGATACGTAATTTTCTAAATTAAAAAAAAATAGTAAAAAAAAAGAATCTCAGATAAACGCTTCCTTCTCTCGTTTTACCTATGAGTTGTGATTTCATCGTAATGATGTCATGTTTTTAATATTTTTTTTAGAAATGCTAAAAATAAAAAATCGAAAATATGAGATGTGCAGTGGGAATCATGAAGAACAAAAACAGCAAATACATCTTAATTAAGACAGACCTGGTTTAAATGAAATTTTCATTTATAAACATTATTTAAAGGCGTTAAATATCCAGCCTTAATTCAGCTTTCTAAACAAGGGCACTCTGGTTCCAAATTCTGATTCTATGATCAATCGTAATTATCAGTCAGTGTTCACACTTATCAGAAAAAAAGATCTAGTTGTAATTCAGAGATTTGGTTAAACTCGTATTTTGACTCTATATTAATGGAAGCCACAAAAGCACCAAACTATAATCTCACTACAATTCTTATACTGATAATTCTTTTTACTCTTAAAACTGCTTTTTTGAATGAATTTAAACAAGTCAGATTAAGTTGGTCTGGGCTGTGGTTACTTAGTGGAGATTTTAACAGTATAAGAACTAGAGATGAAAAATTGTGTCAAAACTTCAATGTCAGATAGGAAATTTAATGATTTTGTACATGATTTTCAATTAGTAGAGTACAAGTTACAACATAGACAATATACTTGGAATGATGGTACTCACTTTGCTTTATTGGTTAGATTTTTTGGCTCTGCTGATTGGGATAACACTTATGAATTTTGCTTTGTTAAAGATCTTTCTCAGTTTGATTCTGATCATTGCCTTTTTCTTGAATACTAATCATAAAGCCCCTGTCTCTAAAAAACCATTTAGATTTGATAATCTTTGGTTGTCTGATCCTGAATTTTGTAAACTTGTGATTAAGTGGTGGAATGAATTCCCTCTGTATGGTGAGATTGGTCTGAGTTGGCACAGAAAAAATTAAATTCATCACTCAAAAAATGAAGGGATGGAATAAAAATCATGAGGGAAAAAAAAGAACAGAAACACACACCCTTGAATAGTTAAACAAATTAGAACTCTTACAAGAAATAAGAGACCTCACTGATGAGGAATGCCTACAATGGAAACAGTGCTAACTCAACGTCAATCAAATCTATGATGAGGAAGAATTATATTGGAAGGAAAGATCCAAACAGAAGTTAGAAAAAGGAGACTTAAATACTGCCACTAACAGATATAAAAAACAGTCTATTTTACACATGGACATTCAAGAGAAAATGACTGATCACATCCAAGTGATTGAAAAACACATAGTTGATTACTATAAAAATATTTTGGGGATTAGTGAGATTAAAGGAGCAACTATGCAGTCTAAACTTTGGGAAGAATCTATAAAGGTCACTCCTCTTGAAATTGCTTTATTAGTTGCATCTTTTTCTGAGGATGAAATTGAACATGTTTTCTTCTCCTCAGATCAATCAGGTGCCCCTGGCTCTAATGGTATTCTTTTTTGTTTCTACCAGCATTTTTGGGAAATTGTTAAGAATGATATTTTACTTTAGTTAATGCTTTTATAGATAACATGGTTTCATTAGCACACCTTAATCAGGCTATTGTTTGCCTTATTTCTAAAGAGAAAGAAGTTACCAGTATTAAACAATATCGACCGATAAGCTTAGTTAATTGTAGTATGAAAATTATTTCTATGTTGCTCACCATGAGGCTAGATAGTATTATGGATAGACTTGTAGATCAAACCCAAACTTTCTTTGTTAGAGATAGATACATTTTAGATAATGTCGTGTTAAGTCATAAACTATTGCACTCTTGTAACCAAAACAAAGGTGTAGTGATTAAAATTGATCTAGAGAAGGTTTACGATAAAGTCAATTGGCTATTTGTTAAAGAAGTTTTAATTACTAGATTATTTGATGACAAATGGGTCTCTTGGATACTACATTTGTTACATGTGCTGGACTCTAAAATACTTTCGAAAAAAATCACACATAGGTACCCCGCATGAAATGTGTCTAATTAGTGTGTTATTAGGTACGCAATTATACGAGGTCTTTGTGTTATTAGTGTGTTATTAGGTACGCAATTATACGCAATTATAATATCATAAAAGAAACACTATGGAGGGTTAGAGAGTGTCTATGTGTCTCTAATTAGTGTGTTATTACATGTGTTGGACTCTACATTTGTTACAAATGTGTCTAATTTTGGATTATTTGATGATAAATGGGTCTCTTAGATTGCCCCCGCAGCTATCCCGCATGCGGCACTGTCACTACCCGCAGGGCGTGCTGGGTGTTTTCTTATGCAATTGAAAGGTTTTCCGATCTTGCGATCGGCTTTTGGGCTATCAAGACTTAAGTATTTTAGGTACGCAATTATATTATTTCCCTATACTACCCCATAGTTGAAATATCCCAAAGACCCTACTTAATCTAAGTGTTTTCTAATGTTATTTAAAATACAATTTACGTTATCCTGCCAAGGGAATCCACTTGGTTCTAACCCTAGTCTTTGAACCGCTGCCAAGCCTCGTTAGCCGAAGTGTTTGGAATACTTATATGCGTTATCTTTCTCACACAATGATGCAATGACTTAACACTTATTGGTATGTGGAGATCATTGGCATATAGTAGACAGAACTATGTATGTAAGGATACAATAAAAAAGAATTTAAAGTGCAAAAGAAAACTCAATTCACAACATAAACAAAAACATTAACATAAACTGAAACATAATTAAGAATTCAAGTACAACCCTCACCCTAGAGATGAAAAATTTAGCTTCTTATAGCCATGGAAAAATAAAATAAAATAAAATAAGGAGAACATAAATTACAACCCAATTGAAGATGGAAGAACCTCTGCCTCCTTTGATGGCGCTTTATTCGCTTGCTTGACTTCTAATGGCTACCTCTCTCTCTCTAAGTAACTCTCTAACATAACCTAACAATGAGGATTGCTAGTCTACTATTCTGAACTTGACACAATTAAACACGTACACTAAATCATATTACAAAAGAGATATTTATAGCATTCCTAAATGAGAGGTGAAGTAGTGGAAGTAGTGGAGGACGTGAGGTTCACCCATGATTGGATAGATAAAGCCAAAAATAGCTAAATAGCTTGGCTCTTAAGAAAATACGTCATTCTAGAAGGTCCATCAGGAATTCACGCTCTTCTGGAAGTCCCATTAGAGAAATTGCCTATTTTTATGACAGTCCACGGATCGTGTGGCATCAGAGTATGTCGCATGCGGCATAGAAGAGGCCGCACGGTTTCCTGACTTAGTGGATTTTCTTGTATTTTTTTATATTTCGCATGTTGTGCACTTCGTATGAGGTGTTGCATGTAACATATAATGTCTCATTTTGACGTCTTATTCAGAATTCGCCTAAATATGACACTTTTTCTCTGTTTTTGTCCTAAATACGCAACTTTCTCAAAAACCTGCCAAAAAGACCTAAAAACACGTTTGTAGTAAATAACGGAAAATAGCTACTTTGCATTCACTTTTTGCCATTTTTCGGAAGAAAATATAGTGATTTTCGCTATATGTTTTGGCATCAGTATCTTTGTATAGTCGAATCAGCAGTCACTTTCTTCTCTTTGTTCTCGTGTCAGATGAGCAGTCACTCTCTTTCAAATCCGAACTGCAAGTTCTGTATAATATATGTTTAGAATCTTATCTCCAAA
Organism: Carex kokanica; assembly: GCA_025461125.1. Lineage (NCBI taxonomy): Eukaryota > Viridiplantae > Streptophyta > Magnoliopsida > Poales > Cyperaceae > Carex > Carex kokanica. The sequence continues at coordinate 80,909 of JAJGRX010001259.1, read as the reverse complement.
AATTATGTGCGAAAATGAACCCGTCAATACATATTTAGCCATTTAGGGGTGTTCATCGAGGCCAGTTTATTTGGTTTTTAACCGAACCGAAAAAAATCGATTCAAATGGTTCGATTTTTTGGTTTGATTGGTCCGGTTCGGTTTGGATTTTAGTATTATTCGGTTTATACAGTTTGGTTCGGTTTCTCATTTATAAAACTCAAGTTAACCGAACCGACCGAACACCCAACCCAAATATCATATTCCTGTCCCATCTGTCGCTGCAATCACTCCCCACTCTCCAACTCCTCTTTTCGTCTTCTCTCCCCATTTCCCCAGCCCCCTCTTTGTGCTTGGTTCAAATCGTCGAACCCAGTTCCCTCGCCTCACCCTACTCTTTGCTCCTCTTTGCTCTTGCGTCTTCACTCCTCTTTGCTCCCCTTTTTTACCACTTATTCCCATTTTTGTTCAAACCCGAATTGGAGGTTTTTCCTTGGGCTACTTCTTGGCTTGCTTGTTGTTGCACGAAGCTCGAGGTTGGCCGGAGGCGAGGTGGGAGAAGGCTGGGGCCGACCCCCTGGTACCGACCTTCGTCGTGACGCTGATTGAAAGCACATACCGGCCGGCAAATAATCAAATGCCTTGAGTTTCTTTTCCTTTGGCTGTTGTGTGTGGGCTGACCTTTAGTTGACTGTGAAATTGATTATTCTAGAATTTTGAAATGATGAATAATTGTATTAAGAAATTGTTCTGATCTTACAAATGCTACTAGGCCTCTTTATAATTGAGGAGAGGGCCTGTAGCCGTTGCCTAGTTGCCTAAATTACAATTTCTAGCTGTTGCCTTGTTGCCTAAATTACAATCTCAGAATATAATCTTGCTAGGTACTATTTTTGCCTTGACAGCTATTGTAGATGCTAGCTTGATTTTATTCCTTAAAATGCCGATGATGATTCTCTGAGGCAATTCTTCTATTTCTCAACACTCCCCCTCAAGTTAGGATTGTAAATGTCGATCAATCCTAACTTGCTTGTAATTTTATAAAATGGTCCTGGTTCTAGCCCCTTTGTGAAGACATCAGCAAGTTGGTCTTAACTCTTCACATATGGTGTTTCGATTTCTTTTGCTTGAATTTTTCTCGCACAAAATGACAGTCGACTTCAATGTGCTTGGTTCTTTCATGAAAAACTGGATTAGATGCAATATGTCTAGCTGCTTGATTATCACAAAACATTTTTATAGGTTCATGATTTGTGATATTCAAATCGACTAACACTTGTCTAACCCAAGTTAATTCACTAGCTGTTGATGCCATAGCTCGATATTCTGCCTCAGCACTTGATCTTGCTACAACATTTTGCTTCTTGCTCTTCCATGTGACTAGATTTTCACCTACAAATGTGCAGAAGCCAGTAGTTGATTTTCTATCGAAGCTTCCTGCCCAATCTGCATCGGAATAGCCACACACTTCATTAGTGTTAGTGTTGTGATCTAGAAGTCAATCATAGGATGATTGTTTTCTAAGTTTTGTTCATGTAATTGAATGATTTATTTATCATTTTGTTCCTTGAGTATTTTATTACTTATAGATCATTCAAGTTGAGGACTTGAAATTGTGGAACTCTATAAAGGAGTTAATAAATACTCTAAAGTGTCCCTAGTCTTGGTAATTAACAAGGAACATTAATTACCGGTATAAGATTAGCATTTGGATTAGATGATGATTATGTTCTGCAGATCATATGACAAGGGGTTGTCAATCTAATCAAATGGATATCTGATGGAGATCAGGGATTGGACGTGACTAAAATAAAACATTTAATATGGATTGTGTTTGTGTCATTAATGTTTTATTAGTGTCTGAAATTCTAAGGTATGAGATAATTGTTTCTCTCACATGAGAATACATATTCGTGGGTATTATCTAACGCTGTCAATAACTGACAGTCATACAGATTCTATCTCAGTATGTGTCTCTCATGTGGAGAGATAATAATTATCAAGAATACCAATGTCCCTCATGTAAATGAGTGATGATATCACTAGGCCCCTTGATGAAATAATAAAAGTATGTGCACATATGATTAAGGAGTTAATCATAATTACTGATTTATTTCGGAATCAAGAAACGAGTAGATTTGCAAGGATGACACGTTCCTACCTTGAATCTATTCATGATATCATGAGACATGGAATTGACACGAGGCAATTGTTGCTCAGGGATCGTGATACAGTATGGTACTTATCATCTGTGTCATTTGGGTAACTACAATGCATATTGCTAGGTGCCGCTTGTAGTTTATGGAATCGAAAGGAGTTTTAGATTCCATTGCCATATGACATAGATCCCACAGGGTCACACCAATAAGAAATGAATTAGAAATGCTCCTTAATTTATTTGACATGTATGACATGACAAATAAATTGGTTTCTCCATCAAACCATGAGAAATATAATTATTTGAGATAATTATATATGATACTACAATTAATTAGATTAATTGTATTTGATTATTGCAAACAAGAAAAAATAAAACTTGGCCCAATAAACAAAGCCTAATGGTTGTTGTTAATTATGGCCCGTGTTTATTTTATGAATTGTTTCCTTAATTAAAAGTTCACCCAAAATAGTTTACCACGTTTTCTGATAACTGCTGCGCAGCATTTCTTATTTTGACCATATCTCTTTCATAATAAATCCGTTTTTAACATTCTATATATTTCTGGAAAGGTAAAAGAAATATCTAGAACTTTGCCTCTCTGGAGGAAAGCCAAATTAGAAACAGATCATGGTCAAAAACGCGATAGAACGTGGTGGTTAATTTGAACCGCCATGTTCTGTAACTGCTGCGCATGTTTCGTATTTGGACCATAACTCTCTCATACGATGTCCGTTTTGGGCGTATAATATATGGATGAAAAGGTAAAAGAAAGATCTATAACTTCTCCTTCTGTGACAGAATCTAATTCGAATTAGATCGTGGTCAAAAATGTGGTAGAACGTGGGGTTAACTTTGGGAACAGAATTCACATTCCTTGTTTGCTATATATATTCTCCCTCTCATTTCTTTTGAATAGAATTCATTTTTGAGAGTTGAAGTTCTGCCAAAACTCTCTCTCTCTTGTTTTTTCTCTCATGTGTTGAGAACCCACAAACCCTAAAAGTTCAAGATCTAGTTCTCTTGGAGGATAGGGATTAAGGAGCAACCAAGTTAGTACTCTCTAGCAAGAGGAAACTTTGGTTTCTAATTAATTTCTTGGTGGATACCGTGGAGGACTTCTACTTTGGAGTCTCATCTTGGTGCAAGGCGTTCTAAGTCACGCACACATCAACCACCAAGGCGCTGCAAGACATCAACCACCATTAGCATCAACAAGGAGGTGGAGGCTACAACCCTACATCTCAAGGACCTTCCTTTCTTGTTAGAGACAAGAAACTAAAAGTATGATGCTTATTGATTTGGAAATAGATTTTGGTTTGATTTCAGTCACACATGATTATTTCTTTTGGTACTTTTCTTGTCAAAATTTTGAAATTCCGCTGCCTTAAGTACCATAAGAACCCAACAATTAGAATTATTATTTTTCATCCATATTCCCTTTCCAGGTGATCCTTTTATATATCTTAAAATTCTGTTTATTGCTTCTAAATGCGGTGTTCTTGGTGAATGCATGAACTTACTAATTTAACTAACAGCAAATGAGATATCAGGTCTAGTTACTGTTAAATATATTAATTTCCCTACAAGTCTTTGGAATTGATTTATATCTTCTAATGGTTCTCCATCCTCAGTATTTAATTTGCATTTGTATTCCATAGGTGTTGAAGCAGGTTTTGATCCTATCTTACCTGTTTCTTTAAGAAGGTCTAGTGCATATTTTCTTTGAGAGGTAAATAGACCTTTGATTGAATGAGCTACCTCAATACCTAGAAAATATTTTAATATTCCTAAATCTTTTATATCAAAATTTTTCTTCAACTGACCCTTAATCATGTTAATATCTGTTTGATTATTTCCTGTAACAATTATGTCATCTACATAAACTAATACAATAACAATATTGTCATTACTATGTTTGGTGAAAAGAGAGTTATCAGCACTGCTAATTGTAAAACCACATGATTTAAGAAAAAAACTGAGTTTTCCATACCATGCCCTTAGAGATTGCTTCAAGCCATATATGGATTTTTTTAACCTACAAACAAGATTAGAATCTTTCTCTCTCTCATGACCAGGTGGTAGGTTCATATAAACTTCTTCTTCAAGTGTTCCTTGAAGAAAAGCATTTTTCACGTCCATTTGGTAAAGGTTCCAACCATTATTTATTGCTACTGAGAATAAAATCCTAACAGTGTTCATTTTTGCGACTGGAGCAAAGGTTTCATGATAATCAATACCATAGGTTTGTGTATATCATTTGGCCACCAATCTAGCTTTATGTCTTTCTATGGTACCGTCACTATTATATTTTGTTTTGTATACCCATTTACATCCAACTGGTTTTTTGTCTTTTGGTAAAGGCATAATAACTCAAGTATTAATTTTTTCTAATGCCCTAAGTTCTTCTTTCATGGCTTCACACCATACTGGTTGGCTTAAGGCTTCTTGGAAGTGTTTTGGTTCTTCTTGTTGAGAGAGAGAAGTCAAGAAGGCTTTGTATTTTGTCGAAATTTGGTCATAAGAAATAAAATCTTGAATAGGATATGTTACCTTATAAGTCACAAAGTCTCGAAGTCTGGAAGATGGTTGAATTGTCCTTGAAGACCTTCTTACCCTACTTTCTTCATCATTCTCATGATTGTCATTAGTAGGATTATTGTTTTCTTCAATGTCATTTTCTTGCTCACTTGTATTATTTTCATCTCTATTTTCATTTTCGGTCAAGGTTATCACATCTTGAGTATGGTTGGTTGGTAACAATACTCTACTTTGACTATTGGTAGTAGGCTCACTAATCTCTTCCTTTAAAAAATAAGTTTCATTTTCGTTAAAAACAACATCCCTTGAGATGAACATTTTTTTATTAATTGGATCATAACACTTATATCCCTTTTTGTGTGTTGAATATCTTAAGAAGATAGCTTTTGTTGATGTGGAATCAAATTTATCTTTTCTTTTTTTATGAACAAAGCACACACAACCGAAAGTTCTTAGATGATCAATATTAAGTTTTCTTTGGTAAAGTATTTCTAACGGACTTTTATTTTCTAACTTAACACTAGGGAGTCTATTAATTAAATATGTGGCCGTGAGTATTGCATCTGACCAATATTGCCTTGGGACATTCATTTGAAATAAAAGTGCTCTTGTCATTTCTAATAAATGTCTATTTTTTCTTTCAGAGACTCCATTTTGTTCTGGTGTATTAATACAAGTCGTTTGATGTAAAATTCCCTTATTTTTGAAAAATTGAGAGAAATTATTATTAACAAATTCTGTGCCATTATCTGACCTAAATATTTTAATTTTTGTACCAAATTGGTTTTCCACTAAAGTGACAAATTCTTGAAAACATTGAAAAACTTCACTTTTTGATTTAAGTAAATATAACCAAGTGGCACGAGAAAAATCATCAATAAATAAGACAAAAAATCTAAATTCATTATATGAAGTAGTAGGAGCGGGTCCCCATACATCAGAATGTATTAATTCAAATGGTGCTTTACTTTTGCTAATTGATAAAGAAAATGGAAGCCTAGTTTGTTTAGCTAATTTGCATATATCGCAACTAATACAATTATTTAAAGGGAAATTTAAAAAGGAATTTAAAATTCTATCAGAAGGATGTCCAAGTCTCTTGTGCCACAACTCGTTTTCACTAGATAGCTTGGTTGCGCATAAATTAATTTTTTGATAATTCAAAATATAAAGTCCCTTGTCATAGAATCCCTCACCAATCATCATCCCTGTTATTTGGTCCTGAAATTTAACATTGTTTTTTGAAAAAAATACATCACAATTAAATTCTTGTGTAATTTTACTTACTGAAATTAAATTTGTTTTAAATGAGTCTATATATAAAACATTTTTAATTTCCTTGGAGAAGAGATTAATGGTGCCTATACCAGTAACGGGTACCTTGGTTCCATTAGCAACTAAAATATATTGGTCATTTGTGCACATTTCTAGGGTCTTAAACAAATTTTTGTTGCACATCATATGATCAGTAGCACCCGTGTCTATTATTAATTGACTGGTAGGTAAATATTTAACAGAGTTTAAAGCGATACCACATGAATTAGTGTTCTGTCTGGCAAGCATCACAGAGAGTTGCTCCATCAGTTGCCGCATAGAATCCCCACCAGATGAGGAGCTCGGTTCACCTGGACCGTGTATTTCTGTTGCGCCAGAAGAGGAGAGAGGTCCATGCGCCTGAGCCGCGTAACCCTTGCTTTCGCTCTCCCCCTTTCGTTTTTCTCCATCTCGGTCGCCGCCTCCTCCTCTCCACTTTTTCGGCCGGAGATGAGGATGGAGAAACCAACACCTTTCTTTTGTGTGCCCGGTTTTCTTGCAGCAATCACATCTCTCATTCTCCTTGCTCTTCGGTGGGTTAGGGTTTTGAGATTTGTTGAAGGAGAGGAAGGCTTGATTCTCAGATTTGTCGGCTGGTTGTGTGTCGGACTTCATGGCATCTCGCCTTGATTCCTCCTGTTCTAGTAAGGCGACAATGGATTCGAGAGAGGGAAGGTTGGCCCCGAAAAGGATTTGTTGCCGAACTTGTTCATAACTCTGGTCCAGGTTTGCTAAGAACTGAAATGTTCGATCTTGGTTTTTTCGTTCTTTGATTTTTCTGGATCTGTGGCATCGGGTTGGTGGATGTCTAATTCATCCCATTTTGATTTCATTGCCCCAAAGTACTGTGTGATGGATTTCTGGTTTTGTTTGATTTGAGCAATATCGTGTTTGATTTGGAAGATGTGAGCAAAATTGTTTTGCTTCCCGAACATCTTGTTGATTGAGGTCCACATCTTGGCTGAGGTTTCGGTACCATGTATGAAAAGCTCGCTGATTTCTGGTTGCATGGAGTTTAGGAGCCATGACATTATCAGATTGTCATGGATTTCCCATTCTTCCGAGTTTGCATCTGGTTTTTTCTTGTCGCCTGTGATGTACCCATACTTGCCTTTGCCCTTGAGTGAGATTATTGCTGATTTGGACCATGACTGATAGTTTTTGCCATTGAGTAACATTGGGGTTAATTTCAGAGAAGTATTGGCATCAATCTGAATTTTGTCTGCCATTGTTGCTCTGGTAATGAAATTACCAGTTTGTGTGTTTGTGTTGTTGTGGGTTGTTGCTCTGTACCGATTACTGGTACAGAAGTTGCTCTGATACCATCTAGAATTTTGAAATGATGAATAATTGTATTAAGAAATTGTTCTGATCTTACAAATGCTACTAGACCTCTTTATAATTGAGGAGAGGGTCTGTAGCCGTTGCTGTTGGGAATTCGGGTAGGTTATAGTGCAACAATTCGAATCATTTCAAGATTTGTTCACTACCCGAAAACCAGAATCCATGCATAAAATTAATTCCAGGATTAAAACAGAGTTTACCACTAGACGCGCAGCGGAAACTTCAAGTCTAGTCTAGCAGTAGCCTTCTTCTTCTTTCCGTCTTCTCCTTTCGTTCTCATGTCAGATTCGCGCAACAGTCCAGCAGTCACGCCTCTATCAGTATCCACACGAATAGGTTGATCAACTACTGTAATTCGGTATGCTAGTACCGAATTGACAGCCCCGTCTTTTCTCTTTCTTTCTCTCTTACGTTTTCTGATGTGTATATAACAGAATTTCTGGAGCCACTCAAAAACCGAACTCTGCATGTATATTTATAATACTATGCACCTGTTCAATCGTACCAATTCATTGCACCCATTCAGAAAACGTGATCTGATCAGATCAGAATAAGAATTCGGGCCTAGCCCATTAAGACCTGATCCATATTAATTATTAATATAGCCCATAATATTCTGGCCTATTAGTACATTTCTAACAGTTGCCTAGTTGCCTAAATTACAATTTCTAGCTGTTGCCTTGTTACCTAAATTACAATCTCAGAATATAATCTTGCTAGGTACTATTTTTGCCTTGACAGCTATTGTAGATGCTAGCTTGATTTTATTCCTTAAAATGCCGATGATGATTCTCTGAGGCAATTCTTCTATTTCTCAACAATTATCGAATTGAACTTTGATTTTGGGTTGTGGTTTCCTCTTGTTTTTGTGCTTTTAATTGTTTTCGATTGAATCAATTATTGTTGAAATTTAGGGTACCTTGTTTGCTGAATTTTTTTGTGCCAAATCAAGACTTGTGTTCTTGAAAATCTGTCTTTGAAACTATTGAGTTCGTGTAGTAATAGAGTGAGCTGTGTTTTTTTATGTAGCAGGGTAGCACGTGCACGTTTGCAAGACAAGAAGGGAAGGATGTGCTGAAGTTTGGGGCGAGGTGCTTGTGAGATGATTTATAATGAGTAATGGATAGTTCTTGTGGCTATGGAGATAGAATTCGGTACGTAGTTTTTAGGTTTAGTTTTTTAGATGTTCAAGCTGTTGTAAGCAGAGAGTTTCAGTACAATTTTTGTCAGCCTCTACTAACTCTTTTTTTTTAAATAAAGAAGAAACTGCTGAGATTCCACTTGAAAAATTGGTAATTTAAATGATCAATGATTCAGTGATTTTTAGTAATAAATTGTAAATTAATATATTTCGGTTAGTTCGGTTTAACCGAACAAACCGAAATTTACTTTGGTTCGGTTTTAATCGGTTGATAAGTTTAATTCGGTCGGTTCGGTTCTATTTTTGAAAACCGAATAAAACTTTGGTTTGTCTAATTTATTTCGGTTTTAACCGAACCGAACCGATAAACACCCTATACATATTGGTCGAACCTAATCAGAGAGAGCATAATTCAGCCCATATTTCATGCAGCCCAATATGTTAATCCATATTTATAATATCATAAATTAACTATTAATTTCAGTCCAAATATATTGGGCCTGTAGAACATTAACAGCTATATCCATTAATGTTAGGGTAGAAATAGAAAATTTAAATTGAAGTGTTGAAATGTAAAATACTAGTCACTGGAATTTGATCTCAAATCTCCACGATCAAAGTATAAAATTCTAATTACTAGCCTACGTACAAGTACACATTTAACATTTTATGAGAAAAGTTGAATTATATAAAAAGTAAAAAAAAAAAAATAACCAAGTTGAAGCTCCTATTTATTAATTTCAGGGAGGTTTGAACAGTACGAACTGAACATAGTCAAAAAAAGGTAGATGAAATAAATAACAGAAAACGCTGGAATCTCATTAATTTGTCCAAAGAAAGGTACGCCTTGAGAAATTTCAAGGGTTATTAGGTAACAGGGTCTTTTGCAATTTAAAATTGTTTCAGGTTAATGGAACGGACTACTAGCCTTTTTTTCAAAAAAAAAAAAAAAATAGGCGACCTGTAAAATTTAATACATTAACATTTAATCAAATAAATAGTTTTTAAGAAAAGGCACAGAGCTCATTTTGTATTACTAAAATTCAGTATCAGAACATAATTATCTTAAAAAAGTTATTATTGCCATTGAGAAACTTTTTTATTGGTCATTAAGCTTTGCCTCAGGTTAGTATCATAACAAATTGGTCATTAAATTTAATTTGTCCCTAAAAGACCTAATTTTATATTTTTATTCCAGTATTATGTCGCCTGTTGATTCAAAATGCAAAATTGTCCATATCAGTTTGAATCTAAATTGTTCATGTCAACAAGTAGCATTTATGTCAATACTTGGTGTGTTTATATATAGATGAAGAGGAGTAATCTAATATAAATAAACTAAAATTTGAATAACTTGAAGGATGGCAAAATAAGTTGTAATAATGAAAATGACAAATACTATGGAAAATAGAGATACCTATCAGAAGATAGCAAAATGATGGTCCCTCTTGTCCTAGTCAAATTATGAATAAAACATTCATAGCAGTCATTTTCCTTGTTAATTATCTTACAATTGGTTCTGCTACTTATCTGGAAATCTGATAAAAATAATGACATCTGACTTTATTGAAATTTAATGAGCTCATTCGAATCTTTATATAATACATATTAAATCAGATAAATATCAAATTAACTATCTTAATTCGCATATATAATATAAAGGTGAAAAATATCCCTTTATCCTTGCCTTACACTATGAACATATTATATTTTAAGTTGTAACATCCCTTTACATTTTCTCAGATGAGATGATCCATATGCAGTTATGCACTATGAAAATATTATAATTTTAATTCATTAATCAATGTAACTCAAAGAATTGTGTAGGAGTAGCGAGGGCTGATTTAGTAATTTTAATATATATTGATTATATCCGTATTTATTAGATTGTCTTTCTCGTAAACATCAACTTTTAGAAGGATATATTCATAAAAGGAACTTTCGCCCCCGTGGGCCGTGGCCCCTGGGGCTGGGATAAAGATAACCGTGATTTTTATTAATATCCAAAGTTAATTACAAATTAATAAATGAGTAGGGTTCCAATGCCTCATCTCCTCATACCTCATCCATACCTCATGTTATATATCTCCATTTTCAAAGTCTAAACTATCGATCCGACCGTTCAACATGATATTCATACTAAAATATGCTTGGGGGTGAAATTTTATAATTTTTGCAATTTTTTTACTATTTTTTAAGATAGGTACAAAATCACTGTATCTGGACCATTCAAAAAACAGTGATTTTGTACCTATCTTAAAAAATAGTAAAAAAATTGCAAAAATTATAAAATTTCATCCCCAAACATATTTTAGTATGAATATCATGTTGAACGGTCGGATCGATAGTTTAGACTTTGAAAATGGAGATATATAACATGAGGTATGGATGAGGTATGAGGAGATGAGGCATTGGAACCCTCCTCTTAATAAATATACCCAACAACCATTGGAATTTATAAAACTACTCATACCAGCCATTTTCTGGCCGGTACTAAATTTTTTTTTTAGAGACAAATAGTAAAAATGCTGAAATCTAACACTAAAAAATTAAATTTTTTTAAAAGCATATTTATACTAAAATACGCTAAATTACTTGAAATTAAATTACGCGGAATTACACTAAATTACGCTAAATTACAATAATTATGTTAAATTATGCAAAAATATGGTAAATTACCCTAAATTACGTATGAATAGGGCCGATATCTTCACTGAGAAGGCGAAAAACGACGACGAAACTTCAAACGGCCATAAACGGCGCTCGAGTGTCCGATTTCAGCAAATGGCCATTTTTCGGAAAGCTTGCGAAATACGCATGTGTCGACACTTGCTTTGTTGAATTTCGAAATTCAGAATTGCCAAAAAACAAAGGGAAGAGCCTCAAAACTTGAGTTGAAGTTTCCGATTAAGATTCTTATTTCTATTGTTCAATCTACGTAGCTCAGTAAATTAGTTAGAGTGAGGCTATGGTACTTCGGCTAGTGTACTACAGCTCAATATGGTACTTTTTAAAATCCTAATGGTCGATCCGAACCGTTCAATGTGATATCCATATGAATATGTACTTGCAAACTAAATTTATATTTTTTCGAATTTTTTTACTATTTTTTTAGATAGGTAGAATTTTGATGGTCCAGAATTTGTATAAAACACTGAAAATTCTACCTATCTAAAAAAATAGTAAAAAAATTCAAAAAAATATAAAATTTAGTTTGCAAGTACATATTCATATGGATATCACATTGAACGGTTCGGATCGACCGTTAGGATTTTAAAAAGTACCATATTGAGCCGTAGTACACTAGCCATAGTACACTAGCCGAAGTACCATAGCCTCACTCAATTAGTTATGTAATGAACTTGTAGAATACCAATTTTTATTATTTTTGGAATTTTTTTACTATTTTTTATGACTTATGAAAGATGGCACAAAATCGGCCATATTCATATGTAATTTAGCGTAATTTACCGTATTTTAGCATAATTTAACATAATTATTGTAAGATAGCGTAATTTAGTGTAATTCAGCGTAATTTAACGTAATTTCAAGTAATTTAGCGTATTTTAGTATAAATATGCTAATTATATATTAAAAAAAAGTAATCTAACAAATTTTTTTTTTTTAAAATCTATTTTTTAGTGTTAGATTTCAGCATTTTTCTATTTGTCTCTATATATATATATATATATATATATATATATAGCTGGGCTATGGTGAGTTATGAAGTAAGAAATGATTTTTACTTCACGCTCATATTTTCATTTTGAAAATCTAAACAACCGATCCGAACTGCTCAACATGATCTCCATATTGAAATGTGCTTGGAAACCAAATTTTACATTTTTTAGAATTTTTTTACTATTTATTAAGCCACTTTGAAAATCGCTGATCTATTGGTCCAGAAATTTTTACTGTTTTGCTACTGTTCATCCGGATCAGCGATTTTCAAAGTGGCTTAATAAATAGTAAAAAAATTCCAAAAAATGTAAAATTTGGTCTCCAAGCACATTTCAATATAGAGAACAACTTGAGCGGTTCGGATCGGTAGTTTGGATTTTCATAATGAAAATATGGCGTGAAGTATAAAGCGTTTTACTCTATGGCTTACCTAAGTCGGACTATATATATAGTACCGGCTATTTTCTGGCCGGTACCGAAAACAATTAAAACCGGTCAAAAAATGACCGGTATGGGTAGTTTTATAAATTCCAACTGTTGTTGGGTATATTTATTAATTTGTAATTAACTTTGCATATTAATAGAAATGTCCGTAAAGATAATAACGAGGTATTAACTTGGAGTGGACTAGTGGAGTGCTCTTAAAAAAATAAAAAAGGGAATAATAAAAGAAAAGAAAAAGCTTTCCCGTCGCTTTCTTCCAACTTTCGCAACCTTCCTCCTTTCTTCTCCACTCAAAAGCAAAACGGAGGGATCCGTGACACTGATACGGGCTACCTTCATAGTTCTTTCCTTTCCCCTGAGTATTTGTGGGAGCTTCCAGTTGTTGTAAATGGAGCCAAGCACTGTCAGGCTTCACGAAAAGCTATTTTGCCTTTCCCCTTCGCTCCCTCCCTCTCCCTCCACGGGGCCAAGGCCAAGCTCATGTCCTGTCCATTTAATTAAATACAATACATTTTAAAATTAATTTTATACAAAAACTATTTCCACTTGATCTATAGTTCTATACCATTACAATTTACCAGACCATTTCCACTTGATCTTCAATTCAATGCACCACAAAACGAAAACCCTGAAAACAAAATTCATTAAAGAAATTTAAATTCAGCTGTCCTGTTTCCACTTCAATTAGAAAGAAGAACAGAACAGATCTCTCTTTTCCTCTTTCTTCTTGCGCTCTCTCCAATTACTGCTATATTTCTCCAATTAGGCAATTACTGCAAATGAGTTGATTGAAGGAAGGGGTTGGTTGTGTCGAGATGTTTTTTAAACTCACCAAATCGATAGTGGAGAAGAAACAACCGGGGAGTGGTGGTGCTGCTGGAGGAGAAGAGGCGAGGAAGATGCCTATTTATCTCAATGTCTATGATATTTCTCCAATTAACAAGTATCTCTACTGGCTTGGCCTCGGGATTTACCATTCTGGCATTCAAGGTAACAAACAATTAATTCAACTACTTGTCACCTGCTCTACCCTTTTCTGTTATTTCTTTCTTTCTTCTATTTTGCTTCAATTCCAACTTTGGGTAACCATATTTAGTTATAGTGGGATTATTTATATTTTGCTGCTTTTTCTGGCTTCCATCTAGAGTAGGAATACGAGTTTAACCAAATATGAATATCAATTACAACTAGATTCTTTTGTAATAAGTGGGAACACTCATTCTGTATTATTATGATTCATCATAGAATCAGAATTTCGAACCAGAGTGTCGGTATTTGGTAACCAGAAAATTCTAAGGTTGCTTAGGGCAATCTTACTGGTGTTTATACATGAAATTTCATTTGAACCAGGTCCCTGAGTCTGAGCATAAGAAATACTCATATATTTTATTCTTTCTGTTATTTTCGGGATGCCCACTGAATCTCCTAATATTTTCTTAGTTATTGCAATAAGCCCCTGAGCTTCTAAGATTGACAATCAACCCCTGAAACTTTGGTTTTTATGACCATCAAGTCATCAACTCTCTCCATCAAATTATTCTAGTGTACATCCATTAGGAAAGTTTGACAATATTGTACAAATCAAATATCAAAATCGTACACGTGTTTTTCATCATGTAGATAGGGTGTGTATCAAATTTGGTATATTTTATTCCAATATGGGAGCTTTAATGTCTTTTCATAGATGACCGAACAAATTTCAAATTGGTCAAATATTGACATACACCATATTTAGATCATGTCCACTAGAACCCAAGGATATAAAGAAGAAGAATAAGAAGAAGAAAGAAAAGAAAATAGCCATTTTTTTCATTAGTCTCCAACTCCCTGATAACATCATGGAAAAATTAGAATACCCCTAATTTTATTTTCTCCACTCTTATTTAAGTAGTGTGATGAAATTTAGTAAGCATTTAAGTAGACAAATTTTTTTATATAAATAAAATTTAAAAGTAAGTTATGCCGATCTTGATTGGTTCTCTTTTGAAATAACACGAGTATAATTCATTTATTTTTTTTAAAAGGAAAAACCATACAAGTTGTGTGTTTGCTGCCTGACATGAATGCATTTTTGTTAATTAAAAAATTTCTTTTACTCCAAATAGAAAAAATTGTAAATTATGTTATTTTAGGGCATTTCTGTCAATTGGACATTTCAGTGGTATTACCCCTTTCTTCTTTCTTACTTTGCATTACAATTTACAATAATTGCATAATGCACTCAGTAGTTATAAATACTCTGATGTATGTAAACAGTACCTTGTTAGTCCGGTTGTACTTTTGGGAAGCTTACTTGAGCCTATACTTGGTCATGTTATTACCATTGCTGAGGGTTAATGAGGCAAATCTAAGGGAACCAGTGGGTGCAATGGCAAATTGAAGCCTCACATGCACTTATTGAATGATCAGTATTCTCTGAATTATCCTAAAAAAAAACATATTCCCTGAATTCAAGTGAATATTTTGACATAAGCACATAACATAATTCTGTCCTGATACCAATAATAAGAAGATGAGGATTATAAACTGTTCTGAAAAAAAGAAAAAACATATGATCTGTTTAATGTTACTATCGAGACAAAGAAAGTATAACCAATTGGTCAGTGAGACAGGGAGATAGTTTCTATTTTTGATATTCTAATAACCAATCCCAACCACTCAGTGTGATCCCCACACTCAACTCTTGTAGTATGCTAATTATTAGATTTTTATTTGTGTTTAAAATCGTTTTTTTAACTAGGAGAAAGGAGTGCTATTGGACACTTAAAATTTCCAGAATCAATGGTTTTTTGTTTCCAATTCAAAAAAATAAAGTAAACGAAATCTCAAAATATAAATTTTGATTTGCAAAAATATTTTATATGTGGCTCAGATCGGCCGATTGTAACTCCGAAATTGAGATTTGGAGCCATAGTGCATAGCATCATAACCTTGACCAATAAATAGTGATATGATATTATGAACATTGTTTTTGTAAAAACAATATTATTTACCTTTAAAATGACTTCAACAAGCAGTACATGGAATGGAGTATGGATATGGAGCGCATGAGTACCCAACAAGTGGTGTGTTCGAGGTGGAGCCACAGAACTGCCCCGGGTTTGTCTTCAGGCGCTCCATGTCGCTGGGAACAACTGAGATGTCACGAGTGGAGTTCCGTGGCTTTTTGGAGGACCTTTCCGAGAGCTACCATGGGGACACGTATCATTTGATCTTTAAGAACTGCAATCATTTCACTGACGATCTTTGCAAGCGCCTAACTGGGAAGCAAATCCCTCGATGGGTCAATCGCCTTGCCAAATTGGGTTTGTATCTTTTTGTCTTTCATTTTGTTTTTTCTTTTGTTTTTTCTTTGAGGATTTTGGTGCCAAAACTTTTGTTTTCCATTTGTGTGTTTATTTTGCATATTGTACTTTTTATTATCGTTGTTATTGTTTTCCTTTAGACAAGTATGGAAGGGTATGAATGGAAAAGTACCAATTATGCTGAAGTTATTGCATAGAATAATCGAAAATGGAGAAGTCGTGATGCACCCCTGTACAAATAGAGATATCATGTGTACTTCCATGGAAAAGAATGTTTGATGTGTTTGCTCTTCTAAAGATCAAACTACCTACCTTTACAATTGAATCATGTGTTAAATGTCTGTTAGCCCTCAAACGAGGACAAATTTTGGGAAGAAAGAAGGACACTCCGATATTTGAAAGCTTGTCAGATCTCATTCATTTCGACTAAAGAAGTAGACAGCATATTTTATCTTAATAAAGACCTGATACTGACTAATGTTTAAATGATTGTTAGATGTTTTTCTTCATTTCTCCCCTTTTCTCCGCAAATAAATGGTTGGTTTGTTGTCGCTAATCCATATAAGCATTTATGTTTCAGGCTCCTTCTGCAGTTGCATCTTGCCAGATAGCATCAAAGTTAATGCAGTGGGAGATTTAACCACACAGCCCCCTCTGTCAGGTAAATTCTTTTTGTATTTTTTTTCAACTGCACAAAAAATACGTGCCTTTACTTGTTGGAGTCTGCTAGGTGTTCACAGTTTTCTCATTGAAAGCATACTGAGGTTAAAGCCATGCTGTTGAGTTGTGTCCAGCATTGATTGGTGAATACCAATTAAAAAGATTTACAAATAAACCCTAAAAGTTTTTGTCCTTGTGTACTAATACTGTACCAGTCATAACTGATAACTGATATTGGAAGATTCTTATATACAGGTGAAGACATATCTGTGTTGTTTCAGAACATGATACTCATACTTGTACATTATTTTAATAATACTTAATTATGTGAAAGGTGTTTTATTTATTTTTATTTTTATTGATGTGTACCTAAAATTACCTTTATCCAGATGGTGATGAAATGGAGATCCTTGCTTCATTAGAAGCCGAAAGTTCTGTTGAAGAACTTGACCACCAACTCCTCTCAACTCCCCCAAACAGTGAAATGACACCTCCCAGAGTTATGAATTCAGCAAAAGATACTGATAAGATATGACATTAATTCCCTCGTCTTCTTCATTTTTACTTGATTCTTTTGTAAATGTAGTCTAGGTCTTACCTCTACTCTACAGTAGATGTTATTACTTGCTGATTGTTGTTTGATTGTTGGTTTGTTTCTTCTTTTTTTGGTCTGTTTCTTTCATTCTGTCGTGATTTGACCTAATTACTTTAGGCTCAGAAACTGATATATATATTGTAAGTGTACATACTACGTTTAGGGTTCTGTTTGCGTTATTCAGTTGCTAAAATCTATATATTTTGTTTGTATTTTATGAAGTTATGTGCAACATAATTTGAATA
This sequence comes from Carex kokanica, assembly GCA_025461125.1. Lineage (NCBI taxonomy): Eukaryota > Viridiplantae > Streptophyta > Magnoliopsida > Poales > Cyperaceae > Carex > Carex kokanica. Next base: position 63,502 of record JAJGRX010001259.1, on the reverse strand, counting down.
GCATTTTAGCCAGTGTTTAAATGAAATACTGATATACTGGTTGGTTCAGTAAAGATGTATAATATGAATGAATCAGACTTTGATTTCTTTTTTTCTGCCGTTCCTTTCAAGAAGATAGCCAAATCTCTTGCGGACAAATATTTCTATTAAAATATGAGATTGATTATCCTCGCAAAGAAAAAATATATAAAATACATTAACAATGAAATACTGTCTATTTTTTCATCAAATTAATATTTAATTATTTATACATGTTTGACCACTATATATTATAACAACTTAATAATCTATTGGATAAAAACCTCTAGCAAGCAAGAAATCTTCTATTTGTGCATAAGCAAATAATTCATTGCTTTTGATGGGAACTACAACATACTATTACTAGGTCCTAAATTTATATGCATTCAGGGTCCAGGGTGAAAATTGTTTCAAAAAATTATTTTTCTAGTCTTTAGTTCCTGACGCGTCAAAGCAATGGCAATTGAATAACTATCTGCTACTTGAATTTGAATAAGAGGAAATAAAAATGAAAAGAAAGAAAGCGAATTGCTAATTTGCTGTGCTATCGTGTACTCAACTACATGCATTGCTTTGCACTCGATCTTCTGTGGCACTGCACTGCACTCTATTGCACGGTGTAGCAGAATGACCTAAAAAAATTCTTGTTATTTATCAGAAAATGGTTGGTGATTGCCCTGACTTTTTTTATTAATACCCTCAATAAAAAACTAACAAATATGCCCTCAGTTTTTTTTATTTTGAAAACTGCCCCAACTGCCTCATAGTGGGGCAGTTCTCTTCTGAAGTGGACCGCTCCATAGTGGAGCAGTTAGTTTTTTTTTCTTTTATTTTTTTTGAAAATTTAGGAATAATTGAGTAGTAAAATTGTTCATCAATTAATTTTTTTAATGATTAATATCAAATTGATAATATAAAACCTTGACTAAATGACTAAACAAAACATAAATCTCCATTTCATTATTAAGCACGTAGGGTGTCCGATCCGCCAACAGCTATGATTGAAAGATGAAATTTTGGGTTTAATCTCAACCCTCCAATTACATAATCTGTATTATTTTGATTAAATGCATCTTTTTTATGTGTAGAAGTTTAAATTTAGTTAAAATAAGACTCGCCACATATATAGCCACATTAAATGTTACAATTAAATTTAGGGGAAATTTCATGTATATCCCTCAAAAGTTTCAATATTACGTATTTATCCCTCCAAAATCAATAATTACATATTTATCCTTGAAAATTGTACAAACTCACATATTTGTCCAATCTAATTTTATAACATATAAAATATCTCTAAAAATAATTAAATAATATTTTTTATAACGTTGAAATATATTTTACAATATTAATTAAGAATATGTTAACCATTATGCCCTTCGTTTATGTCACTTTAGTTTACCTGAGTTCTCTTCTCTTGAAGGTGACAAGTTCGCAATTTCAATCAATTAAGTTCAAAATTACTAACCCTATTCATGGTCAAGTAAAAATCAAGATTATAAATCCTAAAAAATAAAAATAAAATAAAAATAAATAAATATGCATGCAGATACAATTTCTTCCCATACAAAAACTTGATACGTGCAAAGGGTATATGTAAAAAGCTTTATCCTCAAATACACTTTCGGTTTAGATTGCAAGTATACAATCCTACCGTGTAGTATATTATCGGGTATCGAACCACAAGGAGTAAGATAAATACTTAGTTTTCAACTTTAGATGATAAATTTCAGAAAATAAAAAAATAAAGTGCAATAAAGTAAATTGGGGGGTTTGTAGTAAAAATTCTAAGATTGGGTTCAATACCCTAAGAAAGGAGTTTTTAAACAATTAAAAGTAAAGTAAAAGAAAGAAAAGTCGGTTTGTTTTCAAGGTTTAGAGAATCTAGGGGTCTTTGGTCTACAATCCCTTGTTAATTCTATCTATTCGGTATTTGCTTAAATTCATGTATGATTTGATGAGGTTTCTAACCTAATGTGTTATTAAGGGTCACCTTCATGAATTAATAACGTGTCTAAGTAATTCGGACTTCACTTTTTAGGTTCTTCACCCTAGCTACCTAGATTATACGCTCTTGTTAGTCTCTCCTCTCCTCAAATATTGGTACTTCTCAATTAAGTATATGATACCAATATCCGACTCGATTTGAGATGTCCTAATTAGGGTTTGACTTCTCGTTTAGGTTCTTCACCAAAACCCTAACCTTAATTTCTGTAGTTCCGGCTTAGATTAAATTGGTTAGAATCTTAATCTAAAACCTAAGGTATTTGCATTCACAATTTGGTACTATCCTATTGATCCTAGTCAATTTTGGTTCTTTTGAAACCAAAACGAGATGCTACAATTCAAGTACTAATTATGTTTCTAACACAAATTATTTAAATCCCAGAAATTAACAATCAAATCCGATAAAACAATCATAATAAAAGCAAATAATCGAATAAAATAGAATTAAACAAGTTTATGCATATTGACCTAAACCCCTAGAGAGAGAACTACTACCTCTTGGAGGGAAACATGGCAAAGTTTGGCAAAGAATAAAAGGAAATAAAATAAAGAATAATTACACCCTTTAAATCTAGAACCTCAATCTTGCCGAATCTTGCTCAGGAAACTCTTCTTCTCCTTGCTTGAAAGCTTCACCTTCTTAAGAAAATATGGCTGAGTTGTGTGTGTAGAGAGAGATTGGTAGTGGATAGTGGATGCTTTAGAAGGGAAAGTTCTAGCCCTTTTATAGCAAGAGATCATACCCAATTTAGAGGCTAGAATGTGGAGTTAGTGGGTGCTCTTTTTACATTTCTTTCCTGGCAAGTATTGCTATTTTTTGGCTTCTTAAAACGTGTCCTTGGAGTGCCAAAAATAGAAACAGTGTTGAAACCGGGTAATTCTGGCTGTCTGCGTGTTCAGTGCGTCCGCACTGGCTGTGAGTGCGGATGGTTGATCCGCACTGGATTCAACTTTCCTTATTTAACTTGGCTAAAATCCTGCGTAATCCTCTGAGTGCGTCCGCACTGGTGGAGAGTGCGGGTGAAGGACCCGCACTGCTGAGCTTCTGCAGTTTCTGAAAATCCAACCAAGTACCGAATGCGGATGGATGACCCGCATTGGCGTGTGAGTGCGGACGCATTACGCTCGGGAAAAATCCTGGCTTGTGCTGAGAGGCTGGAAAATCGGCTAAGTACTGAGTGTGTCCGCACTGAATCTCAGTGCGGGTGGTTGATCCGCACTCAGCCCTAATTACATCATTTTTCGTCTTTTCCTGCATTTTAAAGCCAAACTACCGCAGTAACTTGATTCTAGGTGTAATTTATTCCTTTTATATTCAAAATACATGATAATTGGAGTTATTTTATGATAAAAACTAGATCAAATGTGTATATATTTTATGCTTATCAGAAGGCGGGAGAGAGAGGTGGGAATTTTGGCGTCTTAGAGAGAAGAGAACTCAGGCGGACTAAAAAGACAAAAATGAAGGACATAATGATCAATATATTGTTAATTAATATTGTAAAAAATAATTTTAAAGTTTTAAAAAATATTATTTAATTATTTTTGGAGGTATTTAATATATTATAGAGTTAGATTGGACAAATATGTGAGTTTCTACAATTTTCAAGGATAAATATGTAATTACTGATTTTAGAGGGATATATATGTAATATTGAAACTTTTGAGGGATATACATGAAATTCCCCCTTAAATTTAAGCCAACTCAATCTTTTAGAAAAAAAATTCTACATGAAATATGTTTCCTTATTTCTCCTACACCGAATTGTGCAGACAATAAAGATATATTTCATTATTCTCCTTATTCAATTGAGCATAATGGAAATCCATAAATTTTTTCCTTAAATGGAGATATCTCCTTGTTTGTTTATATACAAATCCGTAGAATGAAAAAATTTCCACTCCCCAACAGTTGTTGGTTTGCTCTCTCTCTCTCTCTCTCTCTCTCTTCCCCTCCTCTCCTCCCTGTTCCCATGATCCTCCTCTCCTCTGCGAAATTGTGATGTATAATGTCCAAAAGATATTTGTGAAATTTAGATGCAGTTACCTTTTGAACAGTGCATTTTCTGATTCATTTGAATTTGGGCTTCGAAGAAAATCCCTAAGGTTTGATAAATAAATTTTCCGATTGCTACCAATTTCCTTATTACGTTATAAGTTTTGATAAATAAAATCTCTAAGGTTTGATAAATAAATTTCATCTTTTAAATTTATATTTAGGACTTTACATTATAAGTTAGCAGCATTTTTTTTGTTCTCTTATAATACGTCCCCGTTGCAACGCACGGGCACGATACTAGTATTGTATTAGTTCAATTAAAAAAAATGAGGAACATCCTCTTTCAGACGGATGTATATGATCTTTCAGACGGATGTATATGAATGCTCCAACAATTATACACGATTTTATTGTATGTTCCGTGTGTGATAAAATAAATATAATATTTTCTTACGTCATCAATCTGTGTATTCTTGTTATAATGCATCTCTATCTATTTTCTATAAGCCCTTTCTCTCATTTCTAAAGCACCTGCAGGTTGTACATGTATTTATCTAAGACATCTCTCCTAAATAGGCGAGACTAGAGCAAGGGATAAGGCAAGAGAGACGATATCTTGACTGAAGGCGAAAAATAACAATAAAACTTCACACGACCATAAAAATAGCGCTCGAGTGTCCGATTTCAGCAAATTACATTTTTCGAAAAGCTTGCGCGAAGATGCATGCGTTGGTGACCGCTACGCCGTTTTTCAAAATTCAAAATTGCCAAAAAAAAGGGAAAGAGCCTCAAAACTTGAGTTAAAGTTTCCGATTAAGTTTTTCATTTCTAATTTTTGATTTTTTTCCTTTAACATACTTTTTCTTAGGCATTGTTCATGTAAATGTATGAAGTCTCACATCTAGCGTTTTTTGTTGTATTTTTATTTGTTTTAGTTATGATGTTATTCATGTAACTAATAATGTGTGATATAATATGTGATACTTTTTCTTAGACATTGTTCATTTAAATGTATAAACAATCAAATCTAGTGTTATTTGTTGTATTTTTATTTTTTTAGTTAGAATGTATTCATGTAAATATTTTCTTTTTGAAATTTAGTTTAGTGTTATTGGTATTCAGATTTAAGATATGTTATTAAAAAAAAAGATAATCCATGAGATTTAGTTTAGTGTTTTATCAAAAATTTAGTTTACTATTTTTATTTTTAAAAAAATTCAAAAAAAAAAACCTAACCGCCCCATAGTGAGGCGATCCATTTCAGAAAAGAACTGCCCCACTATTGTCTTTCACGTTCAACTAGTTGTATTTTATTTTCTTCTATTTGTATTTCTTCTAATACTGGTTGTCATTCATGTTCCACTGGTTATCTTTCATTTTTTTCTAGTACTTTTTCATCTTCTACAAGTTCTTTTTCATGTTTTATTGGTGGTATTTCATCTTCTTCTAGTTGTCTTTCATATTTACTGGTTGTCTTTCAAGTTCTACTAGTTGCATTTCATCTTCTTCTAGTTGTCTTTGATCTTATACTAGTTGTCTTTTATTTTCTACTGGTTGTCTTTCATCTTCTACTAGTTGTCTTTCTACTTCTTCTAGTTGACTTTACTATACCTCTAGTTGTTTTCCATCTTCTTCTAATTTTCTTTCATCTTGTACTGGTTGTCTTTCATGTTCGACTGGTTGTATTTCACCTTCTTCTAGTTGTCGTTCATCTTCTTCTAGTTGTATTTCTTCTACCTCAAGCTGTATTTCATCTTTTTCTCATTGTCTTTCACGTTCAACTAGTTGTATTTTATTTTCTTCTAGTTGTCTTTCATCTAATATTGGTTGGCTTTCATGTTCCACTGGTTCTCTTTTATTTTTTTTCTAGTTCTTTTTCATCTTCTACAAGTTGTTTTTCATGTTTTACTGGTTGCGTTTCATCCTCTTTTAGTTGTCTTTCATCTGTACTGGTTGTCTTTCGTGTTCTACTAGTTGTATTTAATCTTCTTGTAGTTGTCTTTTATCTTGTACTGGTTGTCTTTCATGTTCTATTGGTTGTCTTTCATCTTCTACTGGTTGTTTTTCATGTTCTATTTGTTGCCTTTCATCTTCTTTTGGTTGTGTTTCATTTTCTTCTAGTTGTCTTTCATGTTCCACAAATTGTTTCCATCTTCTACAAGTTGCATTTCATCTTCTTCTGGTTGTCTTTCATCTTCTACTAGTTTCTCATTGTCTTTCACGTTCAACTAGTTATATTTTATTTTCTTCTAGTTGTCTTTCATCAAATACTGGTTGTCTTTCATGTTCCACTGGTTCTCTTTCAATTTTTTCTAGTTCTTTTTCATTTCTACAAGTTGTTTTTCATGTTTAACTTGTTGTATTTCATCTTCTTCTAGTTGTATTTCATCTGTACTGGTTGTCTTTCATGTTCTAGCAGTATTAGATGAAAAACAACTAGAAGAAAATAAACTAAAACTAGTTGAACGTGAAAGACAACGAGAAAAAATGAAATACAATCAGAAGGAGAAGAAGTACAACTAGAAGAAGATGAAATGCAACTTGTAGAAGATGAAAACAATTTGTGGAAGATGAAAGACAACTAGAAGAAAATGAAAGACAACAAGTAGAACATGAAAAATAACCAGTAGAAGATGAAAGACAACCAGGAAAAAATGAAAGACAAATAGTAGAACATGAAAGACAGCTACTACAAGATTAAAGACAACTAGAAGAAGGTGAAATACAACCAGTAGAACATGAAAGACAACCAGCACAAGATGAAAGAAAATTAGAAGAAGATGAAAGACAGCTAGAGGTAAAGTAAATACAACTAGAAGAAGTTGAAAAACAACCAGTAGAAGATGAAATACAATCAGTAAAAAATAAAAGACAACCAATATAAGATGAAAGCCAACTAGAAGAAAATGAAAGACAACCAGAAGAATATGAAAGGCGCAGAAGATGAAACACAATCCGAAGAAGATGAAAAACAACTAGTAGTAGATGGAAGGCAACTAGAGGAAGATGAAAGACAACTAGAAGAAAATGAAACACAACCAAAAGAAGATGAAAGACAACAAGTAGAACATGAAAAACAACCAGTAGAAGATGAAAGACAACCAGTGGAACATGGAAGACAGCCAGTACAAGATGAAATACAACTAGAAGAAGATAAAATACAACCAGTAGAACATGAAAGACAATTAGAAGAAGATGAAACGCAACCAGTAAAACATGAAAAACAACTTTTAGAAGATGAAAGAAGTAGAAAAAAATAAAAGAGAACCAGTGGAACACGAAAGACAACTACATGGAAATAAAATACAACTAGTTGAACGTGAAAGACAATGAGAAAAGATGAAATACAGCTTGAGGTAGAAGAAGTACAACTAAAAGAAGATGAAAGACAACTAGAAGAAGGTGAAATACAACTAGTAGAACATGAAAGACAATTTGAAGAAGATGAAAAACAACTAGAGGTAGAGTAAATCCAACTAGAAGAAGACAACCAGTAGCAGAAGAAAAACAACCAGTTGAAAATAAAAGACAACCAGTATAAGATGAAAGACAACTAGAAGAAGATGAAATATAACTAGTAGAACATGAAAGACAACCAGTACAGAAGAAAGACAATTAGAAGAAGATGAAACACAACAACTAAAACATGAAAAACAACTTGTAGAAGATGAAGAAGAACTAGAAAAAAAAAAATGAAAGAGAAACAGTGGAACATGAAAGACAACCAGCATTAGATGAAAGACAACTAGAAGAAAATAAAATACAACCAGTTGAACGTGAAAGACAAGGAGAAAAAGATGAAATGCAGCTTGAGGTAGAAGAAGTACAACTAGAAGAACACGAAAAACAACCAGTTGAAGAAGAAAGGCCACAGGAAAAATTAAAGATAAATAGTAGAACATCAAGGACAATACAAGATCAAAGACAACTAGAAGAAGGTGAAATACAACCCGTAGAACATGAAAAACAACTAATACAAGATGAAAGAAAATTAGAAGAAGATGAAAAACAACTAGAGGTACAGCAAACACAACTAGAAGAAGTAGAAAGACAACCAGTAGAAGAAGAAAGACAACCAGTAGAAAATAACGACAACCCGTAGAAGATGAAATGCAACTTGTAGAAGATGGAAACAATTTGTCAAAGATGAAAGACAACTAGAAGAAAATGAAACACAACCAAAAGAAGATGATAGGCAACAAGTAGAACATGAAAAACAACGAGTTGAAGATGAAAGACAACCAGTACAACATGAAAGACAACTAGTACAGATGAAAGACAATTAGAAGAAGATGAAACACAACCAATAAAACATGAAAAACAACTTGTTGAAGATGAAAGAGAACCAGTGGAACATGAAAGACAACCAGTATGAGATGAAAGACAACTTGAAGAAAATAAATTACAACTAGTTGAACGTGAAAGACAATGAGAAAAAGATGAAATACAGCATGAGGTAGAAGAAGTACAACTACAAGAAGATGAAAGACAATTTGAAAAAGGTCAAATACAACCAGTAGAACATGAAAGACAACCAGTACAAGATGAAAGAAAATTAGAAGAAGATGAAAAACAACTAGAGGCAGAGTAAATACAACTAGAAGAAGTAGAAAGACAACCAGTAGATGAAGAAAGACAACCAGTGGAAAATAAAAGACAACCAGTATAAGATGAAAGACAACTACAAGAAGATGAAATACAACCAGCAGAACATGAAAGACAACCAGTACAAATGAAAAATAACTAGAAGAAGATGAAATACAACTAGTAAAACAAGAAAAACAACTTGTATTAGATGATAAAGAACTAGAAAAAAATGAAAGAGAACCAGAGGAACATGAAAGACAACCAGTATTAGATGAAAGACAACTAGAAGAAAATAAAATATAACTAGTAGAACGTGAAAGACAATGAGAAACTAGAAGAAGATGAATGACAACCAGAAGAAGATGAAATGCAACTTGTAGAAGATGGAAACAATTTGTGAAAGATGAAAGACAACTAGAAGAAAATGAAACACAACCAAAAGAAGATCAAAGGCAACAAATAGAACATGAAAAACAACCAGTAGAAAATGAAAGACAGCTAGTACAAGACGAAAGGCAACTAGAAGAAGATGAAATACAAACAGTAGAACATGAAAGACAACTAGTACAGATAAAAACAATTAGAACAAGATGAAACGCAAACAGTAAAACAAGAAAAACAACTTGCAGAAGATGAAAAAGAACTAGAAAAAAATGAAAGAGAACCAGTGGAACATGAAAGACAACTAGAAAAAAATAAAATACAACTAGTTGAACATGAAAGACAATGAGAAAGAGATGAAATACAGCTTGAGGTATAAGAAGTACAACTAGAAGAAGATGAAAGACAACTAGAAGAAGGTGAAGTACAACCAGTAGAACATGAAAGACAAACAGTACAAGATGAAAGAAAATTAGAAGAAGATGAAAGACAACTAGAGGTAGAGTAAATGCAACTAGAAGAAGTAGAAAGACAACTAGTAGAAGATGAAGGACAACTAGTAGAAAATAAAAGACAACCAGTATAAGATGAAAGACAACTAGAAGAAGATGAAATACAACGAGTAGAACATGAAAGACAACCAGTACAAATGAAAGACAATTAGAAGAAGATGAAACACAACCAGTAAATCATGAAAAACAACTTGTAGAAGATGAAAAATAACTTGAAAAAAATGTAAGAGAACCAGTGGAACATGAAAGACAACCAGTATTAGATGAAAAACAATTAGAAGAAATTAAAATACAACTAGTTGAACGTGAAAGACAACGAGAAAAAGATGAAATACAGTTATAGGGAGAAGAAGTACAACTACAAGAGGATGAAAAACAACCAGAAGAAGATGAAATGCAACTTGTAGAAGATGAAAACAATTTGTGGAAGATCAAAGACAACTAGAAGAAAATGAAACACAACCAGAAGAAGATGAAAGACAATAAGTAGAACATGAAAAACAACCAATAGAAGATGAAAAACAACCAGGAAAAAATGAAACACAAATTGTAGAACATGAAAGACAGCCACTACAAGATTAAAGACAACTAGAAGAAGGTGAAATACTACCCGTATAACATGAAAGACAACCAGCACCAGATGAAAGAAAATTAGAAGATGATGAAAGACAACTAGAGGTACAGTAAATACAACTGGAAGAAGTACAAAGACACCAGTAGAAGATGAAAGGCAACTAGTACAAAATAAAAGACAACCAGTGTAAGATGAAAGACAACTACAAGAAAATGAAAGACAACCAGAAGAATACGAAAGGCAACTTGTAGAAGATGAAAAATAACCCGTAGAAGATGAAAGACAATTAGTAGTAGATGAAAGACAACCATTATAATTTGAAAAATAACTAGAGGAAGATGAAAAACAACTAGTACAAGATGAATGACAAAAGAAGATGAAACACAATGAGTCGAACATGAAATACAACTAGCAGAAGATGAGAGAAAACTTATAAAAGATGAAAGACAATTAGAAGAAGATGAAAGACAAATAGTAGAAAATGAAAGACAAGCAATAAAAGATGAAAGACAACTAGAAAATAATGAAAGACAACCAGGAAAAGATGAAAGACAACAAGTAGAACATGAAAAACAACATTGTAGATGATGTAAGACAACTAGGAACAAATGAAAGACAACAAGTAGAAATGAAGTACAAGATGAAAGACCACTAGAAGAAAATGAAATGCAACCAGTAGGACATGAAAGACAACAAGTACAGATGAAAGACAATTAGAAGAACATGAAACACAACCAGTAAAATATGAAAAACAACTTGTAGAAGATGAAAAAGAACTAGAAAAAAATGAAAGAGAACCAGTGGAACATGAAAGACAACCAGTATTAGATGAAAAACAACTAGTTTAACGTGAAAGACGACAAGAAAAAATGAAATACAGCTAGAGGGAGAAGAAGTACAACTAGAAGACGATGAAATGCAACTTGTAGAAGATGAAAACAATTTGTGGAAGATGAAACACAACTAGAAGAAAGTGAAACACAACCAGAAGAAGATGAAAGACAACAAGTTGAACATGAAAAACAACCAGTAGAAGAAGAAAGACCACAGGAAAAAATGAAAGATAAATAGTAGAACATGAAAGACAGCCCAAGATGAAAGACATCTAGAAGAAGGTGAAATACAACCCGTAGAACATGAAAGACAACTAATACAAGATGAAAGAAAATTAGAAGAAGATGAAAAACAACTAGAGGTAGAGCAAACACAACTAGAAGAAGTAGAAAGACAACCAGTAGAAGGAGAAAGACAACCAGTAGAAAATAAAAAACAACCAGTATAAGACAATTAGAAGAAGATGAAATACAACCAGTAGAACATGAAAGACAACCAGCACAAATGAAAGACAACTAGAAGTTGAAATACAACTAGTAAAACATGAAATACCACAAGTACATATGAATGAGAACTTGAAGAAAATAAAATACGACTTGTTAAACGTGAAAGACGATGAGAAAAAGATGAAATACAGCTTGAGGTAGAAGAAGTACAACTAGAAGAAGATGAAATGCAACTTGTAGAAGATGGATACAATTTGTGGAAGATGGAAGACAACTAGAAGAAAATGAAACACAACCAGAAGAAGATGAAAGACAACAAGTAGAACTTGAAAAACAACCAGTAGAAGATGAAAGACAACCACGAAAAAATGAAAGACAAATAGTAGAATGTGAAAGACAGTCACTACAAGATTAAAGACAACTAGAAGAAGGTGAAATATAACCAGTAGAACATGAAAGACAACCAGCACAAGGTGAAAGAAAATTAGAAGAAGATGAAAGACAACTAGAAGAAGTAGAAAGACAACCAGTAGAAGATGAAAGACAACTAATAGAAAATAAAGGACAACCAGTATAAGATGAAAGACAACTAGAAGAAGATGAAATACAACTAGAAGAAGATGAAAGACAACCAGAAGAAGATGAAATGCAACTTGTAGAAGATTGAAACAATTTGTGGAAGACGGAAGACAACTAGAAGAAAATGAAACACAACCAAAAGATGATGAAAGCCAACAAGTAGAATATGAAAACAACCAGCAGAAGATGAAAGACAACCTGTAGAACATGAAAGACAGCCAGTACAAGATGAAAAACAACTTGAAGAAGATGAAATACAACCAGTAGAAAATAAAAGATGACCAATATAAGATGAAGGACAACTAGAAGAAAATGAAAGACAACCAGAAGAAGGTGAAAGGCAACTTGTAGAAGATGAAAAACAACTAGTAGTAGATGAAAGACAACTAGAGGAAGATGAAAGACAATCATTAGAACATGAAGGACAACTAGTACAAGATGAAAGACAACTAGAAGATGATCTAAAACAACTAGTTCAAGATTAATGACAAAAGAAGATGAAACACAACGAGTCAAACATGAAATACAACCAGTAGAAGATGAGAGACAACATGTAAAGGATGAAATACAACCAGAAGAACCAGACAACCCATACAAGATGAAAGACAACTTGAAGAAGGTGAAATACGACCAGTAGAACATGAAAGACAACCAGTACAAGATGAAAGAAAATTAGAAGAAGATGAAAGACAACTTAAGGTAGAGAGTGCAACTAGAAGAAGTAGAAAGACAACCAGTACAAGATGAAAGGCAACCAGTAGAAAATAAAAGATAACCAGTATAAGATGAAATACAACTAGTAGAAAATGAAATACAACGTGTAGAACATGAAAGACAACCAGTAGAAGATGAAGAACAACCTGGAAAAAATGAAACAAAAATAGTAGAACATTAAAAACAGCCACTACAAGATTAAAGACAACTAGAAGAAGGTGAAATACAACCAGTATAACATGAAAGACAACCGACACAAGATGAAAGAAAATTAGAAGAAAATAAAAGACAACTGGAGGTAGAGTAAATACAACTAGAAGAAGTAGAAACACAACCAGTGGAAGATGAAAGGCAACAAGTAGAAAATAAAAGACAACCAGTATAAGATGAAAGACAACCATTAGAACATGAAAGGCAACTAGAGAAAGGTAAAAAAAGACTAGTACCAGATGAATGACAAAAGAAGATGAAACACAACGAGTCGAACATGAAATACTACCAGTAGAAGATGAGAGACAACTTGTAAAAGATGAAATACAACCAGAAGACAATTAGGAGAAGATGAAAGACAACTAGTAGAAATTGAAAGGCAAGCAATAGAAGATGAAAGACAACTAGAAAATAATGAAAGACAACAAGAAGAACATGAAAAACAACCTAGTAGATGATGTAGGGTAACTAGGAACAAATGAAAGACAAGAAGTAGAAATGAAAGACAGCCAGTACAAGATGGAAGACAACTAGAAGAAGGTGAAATACAACCAGTAGAACATGAAAAACAACCAGTACAGATGAAAGACAATATAAAGAACATGAAACACAACCAGTAAAACATGAAGAACAACTTGTAGAAGATGTAAAAGAACTAGAATAAAATGAAAGAGAACCAGTGGAACATGAAAAACAATCAGTATTAGATGAAAAACATCAAGAAGAAAATAAAATACAACTAGTTGAACGTGAAAGACAACGAGAAAAAATAAAATACAGCTAGAGACAGAAGAAGTACAACTAGCAGAAGATAAAATGCAACTTGTAGAAGATGAAAACAATTTGTGGAAGATGAACGACAATTAGAAGAAAATAAAACACAGCCAGAAGAAGATGAAAGACAACAAGTAGAATATGAAAAACAACTAGTAGAAGATGAAAGACAACCAGGAAAAAATGAAAGACAAATAGTGGAACATGAAAGACTGTCACTACAAGATTAAGGACAACTAGAAGAATGCGAAATACGACCCGTAGAACATGAAAGACAACCAGCACAAGATGAAAGAAAATTAGAAGAAGATGAAAGACAACTAGAGGCAGAGTAAATACAACTAGAAGAAGTAGAAAGACAACCAGTAGGAGATGAAAGACAACCAATAGAAAATAAAAGACAACCAGTATAAGATGAAAGACAACTAGAAAAAAATGAAATACAACTAGAAGAGGATGAAAGACAACCAGAAGAAGATGAAAAGCAACTTGTAGAATATGGAAACAATTTGTGGAAGATGAAAGACAACTAAAAGAAAATCAAACACAACCAAAAGATGATGAAAGGCAACAAGTAGAACATGAAAAACAATCCATAAAAGATGAAAGACAACCTGTAGAACATGAAAGACAACCAGCACAAGATGAAAGAAAATTAGAAGAAGATGAAAGACTACTAAAGGTGGAGTAAATACAACTAGAAGAATTAGAAAGACAACCAGTAGGAGATGAAAGACAACCAACAGAAAATAAAAGACAACCAGCATAAGATGAAAGACAACTAGAAGAAGATGAAATACAACTTGAAGAAGATGAAAGACAACCAGAAGAAGATGAAATGCAACATGTAGAAGATGGAAACAATTTGCGGAAGATGAAAGACAACTATAACAAAATGAAACACAACCAAAAGGTGATGAAAAGCAACAAGTAGAACATGAAAAACAACCAGTAGAAGATGAAAGACAACCTGTAGAACATGAAAAACAACTAGAAGAAAATGAAATACAACCTGTAGAAATAAAAGATAACCAGTACAAGATGAAAGTCAACTAGAAGAAAATGAAAGACAACCAGAAGAACATGATAGGCAACTTGTAGAAGATGAAAACAACCCGAAGAAGATGAAAAACAACTAGTAGTAGATGAAAGACAACTAGAGGAAGATGAAAGACAACCATTAGAACATGAAGGACAACTAGTACAAGATGAAAGACAACTAGAAGATGATCTAAAACAACTAGTACAAGATGAATGACCAAAAAAGATGAAACACAACCAGTCGAACATGAAATACAACCAGTAGAAGATGAGAGACAACTTGTAAAAGATCAAATATAATCAGAAGAACCAGACAACCCGTACAAGATGAAAGACAACTAGAAGAAGGAGAAATACAACCAGTAGAACATGAAAGACAACCAGTACAAGATGAACAAAAAATTAGAAGAAGATGAAAGATAACTAGAGGTATAGTAAACACAACTAGAAGAAGTAGAAAGACAACCAGTAGAAGAAGAAAGACAACCAATAGAAAATGAAAGACAGCCAGCACAAGATGAAAGAAAATTAGAAGAAGATGAAAGACAACTAGAGGTAGAGTAAATACAACTTGAAAAGTAGAAAGACAACCAGTAGAAGATGAAAGATAACCAGTAGAAAATAAAAGACAACCAGTATAAGACGAAAGACAACTAGAAAAAAAATTAAAGACAACCAGAAGAAGACGAAAGCCAACTTGTAGAAGATGAAAAATAACCCGTAAAAGATGAAAAACAACTAGTAGTAGATGAAAGACAACTAGAGGAAGATGAAAGACAACCTTTAAAACATGAAAGATAACTAGTACAACATGAAAGACAACTAGTACAACATGAATGACAAAAGAAGATGAAAACACAACGAGTCGAACATGAAATACAACTAGTAGAAGATGAGAGACAACTTGTAAAAAATGAAATACAACCAGAAGAACAAGACACGTACAAGATGAAAGACAATTAGAAGAAGATGAAAAACAACCAGTAGAAATTGAAAGATAAGCAAAAGGAGATGAAAGACAACTAGAAAATAATGAAAGACAACCAAGAAAAGATGAAAGACAACAAGTAGAACTTGAAAGACAACTAGGAACAAATGAAAGACAACAAGTAGAAATGAAAGACAGCCAGTACAAGATGAAAGGTAACTAGAAGAAAATGAAATACAAACCAGTGGAACATGAAAGACAACCAGTACAGATGAAAGACAATTTGAAGAAAATGAAACACAACCAGTAAAACATGAAAAACAACTTGTAGAAGATGAAAAAGAACTAGAAAAAAATGAAAGAGAACCAGTGGAACATGAAAGACAACCAGTATTAGATGAAAGATAACTAGAAGAAAATAAAATAGAACTAGAGAGAGAAAAGTACAACAACAAGAGGATGAAAAACAACCAGAAGAAGATGAGATGCAACTTGTATAAGATGAAAACAATTTGTGGAAGATGAAGGAGAACTAGAAGAAGATGAGAGACAACAAGTAGAACATGAAAAACAACCAGTAGAAGATGAAAGACAACCAGGAAAAAATGAAAGACAAATAGTAGAAATGAAAGACATCCACTACAGGATTAAAAACAACTAGAAGAAGGTGAAATACAACCCGTAGAACATGAAAGAATCACAAAATGAAAAAAAATTAGAAGAAGATGAAAGACAACTAGAGGTGGAGTAAATACAACTAGAAGAAGTTGAAAGACAACCAGTAGAAGATGAAAGACAACCAGTAGAAAATAAAAGACAACCAGTATAAGATGAAAGACAACTAGAAAAAAATGAAAGACAACCAGTTGTAGATGAAAGGTAACTTTTAGAAGATGAAAAACAACCCGTAGAAGAAGAAAAACAACTAGTAGTAGATGAAAGACAACTAGAGGAAGATGAAAGACAACCATTAGAACGAGAATGGCAACTAGAAGATGATCTAAAACAACTAGTACAAGATGAATGACAAAAGAAGATGAAACACAACAAGTCGAACATGAAATACAACCAGTAGAAGATGAGAGACAACTAGAAGAAGGTGAAATACAACCAGTAGAACATGACAGACAACCAGTACAAGATAAAAGAAAATTAGAAGAAGATGAAAGACAACTAGAGGTACAGTAAACACAACTAGAAGAAGTAAAAAGACAACCAGTAGAAGAAGAAAGACAACCAGTAGAAAATAAAATACAACTTGTATAAGATGAATGACAACTAAAAGAAGATGAAATACAACCAGTAGAAAATGAAAGACAACCAGTACAGATGAAAGACAACTATAAAAAGATGAAATACAATCAGTAAAACATCAAAAAAACTTGTAGAAAATAAAAAAGAACTAGAAAAAAATGAAAGAGAACCAGTGGAACATGAAAGACAACCAGTAGAAGATGAAAGACCACAGCAAAAAATGAAAGATAAATAGTAGAACATGAAAGACAGCCACTACAAGATTAAAGACAACTAGAAGACGGTGAAATATAACCAGTAGAACATAAAAGACAACCAGTACAAGATGAAATGCAAACAGTAAAACATGAAAAACAACTTGTAGAAGATGAAAAAGAACTAGAAAAAAATGAAAGAGAACCAGTGGAACATGAAAGACAATCAGTATTAGATCAAAGACAACTAGAAGAAAATAAAATACAACTAGTTGAATGTGAAAGACAATGAGAAAAAGATGAAATATAGCTTGAGGTAGAAGAAGTACAACTAGAAGAAGATCAAAGATAACCAGAGGAAGATGAAATGCAACTTGTAGAAGATGGAAACAATTTGTGGAATATGAAAGACAACTAGAACAAAATGAAACACAACCAAAAGAAGATGAAAAGGCAACAAGTAGAACATGAAAAAACAACTAGTAGAAGATGAAATACAACCAGTAGAACATGAAAGACAACTTGTACAGATGAAAACAATTAGAACAAGATGAAACGCAAACAGTAAAACTTGAAAAACAACTTGTAGAAGATGAAAAAGAACTAGAAAAAAAATGAAAGAGAACCAGTGGAACATGAAAGACAACTAGTATTAGATGAAAGACAACTAGAAGAAAATAAAATACAACTAGGTGAACGTGAAAGACAATTAGAAAAAGATGAAATATAGCTTGTGATAGAAGAAGTACACCTAGAAGAAGACGGAAGACAACTAGAAGAATGTGAAATACAACCAGTAGAACCTGAAAGACAACCAGTAAAACATGAAAGACAATTTGAAGAAGATGAAAAACAACTAAAGGTAGAGTAAATACAACTAGAAGAAGACAACCAGTAGAAGAAGAACAACTAGAAGAAGATGAACGACAACTAGAAGAAGGTCAAATACAACCAGTAGAACATGAAAGACAACCAGTACAAGATGAAAGAAAATTAGAAGAAGATGGAAAACAACTAGAGGTAGAGTAAAGTCAACTAGAAGAAGTAGAAAGACAACTAGTATAAGATGAAAGACAACCAGTGGAAAATAAAAGACAACCAGTATAAGATCAAAGACAACTAGAAGAAGATGAAATACAACTAGTAGAACATGAAAGACAAGCAAAACAGATGAAAGACAATTAGAAGAAGATGAAACGCAACCAGTAAAATATGAAAAATAACTTGTAGAAGATGAAAAAGAACTAGAAAAAAATGAAAGAGAACCAATGGAACATGAAAGACAACTAGAAGAAAATAAAATACAACTAGTTGAATTTGAAAGACAATGAGAAAAAGAAGAGAGTGATGGCTAGTGTACTACGGCTCAATATGGTACTTTTTAAAATCCTAACGGTCGATCCGACCGTTCAATGTGATAACCATATGAATATGTACTTGCAAACTAAATATTATTTTTTCAAATTTTTTTACTATTTTTTCAGATAGGTAGAACTTTGATGGTCCAGAATTTTCAAAAAACACTGATTTTTCTACCTATCTAAAAAAATAGTAAAAAAATTCGAAAAAATATAAAATTTAGTTTGCAAGTACATATTCATATGGATATCACATTGAACGGTCGGATCGACCGTTAGGATTTTAAAAAGTATCATATTGAGCCGTAGTACACTAGCCGTTGGTGCTATGCATAGCACCATAGCCTCACTCAAAAGAAGATATACAGCTTGAGGTAGAAGAAGTACAACTAGAAGAAGATGAAAGACAATTAGAAGAAGGTGAAATACAACCAGTTGAACATGAAAGATAACCAGTACAAGATGAAAGAACATTAGAAGAAGATGAAAAACAACTAGAGGTAGAGTAAATACAACTAGAAGAAGTAGAAAGACAACCAGTATAAGAAGAATGACAACCAGTAGAAAATAAAAGACAACCAGTATAAGATGAAAGACAACTAGAAGAAGATGAAATACAACCATTAGTCTTTCATCTTGTACTAGTTGTCCTTCATGTTCTAATGGTTGTCTTTCATCTTCCTCTAGTTGTATTTCATCTACTACTAGTAGTTTTTCATCTTCTACGTGTTGTTTTTCATCTTCTACAAGTTGTCTTTCATCTTCTGATGGTTGTTTTTCATTTTCTTCTAGTTGTCTTTCATCTTATATTAGTTGTCTTTTATTTTTCTACTGGTTGTCTTTTATTTTCTACTGGTTGTCTTTTAACTTCTTCTATTTCTATTTACTCTACCTCTAGATGTCTTTGATTTTCTTCTAAATTTCATTCATTTTCTGCTGGTTGTCTTTCATGTTCTACTAGTTGTATTTCATCTTCTTCTAGTTGTCTTTAATCTTGTAGTGGTTGTCTTTCATGTTCTACTATTTGTCTTTCATTTTTTCCTGGTTGTCTTTAATCTAATACTGGTTGTCTTTCATGTTCCACTGGTTCTCTTTCAATTTTTTCTAGTTGTTTTTCATCTTCTACTAGTTGTTTTTCATGTTTTGCTGGTTGTGTTTCATCTTCTTCTAATTGTCTTTCATCTATACTAGTTGTCTTTCATTTTTCTCTAATTGTCTTTCATCTACAACTAGTTGTTTTTCATCTTCTACGGGTTGTTTTTCATCTTCTACAAGTTGTCTTTCATCTTCTTCTGGTTGTCTTTTATTTTCTTCTAGTTGTCTATCATCTTATACAGGTTGTCTTTCTTCTTCTACTGGTTGTATTTCATCTTCTACTGGTTGTCTTTCTACTTCTTCTAGTTGTATTTACTCTACCTGTTGTCTTTCATCTTCTTCTAATTTTCTTTCATCTTGTACTGGTTGTCTTGCATGTTCTACTAGTTGTGTTTCATCTTCTTCTAGTTGTCTTTAATCTTGTAGTGGTTGTCTTTCATGTTCTATTATTTGTCTTTCATTTTTTCCTAGTTGTATTTAATCTTCTACTGGTTGTTTTTCATGTTCTACTTGTTGTCTTTCATCTTTTTCTGGTTGTGTTTCATTTTCTTCTAATTGTCTTTCATCTTCTATTGGTTGTCTTTCAATTTCTACCGGTTGTCTTTCATCTTATTCTAGTTGTATTCATTCTACTTCTAGTTGTATTTCATCTTTAACTTGTTGACTTTCATCTTGTATTGGTGGTCTCATGTTATATTGGTCATCTTTCATCTTATTCTAGTTATCTTTCATCTTGTACGGGTTGGGTTGTTTTGTTCTTCTGATTATGTTTCATCTTCTAGAAGTTCTCTCATCTTCTACTGGTTGTTTTTCATGTTCTATTGGTTGTGTTTAATCTTCTTCTAGCTGTCATTCATCTTGTACTAGTTGTTTTTCATCTTCTTCTATTTGTTTTCATCTAGTACTAGTTGTCTTTCATGTTCTAGTGATTGTCTTTCATCTTCTTCTAGTTGTCTTTCATCTTCTACATGTTGTGTTTCATCTTCTTCTTGTTGCCTTTCATTTTCTTCTAGTTGTCATTCATCTTCTGCTTGTTGTCTTTCATTTTCTAATAATTGTCTTTCATCTTCTTCTTGTTATATTTTGTACTACCTCTAGTTGTATTTCATCTTTATCTAGTTGTCTTTCATTTTCTACTGTGTCTTTCATCAACTTCTATTTGTCTTTCATCTTCTACTGGTTGTCTTTCATTTTCTACTGGTTGTCTTTAATCTTCTTGTAATTGTATTTCTTCTACCTCTAGTTGTATTTCATCTTTTCTAGTTGTCTTTCATATTGTATTTGTTGTCTTTCATTTTCTCTTAGTTGTCATTAATTTTCTACTAGTTGTCTTTCCTTTTCTAAATGTTGTCTTTTAGCTTCTTCTAGTTATATTTTCTGCTACCTCTAGTTGTATTTCATCTTCTTTTAGTTGTATTTCATCTTCTTTTAGTTGTATTTCATCTTCTTCTAGTTGTCTTTCATCTCGTACTGGTTGTCTTTCATGTTCAACTGGTCGTATTTCATCTTCTTCTAGTTGTCTCTCATCTTGTACTGGTTGTCTTTCATGTTTTACTGGTTGTCTTTCATTTTTTTCCTAGTTGTATTTTATCTTCTACTAGTTGTCTTTTATATTCTACTAGTTGTATTTCATGTTCTGCTTATTATGTTTCATCTTTTTCGAGTTGACTTTCATCTTATACTAGTTGTTTTTCATCTTCTTCTAGTTGTATTTCATCTTGTACTTATTGTCTTTCATGTTCTAGTGGTTATCTTTCATTTTCAGTTGTCTGTCATCTTCTACAAGTTGTTTTTCTTCTTCTACATGTTGTCGTTCATCTTGTACTGATTGTTTTTCATGTTTTATGATGACTCAAATTGAAAGTACTAACTTTTAAAGATTTATAAACCCTTATTTCAACTTACGTTCAGATCACAAGTGCATGATCCTACCATGTAGTATAATATGGGTGTCGGTCCACAAGGATGGTGTATTAAGTTTTTAACAATTTTTGCTAGTCTAGGTTATCGAATTTTATAAAAGGTTTGGTAGTGACAAATGCAATCAAGGTATTATAGCTAAAATAAGGTTAAACACTACATAGAGAGCCTCTAGGGTTCAGGTTTTCTATCCTTCTTAATCATGTAAAATACAAGTTTTGACGTTTATCTAGGCCGCATGCGGTACTGTCACTGCTGCGTGCAGTATAGACTGTCCCCGAGTACCCTGCATACAACACTGCCACTACCCACACGGTGAACTGGGTGTTTGTTTATGTCATTTGAAAGGTTTTCCGATCTTTCGATCGACTATTGGGCTAACCAAGACTGAGGTATTTTAGGTATGAAAATATGTGTTTTTCCTATACTACCATGTAGTTAAATATCCCAAAGACCCCACTAAGTTAGTGCTTTCTAATGTTGTTCCAACTAAGTCTAATTTGTCCGTAGAAGAATTAGTCTTAGCCTAAGTACAATTTATACTATCATGCCAAGGGAGCCCCCTAGATTCTAACTCTAGTCTTTGAACCGCTGCCAAGCCTCGTTAGCCCCAATCTCACCACTACTTACGAGTAATTCCTCACACGAATTCTCTGAATTGCTTATCGAAGACATGTGAAGATCATTGGCATATATAGTAGACAAAATTATGTTTGCAAGGATATTATAAAAATAATAAAGTGCAATAGAAATTCAAATCATAACGTAAAATAAAACATAAACATATATTAAAACATAATTAAGAATTCAAGTACAACCCTCACCCTAGAGATGAGAAGTTTAGCTTCTTATGGCCATAGCAATAAAAGAAATAAATAAAGATAACAAAAATTACAACTCAATTGAAGATGGAAGAACCTTTACACCTTCTAGTGAGTCGATTTCTACCTCCTTAGCTGATTTCTCCACCACTCGACTTCTAATGGTTATCCCTCTCTCTAAGTAACTCTCTAACCTAACCTAACAATGAGAATTGCTAGCTACAACTATGGACTTGAACACAATTGAACACAAACACAAAATCCTATAAAAAAAAATAGTATTTATAGTCTTCCTATACAATAGTGGGAGTAGTGGAGATCATGGGGGGGCGTGGGGTCCACCCATGATTTATTAGGAATTGTCTAAAAATAACATGGCCCGTCAGAAAAGCAGATCTTCTAGAAGGCCGCGCAAGGCATGGGGGATGCCGCACAGTCTTATGACTTAGCGGATTTTCTTGTAATTTCTTCATTTTGCATATTGTGCACTTCGTGAGAGATGTTGCATGTTACATGTGATGTCCAATTTCAACGGCTACTTGAGAATCATCGAAATATAACATTTTTGCTCTGTTTTTTGTTAAAATACGCAATTTTCTCCAAAACCTGCTAAAATGACTCAAAAACACGTTTGCGTTAAATAAATAGAGAAAATAGCTACTTCACATTCATTTTTTGTCATTTTTCGGATAAAAAGATAGTGATTTACGTTATATGATTTGGCGTCATCACACCCTAAACTTAAACTTTTGTTTGTCGTCAGACAAACAAAGTAAAAGCTACTCAGTAGGTTAACTAAAAATTGTCTCTTAAACAAGATTTTGAAATTGTTGATAAATTTTCTAAGAATTAAACTTAAGGCAAAAATGTCTTACTCAATTCCTAATATTTGTACCAGGTGAAATTTTTGAAAAATAGAAATATTTGCATTCACAACACGAACTTTATTTTTGAAATATTTTGAAAACAACATGGCTTAACATCATTATGGGAAAAGAAATCTTAAAATCAATCAATACCCATTTCTTGTCCCCTTAAATTTCGATCCCTTCTTTGAGCTAAAAATTTTATAGACTAAGTGTGTTAATAAGATGCAACTTCATGATATAAATAAATGCAAGAAAGTAAATACATCTTACCCAATTTGGTTTTATCCTTTATGAAACACAATTTGGTTTTTTCTTCTACAAGTTGTTTTTCATGTTTTACAAGTTGTCTTTCATCTTTTTCTGGTTATCTTTTATGTTCTACTGGTTGTCTTTCATCTACTACTGGTTGTATTTTAATCTTCTGGTAGTTGTATTTCATCTTCTTATAGTTATCTTTCATTTTGCTACTAGTTGTTTTTCATCTTTTCTAATTGTATTTAATCTTGTACTGGTTGTTTTTCATTTCCTATTAATTGTTTTGCATCTTCTTCTAATTGTCTTTTATCTTGTTCTGGTTGTATTTCACGTTCTATTGTTTGTCTTTCATATCCTACTGGTTGTCTTTCATTTAATACTGATTGTATTTCACCTTCTTCGAGTTATTCATCTTGTACCGATTGTATTTCATATTATACTGGTTGTTTTTAATTTTGAAATGGTTGTCTTTCATCTTGTACTTGTTATTTTTCATTTCTACTGGTTGTCATTCACGTTCTACTTGTTATCTTTAATCTACTACTGATTCTATTTCATCTTATTCTAGTCTTTTAGTTTCACTTTCGTTCCACTTGCTAGGTACAGACAATTTGGAGAGTAGAAAAAAATCTGGAATTGCTTTGTGGAAATCTGACCAACGCTCAGCTCTTGGTCGGGAGCCTAGTCAAGGATTTTTATAATTTGACTTGTGGCCCCGATTCCACCTTGCCTTATTTACGTGTTATTTTTTATGTTTTATTGGTTATATTTTATTTCTTCTAATTATATTTTTTTTTAGTTGTATTTCATATTTTTTTAGTTATTTTTCATTTTATACTATTTGTCTTTTATATTTTACTAATTACCTCTAAATCGTATAGTATCGTAGCCTCATTATTTTTTAATTACATTTGAAGTATGCGATCTCTCTTGAGTCTGAATTCCGTTCTGATTGTCTTTTAGTGAATTTGTTATTATATTTATTTTACGGATGAATTTTTAATTATTATGAATTTATTATGTTCCCATATAAAATAAAAGTTTTGCATGTCCGCATTTTTTATAAGATCTCCAACACTCGGAGAACTCGCACCTGCGATGATTCTAGCGACTACTGGATTAGCAAGTAGCAAGTTAGCAACCACTAACCAACCAACCATTTGCCTGTCCGGAATCTCTGAAGTATCTCAAATTTTGAATTCAGATCTACACCGTCCGTTCAGAATCCAGGCCAATCCAGTCCGTCCGAGGTAAATGCATTCCCATGTGGCCATGTCAGGTGCCCGGACCGGCAATTGAACATAAATTAATTATCTTATTTTATATTCATTCATAAGTCAATTTTCAATCAGTTCCTCACCTCACGTGACCTCTACAAAGTACAAACTGCAGTTCTATATTTCTTCTTTGTTTTCTCTTTTGTGAGGATTAGAGGATTAAAGATTAAAGAAACAACAATGGCCGTCTCAGTAGCGCCAATTGTTATTGTTTCTCTCTTCGCGCTACTGTGCATCTCGCTTCCCATTTCATTATCGCTCCCATTCATAGTTCTACATGGTGCGAAATTCCTCTCTCCCAAGATTTTTCTTCTAATAATCTGAGGTTGATCTGTTAATTCACTGTACAGTCGTTTCGTTTAGGGATTGGAGATCAGTGCTCCAATGGAGGCATAACGGAATTCACGCAGCTACTTAGCGATTGGTCTGGCTCCAAAGGATACTGCATGTGAGATTATTTTTTCCTAATTACTCTTTCGTTTTATTAATTCCTTTTACCTAATCGTTCAAATATCAGCATAATTTTGAGACACAAGGGAAGTAGCTCTTAAATTTCGTTGCTTTTGAGATTTGTGTCGTTTAATTGAGCTTCTACCATGAAAATTAATGAATGCTGTCCTTTATCTGCAATTACATACACTGTTAAGACCAACTATTGGTATGAATCAATTTTGAATTAATCGGAAGAGCTGGGATTTTTTGGCAAATGATGGAAATGAATTGTTTCTTGTCGCGGATTTCTGATAATATTTTGATAGAGCATGTTTATCTTTCTCTTTGCTTAAATGTTTTTCCAGCGAAATCGGAGATGGGACTTGGGATTCTTGGATCATGCCTCTTCAAGAACAGGTCTATCCCTGTTAGATGTTCATTATATTTAAATGCAGATTGAACTCATAAAATTGTAACATTGACTTTAACAATTTCTACTTTTTCACTCTTGTTTTCTTCCATTTTAGGCAAACCTTGTGTGTGTACAGGTTAGGCAGCTCTCTTCAAATTTTTATTCTCGTTATCATATAACTTGAACTGGTGAAATAAGCTTTAACTTTTGGGTGTTCCTTTTCTTTTCTTTTGAATGATTAGGTAAAAACAACGGAGGAATTTAGTGAAGGTTACAATATCATTGCCCTTTCACAGGTACTTTTATATTAATTCATTAATTTTGTACAACAACTGAGTTTATAAGCTGTGGAAAACCAACTTTGGTGAAACTTCAAATTTACATTATTTTTTGTTACAGTAGATATTCACTAGCATGTTGCCAGTCTAATTATCGAACTGATTGTGTTTATTTTTTAAGTTATGCTTGACTTTAGAGTTCATGCAACAAATCAGAAATGGCATGAAAGATTGAACAGATAACATGAATATGAACTTGTGCAACAATCAGAAATGGCAGAAAAGATTAAACAGACAAAATGAATGTTCAATAAACTTGTACTGATACAAACCTCATAATTCTCACCTTCTTGCTGCAACTGTAAGCATGTTAAAACTGAAATCCTCATTTATTGTGCTACATGCATATTATTTATATTCATTACATTATTATTACAGGGAAATGTGATTGGCCGAGCTGTCGTAGAATTTTGTGATGGGGGCCCGCCAGTAAGTAAATTTAAATAATTTCAGTGAAGAAGTTGTTTTTTGTTTTCTACTTTTCACCTAATTGACAAAACATTCTGTAACATGCAAATGGAACATGAAATTTTGTATGAACTATGAAATACTAGACGTTCCATTGAGGTTGTTTAAGTTACTAATTGACATACTTCAACAGGTCAAGAATTTCATCTCACTCGGCGGTCCCCATGCCGGCACTGCATCAGTGCCTCTCTGTGGTGTAAGTATCTCTTTCTTATGATAAATAGACAAAAATAAAAATACTGCATATCAGAAACTCATTTATATTATTTTGGGTGATTCATGCATTCTTGGATTTTAGTTGATTAAATGTTGTTTTTTTTTTGTCTATGTAGTCTGCTACTTTTAAGTACTTATCTTGTTCTAAATATTGCGTTTTGTTACCACTGTACCACACTATCACTTTTTAAGCTCTACTGCACAAACGATGCAACAATCTACAGCTTAGTAGAATTTTTTCTGATACAGTGAAATATAGCACCTATTTATCAATTTCTTTTAGGCTTACCAGAAAATATCAGGCGCCAAATCCACCACTTTGATATTATGTGGATGTCTTCAGATTTGGTTTTCAGATATAAATATTTTAAGGCCCAAATGATAATATCTTGTTATCATTGCCCGTATGAGTTAGTAAAGGTTTTTATCTTCCCTTTCCTAGAATATTATTATGAAAAAAAATAGCAAACCCTATCAAGGGTCTCTTCCTACACGGTACTTGCAATACAATAATACATTATTATTTTATTGTGCATACGGTATTAATATTTAATTATTTATACATGATAGTGCTTTATGACGTGAAAATATTGGTCTATAAGACAATCCCAGTATTTGATTATCATTCATTTTATCACTGCCGAAGAAACCACTAAACACTAAATGAATCCCTTACTACTAAGGACCACTAAACACTATTTTAAACCTTGGTAATTATTGCTTTATTTTTTTACTTCTTTTTAGTTGTCAGTTTCGCACTCTTACCACAAAGGACCGCTTAACACCATTTTAAACCTTGGTAATTATTACGTTATTTTTAACTACTTTTTAGTTGTTAGTTTCACCTGCTCTGATTAGTGCGGTAGGATGCTTTAGGATCTTACTTTTTCTAATATTAAATTTATGTCTGTATTTTTTCTCTAATAACAGAAAGGCATAATATGTGCAATAATTGATGCCCTCATCAAGTTGGAGATATATTCAGATTATGTTCAGGTTGGTGTGCTCATATTAAATTGATTGTAGCTTGTATGCACTAGGTCAGAATGCGAGGACCCTGGTATTTGCGAACAGACCAAGTTTTGGGTTCTTTTTTGCATACGAGGATTTTGAAATTATTATTTTGGCAAGAAACTTAATGTTTCTACATTAGGTACTATAGCTACGGGACCTGAGAGCCATGGTATATTAAGCCTTTCCATCTATTGCTTATAGTAGTAAACATCTGTTAATTTGATGGTAAAATGACAGGAACATCTTGCCCCAAGCGGATATCTCAAGATCCCTACGGTGAGTTTATCCTATTGTTACATTTTCTAATTACAGACCAACTTTGATGTGGTTTTTGCCAGTGCAACAAACTTTGTTTGGTTCAATGTTAAACGGATGGCTCCTAACTCGAAAATATAATGTTGAGGAGAAAACGTTCTCCTTTGTATTTATGGTGGTCTCTGATTTTGGTACCATTGACTTGTGTGATATGGTAGTACTATGTACCACATGGTATTCTACACGTACCACTTTGATTTTCATTCGGTTCTGTAGCATTGGTGTAGGTTTTTCTAGCATAAAAGGCCATCAAGTTACTGCCGGTTCATATGGTAACTGTACTGGTCACATCCAATACATGCATGTGTCAACCAAAACCTTTAGCATTCTGTTACTTTTACTTTTCATATTCTAAGTCAGGTGTTTTTCCCTTTTATGTTGCAACAAATTATAAACTACCTCTTTTGTAACTGGTGTTGTCTAGTCTGGTTGGTGAGTCTTTAAAAGGTGTCTGAATTTCCTTCTATTTAGTGAATCTAATAGGGTAAAGTCTGTATGTAAATTTGGCTAATATTCTATTTGGCTGCAAAAAAAAAAGGCAAATTGATGCGTTTTGAATTTCAAGTGAACTACTAATAATAAAATTCAACAGATAAAAACTAGGAACTGAATGATAAAGCAGCAATCAGTTATCTAATGTACTTATTTAACTTCACAAATATTAATGTATATCATGTTCTAATGCAGCAAATAGATGAGTACATGAAAGGATGCAGGTTTCTTCCGAAGCTCAATAATGAGAAGGCCGAGGAGAGAAATTCCACATACAAAGAAAGATTCAGCAGCTTAGAGAATTTGGTTCTAATAATGGTAGTTACTTTGTTAAGTGGTATTTTTCCTTTTCCAATTTTAAACAAATCTTGGTCATAATCGAGTAGACTACATAAATGGTACTCAAATCACCTGATTTGTTTCTCAATCCTCTTAAGTGGTACAAGATTACTACCTTGGCCCCTGATATCTGACTTTGTGGTACAAGATTACCACCTAAGTGATACAATTTTACTTGAGATATAACTGATATCTGACTTTGTTTTGTAAAATTGTTCAAAATAGTTTAAGAACGACTTGGTTCTTATACCAAAGGAAACAGCATGGTTTGGTTTTTATCCTGATGGCAGCTTCAACAACGTACTATCTCCTCAAGAGGTACTGATATAAAAAAAATTGTGATATCCTTTTATTGCTAAAATAATATATGTTCCAATTTAAAAATCCAATAAATTCTGATTTGAGCCAGCTTTTTGTGGTTGGTACATTTAGGCCCTCAGAATTCTTTTGGTTCAACCCACTCTCCAAACTTTTGGTTGCTAAATTGACCGGTCACTAGTTGGCAGCTAGTGGCATGCTGATCATTGGACGTACAACATAATGTTGTATCACTTAGAAATCTCTATTTAGTATAAAAAAATATAGACAGTATATAATTTTGCCCATTT
Organism: Carex kokanica; assembly: GCA_025461125.1. Taxonomy (NCBI): domain Eukaryota; kingdom Viridiplantae; phylum Streptophyta; class Magnoliopsida; order Poales; family Cyperaceae; genus Carex; species Carex kokanica. Next base: position 34,221 of record JAJGRX010001259.1, on the reverse strand, counting down.
CTAATTGTTGAATTTGAACACAATAAATAGACTTGAAGATTATATATAACAAGCCCAATGCATCTCTCTCTCTCTCTCTCTCTCTCATATATTTTTCCCATTAAAATTGTTGTGTAGACAAAGCTTTACACAGAAGATTGGATTGGTTTGAGAACTCTGGATGAAGCAGGGAAGGTGAAGTTTGTCTCAGTGGAAGGAGGCCATCTTCGCATCTCCAAAAGTGACATGAAAACTTATATGGTACCGTATCTAAAGGAAAATGAAAGGTCAAGTACTTCCTTTTCTTGGTTGATTTCATCCGCTTCAGATGCTATCGAGGAGGCACTTGGATTAAGTACTGACATCGTGTTATCATCCATGGAATAATTAAATGATCTGCCCTTGTATTATTGTATTTGCATTGCCTTGGGTTATGTTGCGTTACCTAATGAATGCAAACAAGGTGTCATTGTTGGTTTCACTTTCACGTATTGTTGTTGAGATTGTGATTCAGTTGAGAAGGCTTTATTTAGTGAATTCACTTTCAAAGTTCCATATGGTATATCCACCAGTTGGGGTTTAAAAAGGTTAACAGATCGCTAATGGAATGGTGAAACCGTTTCTAAAGACAAATTGTAAGCTACTGGATATACATATACTACATCCTCGGAAGAAATAAAAATTGTGAGACCAGAAAACAAATTTGCGCAATCAAAGAAAGATATATTGTGTCAAAGAATAAATCTACGATCAAGGAGTAAACCAGAAAACAAAAAACGCAGAGTTCAAAGCTCTCTCAGCTAGTTAAAAACACTAGACGCCGCTGTCAAAGAGAGTTCACACTTAAAAATGAGTGGATCAAAACTGCACGACGAACCATTCAAACAAGGTGATCAAATGGAAGAAGCTAGGAATTTTCAGCGTAATTAAAGAACAAATGTCTTAACACCAAAAATATTATGATCCCAAAACCAATGATATTACCTCAATTAGTTATTCAAGTATTAAACCATGTTAAAAAAAAAAAAAAACATAACTTCCCGCTTAATTCCATGGCATGCAGTAAGATCTAAAGTTCATATACAATTAATTTCCTTTTCCTTTCTTTTCCAAGTAGAGCGCACCACAACAAAAAAAGCATACATGTCTAATATGCTTGACATAATTTAACCTCCTACGTACACGCCAACTCAACACATGCAACCTACAACACTCAAATAAATCAAAAGAGAAAAAAATACACTCAAAATTAACCACCCTCTAAAAGAAGGCAACGATAACCTCAGTCAATGGAAGGGGGTATTCATTTTTACTGAATGGTCAATTTTCTTCATGGGTCCCCGTAATTTTTCACAGCACAGCTGCCCCCCTGTAAATCGAAAATATTTGTCCATGCCTCACAAAACAAACGGAAATTTCATATCCTCCTTGACCTACTTTGACCCTTCCATCCTTTCCATGCAGAGATAACCAAAATATTTTGAGGTTTCTCAGGGGCACAGGTGAAAGACACAAGTAGTGACCATGCAAAAAGTTGACATATTTAATCAGGGCGCTGCCTTTTTTTTGCTTTCTTCTTCTACATTTTATGTAGAGGATTCAGACTGGTGATGTTCAAGATTTCTGAGCACAATCCTGGCGAAGATTTTGGCCTCAATTGGTGCAGTTGCTGAAGCAGCAGCACCACGCAAAACACGAGCTGCTCCAGCTTTTTGTAGAAGGGATGCATGGTGTGCTGCATGCCTGCCACCAGGCACTGTAAACTGCATTTTTTTTTAAATGTAAGTTTAACCGATTATGTGATTAATTGATACAGCATAGATCACTAAAGCATGGAGCTTGGCTTTTATGGCCCAACCATTCAGGCATAAACCTCGATTCTCCAATCCCATCGCAGGTCCTATGTAGTACTAAAGTGAAAGAGAAAATAATAGGACATTAATGATTTCCTACTTATCAGGGATCACTTGTATGCAAGAAAATTTAGTATCAATGAAAGCTGGTCAGACAGATGATCCTTGTCATGATAAAAATGAACTCTATTAATATACTACAGACTGATAAATCAAATGAGGTTGTATCAGTTTTTAATCTATATACTAAGTGCAATACAAATGCCAACCTGAAGAAGAGCAAAAGCAGCACATGCACGAAGAATTGATGAAGGGTTGCGCAGCATTGATACGAACCTTCCGATCTCAGCACCGCTGAAACGAAAATGCCAGAATATTAGGGACAAAACATAGTAAAATAAATCGTGAATCCTTTTGACTTGAAGGGTCCCAATTAGGTTCAAACAGAATGTTGCCAGTTGAGCATGCCAAACAGGGTTAGCTCAACACAAAAAATTGCTTAGATGAGGGTTTTGTCCACAAAACATCCATTATTAAGCTTCATTAGCTGAAAGGACCAGATTTTTCAGAGAGGGTTACAGGACAGCAAATATTGATTGCCCAAATTTGAGCATACAAGTACAATAACATCGTTGCAGCATCTAAGTCTTAAATTATTCATTTCCTGCATATTTTTATTTCTAGGAAATTATTACACTAACAATTGTCATCTAGAGAAAATTGGAATTAAGTAATTTTGTGTTTGCAAAGATGTGGAGGGGAATTTGTCAAATAAAATAGTCAATCTGTTCTCAGATCTGTTCGACTGTACCATGCCAAAGAAAAATATCAATATGTAAAAACGAAGGTGCATTCTTTGATAAAAAAATACCCCTTTGAATTATGTAACAGTGAAGGGGTCAGGCAAGCTTACTTCATGTCATCCATAAACTCTGGTCAGGAAATAGAATAGCAAGCACAAGATCCAAGCAAAAAAATTCAAAAAGTGTGTTCATCTTTCTAGTAGAAAAACTACCACCTTAGGCTAACATCATAATAAAGCATAGATTTGAATCAATTTAGGTTCACCTGTACTAATGTTTATCCCAATTAAAACAACCAAAAATATGAACCCTGTGCAAAGAATACCATATTCATTGAAACATTCACCAACCTGCATCTAAGATGGCCAGCCTCTTGAATGAAGACAGCCTCGGCAACATGGGAAAGGGCTGCAGGGGCAGAGGACGCAGCAGCAAGAGAGAAGAGGTTGGGATGTGAGAATGTACCAACAAAGGCCTCGATGTGCTTCAATGCCATCCTCCTTGCCCCTTCGAAGCATGCACCTTTTGACGACCCCTCACCTGATGTCCCCACCATAGCAACCTCATCCATCCTGCTAGTTCTCGAAGTAATATTTCTAATTAGTCTAAGGAATGTTATTATCATGCCGACTGCTTTCTGTTTTGACTATAAATGAATGTGCTTTGATGAACACCATAATGGCTAGGGAGCATGAGATTTCCAGTACCACACAACCCATACAGTAGTATACCACACAAATATATTAACAACCAATAATAGTTGAAGTTTGGCAGATACCTGCAGGGTTTGATCACTAAGCTAGGTAATGGGCATGAGGCCTATTTGGCATGGTTTTTGTTTTGAAACATCTCCTTTTTAATTGCTATAATACAGTTCATATGTGCTATTATAAGAACTTTAAGGCTTGGAATGTTCAAAACTTCTATCTGGGTGGTAATTGGCCATAGAGCAAGACATAGAATTTAAAATGGTGGGTATATCCAATCACTGGTCTCTTCTGGGTAGATGGGCTGCTGTCTCATAAAAAAAGAGTAATGACAAGTCCTACGAACAGATGAGGATTGCCTTGACAGATAAGGGGACCAATTAAGTTAGATATGGCTTCACACTATGAGGGGCTTGCGATTACCACACAGTGAGCAAATGTGAACAAAAAGCAAAGCCAAGAAAAAACAAACTACAAAGGGAAAGGATGAAATTAAGTTACCTCCCATCAAACATGTAAGCAAGGGCTAAAGCTGACATAAAGCGAGCCATCTTTGATCCAGATGAAGAGCAAAGGTTCACAAGAACCGGTACACCACCTTCTTCCACTATGTGGAGTGCATTTCCAGAATAAAAGGCAAGGTTCCAAAGCGCTCCTGCTGCTGTCTCATGAACATCCTTTCCAAAAAAAGAAAGATGAAAAAGAACTTCAATAAAATAGAACAAGTGTATATAATAAAAAAATTGAAAACAAGATCGTAAACAAAGGACTCAAATAAGGGAAAGCAACTTACTTCAATTTCAGACCGTGCAAGTGCTAGTAGAGGACCTACCCCCCCTTCTCGCCCAATAGCGATGCTGTACAAAAGAACCAAGAGAGACGATTTCAACAAAAATGAAAAAAAAAAAAAAAAAAACCTTAATTCAACATAAAATAAAGTCAACAAAAAGAATAACAGGTGAGATGTGAAAAGCAAAACAAAATCTTCAGGAAAACACTCCATTTTTTATTATTCAGAAACAGATTATACAAAACATCGTCCAAGTATAGAAAAAGTAAATACCTATTAGCTTCTGAAACAGACAATCCCCACAAAGCACCAGCAGCTCTCTCCTGGAGGCCTTCTGATGCATTTGTGCATTCTCGTGCCAGTGCCACCTAAATTCATGACAGTAACAAACAAGCACAAAAACAGGATTACACTAATGCCTTCTTACAATAAAGCAAGTTTTGCAATTTAGGCCAGTGTTATGAAGGAGCAAACCAACACAACGAAAAGATGAATTTGGAAAAAAAAAAAACTTCAAATTATGAATGAATTGCAAAAAACCCGCCTCGCTGAGTATTGCAAAAGAGCCCTTTCATTTCACAGAGAATTCAAAATGATTCTCTATAGCTAATTAAAATATAGTTAAACGTATGCTTCCTTATATGTAACATTAAAGTATTCCATTTAATGAACATTCCCCAACCCAAAGTTCCACATACTGCTTTAATCCTTCTCGCCATCTTTTTCTCTTCTGTTCTATTTGCCCACCCTAGCCCTTGACTGTGTCAAAACTTATCAGACAAACTCCCTTGTTCCTTCCTCTTATGTGAATGTTGCAATGAAAATCAGTGCGTGAAGAAGCAAGCATGTGGGACCTTTCAGCTCCAAATATAAAAACAGGGACGGCACATGGGGCTTTTCAGCCCCAAAGAAAGAAACTTCTTATCTCTCTGTTAAATTCATTTATTTTATTCTGAATTCAAAATAAATTCTTAATTGTAAGCTTTGTTGAGTCTATCTAAGAACCCAATGCAATTTGTAACAAAATGAGTTGTGGTATAGGCAAAGTATGAACATTTAACTTTGAAGAAATTCCATATACCCCTCTTTATCATCTTCTCTCATTTTGTTACAAATTAACAGAAATCCCATATACCTTTCTATCTTGCTGCCCGCACCCACCCCCTTTCTTTCTAGACTATTAACCCCACCAAACCTCTCAAAACCATTCGCATCAATATTGTTGTATCGTGCCTTCGCCTGATGAGGCAATCTCTACCTAATACACATATTCTGGAATCTTTTTTTCTTTGGTCTGTTCCTGATCTTTCAATGATAGAAGCATATTACTTTGGATTCAAAAACGGGTAAATGGCTTTAAATGATTGATATTGCCCAATTTCATGCCGATCCCTTTTATGAGTATAATTTGGTGAACGAAGAGATTAGGGTCTGCTCCCGAGTTTGGGTGAAGGAGGTGAATGGGAAGGAGGGGAGAAAGAGACATAACCACCTTGCTCCCGAGTTTTAATTCCAGGAGGTGAATGGAGGTGAATGGAGGTGAATGAAGGGAAATGAGGAAAACCCCTCTACCTTCCTCGTTTTCTTCCCTTCCCTTCCCGTTTCTTCCCAACTCAGGAGCAGACCCCAAGGTTTAGAAATTTTCTTGAGGGATCTAGTAAGCAGCAGTACAGATTTCAAGTGAGCACACTCAAAGTTCTGCACACTAAGTGGGTCAATTTTCTAACAAAAGAAAAGATGGAACTTGATGTTGCATAAGGAAATTGTTAGAGTGGAATTTTTGTAATATCAATCTAATTCCGGAAGAAATGAAGAGACTATTTTTCAGATATTCCAATGAAAGAGGGTCACATTTGCCATTGTAGTATAATGTAGGGATCTTTTGTGAATTTCTAAGAAGGAAAAGGATTACGATGAGCTGACCGGTAATCAGGCTTGTGAAGCTAGCATCTAAGACCTGACAAAAAGAAAAAAGGAAAGTTGGATTGCTTACCAAGGCCTCTACACCACCAGCAGTAGCTATAGCTTCGCGGTTCCTATCATCAAATGATAGGTTCCATAATGCACCAGCTGCCTCTTGCCTGTTATTTTTTTTAAAATACAAGAAAACATAAATTTACAAAATGACCCAATAAGCTTTTGTCCGATATAAAATTGGCTTAAGATACAGATTGGTCAATCAATTGTTACTCAGAAATTAAGGACAATCACTATTCGAAGTCAAGCTACTCGCTGAAAGAATAAGGTAATTAACCCATGGAATTTACCACAATATTATTTTTCTATTGTCCCAACCGAACACTATACAGTGATAGATGCCAATATCATAGGGACATCTTTTTGGTCCATTTGCTGATATATCTTGATGATTAAAAATATAAGCTCCTTCAACAATGGGAAAAAGGGAGAGCACAGGAGCAATGCAAATTATTTTTCAGGTTATGTAAGCATAGTTGATACCTTACACCTTCATTCTGAGAACAAGTGAGCTGTACGAGTGCTTCTAGAGCACCTGCTTCCTGGCCTACAGCCGCATTATTACCATTATTATCTCCATGTGCCGCCAAGTTAGCCAATGCTCTAGCAGCCTAGAGAGGTTTATAACTTTGTAAGAATGTCAAACCATGAAATGAAACCAAAATTTCACTCGAGGAACACAAATTTGCACAATTATCATGCAGTGTTGGACATCTTTCCAGCTTAAATCCTTGTATAGAATTTAAGATAACCTCCAAATTGCATTGCTAACTCCACCTGTGTAGTTTAAACTACACAGCCTGTCCCAGGCCAAGAAAAAGGAGGGTTATGATAGGCATGGCGAGCCAACGTAATACAGCCTTTTTATGGAAATGAAACCCTCACGACTCCGATTGATTTCATTTCTAGCTTACCCCAACTTGTTTGGGACTAAAGACTTGGTTGTTGTTGTTGTTCTTGTTGTTGTCCAAATTGCATTGTTATTATATGCAGCGCATCTAAATGATGACATCATGAAAAATCTCATTCTTTTTAATTTTGAGACAATTCCATGTGTGTGCCCCAAAACCTACGGAATATAACGTGTACCCTACAAACTATGAAAATTATCCTTCATCTACTGGCTTGTTTCTTTAAAGGGCCTATCTAACCCTTCTCAGGCATTTCACCATTTCTCACAACACAAATGAAAAAGAAATAGGAAATAGATCAGATGTTCTTCGGACAAACATAGCAAGAGGAGGAGCATGTGAGAAATTTGGAATGGTTTGAAGGATAACACAAGATATCTCACTTTTCCTACAGGTCAATCACACAAGAGAAATTGAGGTTTTTCAAATCAACACATTAAATTTGTACAGTTCTAAAGAACAGTCAACAAGTAGACCTGTTCAAGGACCCCTTCGGCTTTGCAAGAGCGAGCAAGCTTGACAAGAGCATGAACACCTCCAGACCTCGCCACCTCCAAACTACATTTATCGTCAGCTGCCAGATTAGCTAGTGCACCTGCAGCTCTTTCCTGTAAGTTTTAAGGAGTGGATTAGTACAGTAGTTCCATTTATTCATTTGGATAAATTACAAAATGGCCCTTCAAAGCCTTTATAAAGCACTTATGTGACATTTTTTGTCATCAGTTCTCCTTGGATCCAAAAGAAGAATAACATGATACAAAATTTAACTTCTACGGGACCAAAGTGGTAGATCTTAAAATGCTAGGAACTAGTGAGACAAACTAGGAAAACTGAAGGACCACTCATTCTATTTACTGTTCTTTTATGAATATTGTGAGGTCTTGGTATTTAAAAGAGGCATACAAGAACTCCATCATTTCCCTCGCTCCATCTGAAAATGAGATCAACCAAAGCTTTCACCCCGCCTGCCATCGCAATTGCAGCCTATAATATAAAACAAAAAGAGAGAAAAATAGTAAATATACATGCAAGCACCAGCAGAGAAGAAGTGATTTGGATCCAATCACAACTCCTAATTAGATAATTTAGGCAATTTAGGACCCTCATCACAATAGATGTGATTTGGATCAATTTAGGTAGAACAAAATCATATTGAACCAAGCATCTCTATGCATGGAACATTGTAATTTTCCAAGCACTCATAGTTTCTTTTAGCAGCATGATTTAAAAATCACATACACTTTTTTGAAGACACGTGATGAGAAAAATCATATTGTCACCCTATGATCTCATCACAGGAACAATCACAGGAACTCAAACAGTAACAATTATGTTTATAACTCTGATTAAAATTCGGAACCTTGTGCTCTTCTCCCACAGAGAGGTTCCAAAGGCCACCTGCAGCCTCTTCAGCCACCAACCGATTCATCGATCTTGCGAGATTTGTAAGTATTACAATACCACCTTCATCTGCAACTGCTTTTGCAACCTTTGCATTTACTGACAAGTTTGCAATTGCCTATAGAACCGAAAAAAAAAATGAACTCAAATAGGTGTATATATATAATAAGACCACATTTAGTGTATCATCATAAAAAAAGATTTACCAACATAGGTCCACAAAACCAAATGAGAGACGCCATAAACTTTCCCTGTTGTGTTTTTTACTTTGGCTTGTTTCATGGTAATCACACAATTGAGGTTAAACTTCAAGTAACTTGGGTTACTACTGACAACAACTGAGCTCGACAAAGGCTTAATTGCAAATTATGGTTTAACCAACAGCTAAGTTATGTCTGGGTTGAAGCCCAATTGCATGATTGAGGTTAATGTCAAACTGAGACATGATTGGCACTCAAGGTCAGATGATAACATGTGGTGGCAAGCCAATGCTGCCAAGGAGTGGGGCCGTACTGGTGTGTAAATGCAGTGTACAGGTAGTAAATTATAGAACTCCAAACCCTTAAAAGAAGGGAATGCTCTGAACAGAGATTCAGAACATCTGGGTTTGGATGCAATCTTGATAACGCTCTTTTTTAAGATATATTAAAGAATTACATACAGAATATGTCAAATATATGCATGACAGACAGTTGAAGAAACAACTAGCAATTTCAACTAATTTGCCAAAATTTAGTGGTTAAATATATCCAAATGAAATAACCTTTGCAGCCTCAGATTGAGCACTCTCTCTATAACACCTAGCAAGCTCTAACAGCAAAGGAATGCCGCCATCTTTCATCACCGCCTCTGACCTGGCAGGATCCACATTTGCATTCTCATCATCTATGACCACAAATGTCGCAAGAGCTGTTGCGGCCTTCTCCTGCACGTCCTCTTGCATACTCTTCGCCAGACTTAGCAACAGAGATGTCCCTTGCTTCAGCCAGAACTCATCCATGGCATGAGGGTTTGTCTCCGCAGTTCTCAGCAAGGAGTGTGACAGAATCCACTCAAGCCATGTCATCATATCGCCCAAGCTCTTATCTTTGTTCTTCACATTGCACCGCCATTGATCAAACACCAATTTCGAGTCAGCCGAAGAGTCTGGGAACAACAAAGAAGCAACCTTTTTGAAAATATCAGTGAAAATGGTAAGAAGTAATTTTCCTTTCGAGACGATGGGGTTGTTCGTCTCTTGTTCTTCAATTGAAGGGCAGTTCAAAGCGCACACAAGCTGTAAACTTTTTGACTGGGAGAGAAGCCGAGACACAGCTATATGAGACACATCAGTTCGTGATACATCTAAACCAACTAAATTGGGAAGGTTACTCCATGCTACAGAGGCGGTAGCCCACTTGACATTGCGGGACCCAGCAACAGACAGAAACCGCAAAGACATGATTTTTTCTATCGCCCCCTCTTCTATACTCCCACAATCAAGGAATGTGACCTCCTCAAGATATGGGCAGTGTGTCGCAAAGGCTGAAATTGCCTCGCCGTCTATCTCTCTGAGACCTGAAAGACGGAGCCGCCTGAGCTGGGCACAGCACACTGCCACATGGCGAAGCGCGTCGCTTGACACACGGTCTAGAGAATCGGGCCCAATTTGAATACTCTGGAGAGCCTCATGCCGGGCCGCAAGCACTGCTAATGTCGCATCAGTGAGACCACGGCACCCATCAGCAGAGATTTCACAAAGGCCCCGCGCACGGAGGGCTGAAATCGAGAAAAGCGAATCAGCGCCCCGTAGACGGAGGCAGCGGAGGTGACCACAGCGGGTCGAGAGAGCCATTGCAGTTGGGATACTGACTCGGTAGGAACGCAAGTCCAGGGAGGCCCAGAGGCAAGAGGAGGAGCCGAGAGCGCGCCAGGTGCGACACGTGGAGGATAGAGACGCACGGTCGCGATAGTTCAGGTAGGAGAAGAGCTGGACCACGGTGTCGTCGGGCAAAGAGGTCCAGTCGACGGTATAAGGTGAGCCGGGTGTAACGGATATGGACACAGCGCAGTCATCCGACGGAACAGTGCGCTTTCCCTTGTCAGTGGTGGCACAGCGCCTCCGCACGCGGCGGCTCATCTCCGACGAAACCCTAAAGAAGGGTTTGTTTCCTCTCCTCACCCTTTTTTCCGTAATCTTCAATTCTTATCGGAGGAGTGAGAGAATCTTTAATATATGGCTGCCTGGCTGGATCTGAGTCTGAGGATATAAGGAAAAAAGGGTCGCGTGTGTGTCCAGCTACAACCTACAGCTACTGGCTTCTTCCCCCGTTGGAGTCTGAATCTGTTCGTTTCAAGAAATGGAGCGGAGATGTCACTTGTCACTTGTCACGTGTTCTTTTCTTGTCGGAAATGGAATCAGAGTAGGTCCGATGCCTATCGGACCTACCTTGGTTTGATGGGTGTGATGACCAGTCGGTCTGCATCAAGATTCGTGTGATCTGTATCAAAATCCGTGCAAGTCTGTATAATTTCGTGCACATAGATCTTGATGCTAATTGTACGGTCCTAGAGCTAATTGAACCTAAATGTAGGTCCGATGCCCATCGGACCTACTCTTATCTCGTCGGAAATGGTCACATTATGAGCTAGCCTACCCGTCCCCAATAGGAGACGAGTTCATTGTGATATTAATTTTGACTTCATTTTCAAAAGATCTGAACCGTTTAAGTATTTTACAGCACGGATCTTGATGCAATATATTTTCTATTAATACGGACCCGCCAATCAAATTAGGATAAACTAACTGCCAATAGTTTACGTAGGAAGATTAAAGATTTAACCATCAGTAACTAACTAACTAACTATATAACTATATCAAGCTAAACATAAAAAGGAGGGATTACTTGGCGGTATTTGTTTCAATAATTTAAAAAATAATTAAAATTTAAAAATGTATTTATATATACGTTACCAACTAAACCGTTGTTAACTATATGAAGCTAAACATAAAAGGAGAAATTACTTGGCGGTATTTATTTCAATAATTTGAATAATAATTTTAAATTAGGCTAAATAGTTTAAATTTAAAAATGTGTTTATATATACGTTAGCAACTAAAGGGGATGTTGTTAACTATTTTATCATCATTGTAGATTAACCTTTGAAATTAATTACGCACCAAAAAGAACTAATTAATTTGGATCAAAACACTTATTAATTGCCTCCACGTCCTTTTGGGCCATTTTAGGTTCAACAAATTGGTATATGAGTGAGATTATTCTTATCACATAATTTTTAATTTTAATGATTTTAATCCTATAGTGGCAAGTACATTATTAAAGGTTGCAAAAAAAAAAAGATGTATGATCAATTATTTAAGAGTGTGCTTCCGAAATCAGAGATCTAGCTGTCTAACTTTTTCTGTGCACGCATCTCGAAATAACTGGTTTTTCTGTGTATGTATCTCGAAACAATTCAATGGCTGGATTTGGGATTTCAGAAATTTCAAGATTACTGTTGATAATCTCGAATTTCTGCAAATTTAGATTCGGAAAAGAGAGAGGAGAAAGCAGAACATTCATTTTATTCTCATGTTAAAAATTAGAAGAGGTAAAGAGAGATGAATAAAGATAAATGGAGAGATTACTCTTTCATTTTTTTTGAAAATTTATTTCCTTCTAATTTAAAGGGCAACAATCTTTAATTACCTCCTAATTTTCTTTCATTTCCATCACTTCCCTTCTCTTTTCTTTCTAATTGGGAAGAAGATCTTAAAGATCTTGGATCTTTAGAAAATTAAAAAAAAAAAAAAATTATACCTCAAAGTATGATGACTAACACAAATCTAACCGAGGAGTCAGATCACAAGCCAATATTTCAGAAATAAGAAAAAAATTCTTCAATTTTTTTTTGAAAAATCTCATATTTACATGATTGATGTATGTTTTGTGCTTATAACGATCAACTCAAATATATAAAACAAAATCAAACGAGTGAGAAACAATTAAGTCAAACACTTTATGTGTACACAACTAGCTAGCTAGGAAGAGGGCACCCTATATATAGTAATATATTTTCAAAGAAATAAATTCTTCATGTCATATGATATCATATAATAACTCTTGATATAATTTTGATATATCCTTGACTTTTCATCTCTAGGATCCACACCATGTAGAAAATTCAGATCTTCTGCAAAAACTTGAGTATACATACAATAACCTCTCACATTAATGCACCTATAAACACCTAGCATTAATGTTGGTCTCTAGCATTCAAAGCTTAATCAGCCTCCATTTTGCATCTGTCATCACTCATCAGACTTCCAATACTGAGACCATTTCAGATTAGAAATGGAGAACTCAAGCAGGCTGATGTCCTTGAGCTGGTGTAGTGAGTACTGTTGGCAACTTGGCATGCTATTGTTTCTGGTTGTATAAATGCATTCAATCAGTAGTGTTGAGGCATTTTTGTCGTTTTATTATTTTGATGTAGGCCGGCGCGAACGTCTCTGCACTCTCTATCTTAAATAGCTAGGTAAAGGAAAATGAGCTTATTGTTTGATTGTGGAGATTATTTTCCTTCTTACAGGCACAAGCCGAGATGCAAATATCATTTATAAATATGTTCATTTAACAATTTATCAGGGTTTAATAAAAAAAACTGGCTTATTTATCAGGGTTTAATAAAAAAAAAAACTGAGCATCATTATTGTGAATGTCAAGTAATACCAACTAAACCTTGATCAATCATAAATGCAGATAGGTCTTAAAATTCAATTTAACCCAATATGAATCGGTTTTATGTCAAGTCGTCTATTTATCCTTTTTTACATTGTCTTTCGGACAATAATATATTCGAAATCTAGCATCAATTGGATTTTATGAAAATAAAATATCACAGTTTTTGTGAAAAAAAAAAACTACCTTTAAATTTTATTATGCCAAACACTACAAAAGTACTTTCAAGAAAATTTTAGATTCTCACACACTAAATAACTATATAGAAAATAAAAACTCCAAAAATCTAAGAATAGAGATTTCCCGTATTTTTCAAAATTCTTTCATTTTAACTCTTCTTGCAATAACTCATATGAGTCCCATTGGAGCTCCGTTTCATCACTGAACCCGACCCGTGCCACCTCAGCTATCGTATTGCACCATTCTACATGACATCTCAGTTGGATCATTTTTCTTTCTCTCCAACGCCTCCAGCCTTCCTTTGCCCCTTGTGCTATCTTTGACTTCGTATCCTCACTTTTTTTTAACAGATCAATCAATCAAGCACACGTATATGTATTATTTCAGTGAGTCTATAAAAACTAAGAAAGGTGCGGATACTGGTAAATAATTTTAAGTAACAAACCTCTGAGGATTCCTTAACTTCAATAGCTTCTTCTTGACCTGCATATATCCCATATGCAACTCTTCTTCATCAATTACAACATATGAAGCTTAAAAACGCTCCATAAGTTAATACAAGGGTAAATGAATTTCTCACAGAACCCGACAAAAGTGAATATACAACTGTTCTCCATAATGCACAACCAGGGGTAGACAATAGCCCAAAATTACATGGACTAAAATTGTTTTTCAAAATTCAGGGGTAGGCGCCATACTGGTCCGCCCCTGATAATGCATATTGATATTTCTTATGAACACGTGCAAACAGGTCGGTTTAACATATTTCTCGACAAGTAAATGCAGAGTGGTTCACACAAGGTATGGTTTTCGATAACAAGAAACAAAATGAAAACAAACAATTATTCTTTACATGACATACCTTGGAATCCTGCATGGCAATTTTAGTTCTTTCTTGAATGCGTTGAATAGTCTCTATATCAATTTAAATACAACAAAAACATAAAAATTAGCAAAGCTCTATACACAAAAAAGTACACAATTCATGAGGTATATCTTTATATACATATGCAGTTATAAACTTTGGTTCATGCCCAAATAAACAATACTGCAACATCACATACACAATTTGATAAGACTCGTATGTTATAAGTTTTTCTAACTAATTTGGGGTGTACAAATATTCATGCCAGTAAAACTGGTACAAATTAATGCAAGAACAAACAGAAAATTCCATCAAAATTACAATTACAAAGGCACGGGTTAATTTAAACCAACCTGGACTATGCTTCTTTCCTTTATTCCAAGGAATATTTCCCTTATTAGCTCTTGAAATCCTCAACCGTCTCAAACTCTCTTTCTCATCGATACCAGAATCATCCTGAGAATCATCTTGAGATGCTCCAAAATTCCAATCAGAACCAATCTGTGTCTCTGAACTAGAATTCAGAGCTATCGACTCACTCTCAATAGTTGCGAGAGCACAAATCGCATGCTCAAATTTGAATTTTGTGTGCAATTTAACATAGAACCCTCGCCCTCCCACTAATCTCTTGTTACTCGGTAAAGGAAATTTCAAGTCGGCATGTGAAAACACCTTTGTATTGCTCACTGCATTGAAAGGATAGAATACAATTGAATCCAATTGAGAACATTAAAGTAAAAAGAGAAAGATTGTTAGAGAGCAGTTACAAGTGGCCATAGGAGAAGAGAAAAGCAGCTTGGGAAGGGGCAACGCGCAGTGCATTTACAAAGAAAATAAATCACAAGTTCAGTGGCGGTGGCATGCCTATGGGAACTGGGAAGCGAGGGTTTTATCTTTCGCTCAAATGGGATATTTTAAACGGCGTTTTCAAATGGGCTTTTATGGGCTAGACTTAATCGATGTTATCAACTCAAAATTGAGATATTAGGCCTACTTTGAAATTGCAATGGGATTTCTTTTAGTACAAATACAATGGACTTCGTTTGAGTAAAGCTTCTTATTTTGAAAAACCCAATAGGCCTAATAATTATACTAGGTTACAAGAAAAGTCCAAGATGCCATTCGCCGCAATGTATCTTATTTCTAGGGTTCCATTTTTCTAAAACAAGATGCTCGCTGAGTTGTTTATAACCGTTCATTTGTGCAGTCAGGACTGAATCTCGTCCGTTCGTGTTCATATAAATACCAAGTTGACACTATACCCTCGTTAACACGCCGCCATTGTTTCCGCTCTCCGCTTCGATTTCTCCCTGCTTCGAGGTTCTTTTCGCGCTTTAGCATCTCTAATTTATGTTTTTATTCATCAGTCCTTTATTTATTGTATTAGTTATTGTCTTATTCCGGATTTGATCGTTGTTTTTGCAAGTGATCTCACAGAAAGGTTGCGATTTTCTCTGTAGTCATAGCAGATCAAGATCATTTATGTGATTTTTATAATATTAACCTTTTTAGGCCTAATTTAATTTGTCAATTTTCGTTATTGTACATATATAACTGCTAATGCAACAAAAGTTATGGCTTTATACTAAGTAATCCTTTTTATATGGTATATTTTGAGATGCTAGGCCAAAATGTTGTGAATTGCATCCTGATCTGGTACAGTGGCTAAATTAGTGTCCAAAATATTGCATGATTAATCAAGGCTGGAGTCTCAGAAATGCTCTCTTATTACCCAATAAAGGAATACTTGAGAGCTGTGAGAATTGGTACCATTTTTGGTGCCATAGGCCTTTGGTTTTTGGACACTTATTTTGCTACTTCACCAGAATTAGGCTGTTAATGTTCATATTGCCTGGCCGTCATCTCAGTTATATTATTTTCGTTATCTAAAGTATTATGTATATTTCACAACTGGCATTTGCATTTTCCAGTATATGTAATATTGGTAGGCCGAATAGATTTTTAACTTGGTATTATTCATTATCAAATTATGTTGGTAGTTTTATTTGTAATTATTTTCCATACAACTTTAGCTGGTAGATTATATGTTACGCCTATGTGTGGAGGTTATTTTTGCATTGTATATTAATGCTAATTCTGACATGAAATTTTGTACTATTAACTATGGGTGCAATACTTGAAAACAAATATGTGAAATAGTACCTTAGACATGTTGAAATCATTTTACACCAATGATGAACATGAACCAAGAGTATGGAACTAAAAAATACATGACTCCATAGATATCTAATAAACCAATGTAAGATAGCTAAATAAATGACACTTAACTAGAATGTATGATTTTCCTATGAGAAATTTTTAAAGCTTATTTTAGAACTGTAGCTTTCTCCAAAATCACAACTAAAAACCCAAAAGAGGGCTGCTCACAAAATGTGTTGCTAATTTTCTACTTGATATATCCTCTTTTATTGTGTTTAACTTAATAAACCACTACTGTATGCAGGTATAAATGTTTGCTTATAACTAGATGTTGCATCATAAGTTTGAGGAACCATGCCATTTTTCTCTCAACTTCATTTCACTAAAATAATCTTTTGCTTTGTATAAAATATTTTAAGAAAACTATTTTATATAGCATATGAATTTGTGTTAAAACAGATGTCACATCGTAAGTTTGAGCATCCACGCCATGGTTCTCTTGGCTTCCTTCCAAGGAAGCGGGCCAACCGTCACAGAGGAAAAGGTTTGTATCTAATCAAGTTACACTTGAATTGTTTCCTTTTATACTATTTAAGTATGTTTTATTCTTAACATTTTTTTTTCTGTTGCTGTTGAAATTCAGTGAAGACGTTCCCGAAGGATGATCAGGCCAAGAAACCACACCTTACTTCTTTCCTCGGATACAAAGCTGGCATGACCCACATTGTTCGAGATGTTGAAAAACCTGGCTCAAGTATGCCCTGTGTTGAAAATTTTTAGATTGATCTTTACACTCAATTAAAACATTTTGCCAATCACCATAACTTGTTTAGAATGAACGGGGATTTAATTTTGGTAATACGTATTATAATTGGTTATGTAAAAAGCTCGAGAAATCACCCTTTTAAATATAAAAAAACAAAGGGAATTGAAGTTTGCATAATACTTGATGAAAATATTATATTTTTTCTCAGCTTTTGTTTTAATTAATTGCTTGAAATATCAATATCAATTCTGAAAGTTTTCATAATAGAGGAGAAACTTCATTACCAATTTTACCCTAACAGGTGATTAATAGCTAAAGATAATTCTCGACAGCACACTGTTTTTCCTCACTTCAAATTATTTGTAATTTAGAACAGTTGTTGGTTTCAGTTGTCCAAGTATTGTGTTTTCAAACTATTCCATCAAAGTCTTTTGTTATTACAGAACACTTCCAATATGTCTGAAAGGTACCAACAAGAAAGATATATTACATTTAAGAAGAGGAGGAACTAGTGTTTCCTGACTGTTGAAATGTAATTTTATTTATCAGTAGCAACAAAACAATTATCATTTACTGACTGAAATTATTCTTCTTTTCTTTCTTTTCTTTCTCTTTTTTTCATTATTATTTTCATAAAGAGCTCCACAAGAAGGAAACATGTGAGGCAGTGACCATCATTGAGGCTCCTCCTATGGTTATAGTTGGTGTGGTGGGATACATCAAGACACCACGTGGACTACGCACTCTGAACACTGTGTGGGCCCAACATTTGAGCGAGGAGGTTAAGAGGCGCTTCTTCAAGAACTGGTACAAGTCCAAGAAGAGAGCCTTCCTCAAGTATTCTAAGAAGTATGATACAGAAACTGGCAAACAGGAGATCACTTCCCAACTAGAGAAGATGAAGAAATATGCATCTGTTGTTCGTGTTTTGGCTCACACTCAGGTAGATTTTGCAATTTTCACATGTTAATACTATAAATCATATCTAGATTTTGAAAGTCATATCTGTATATTTGTTTTGTAGATTCGCAAGATGAAGGGGCTAAAACAAAAGAAGGCGCACCTTATGGAGATCCAAGTGAATGGTGGCAGTGTAGCAGAGAAGGTGGACTTTGCCTACCAGCTCTTTGAGAAGACTGTACCTGTTGATGCATTATTTCAGAAAGACGAGATGATAGACATAATTGGAGTGACAAAGGGGAAGGGTTATGAAGGAGTTGTCACGCGTTGGGGCGTAACTCGGTTGCCAAGAAAAACCCATAGGGGTCTTAGAAAGGTGGCATGTATTGGTGCATGGCACCCGGCTCGAGTTTCTTACACTGTGGCCCGTGCAGGTCAGAATGGGTATCATCACCGTACCGAGTTGAATAAGAAGGTTTACAAGGTTGGCAAGGGTGGAGATGAATCACATTTTGCCATGACCGACTATGATAGGTTAGTGGGTGTATATTTCTGTGAATTAAATTTAAAAATGTGCTAGTAATAATTGCAAGATGACCTATACATATGATGGATTTGTTTTTTTAAATAGAACTAAATAAAATCATTTAAACGAAACAAGCACAAAGAGTTTGGAAGTTACAAAAACAGCTCCACATAGCAGTGCTAGGGTGGAGGGTGGTTTATGGGCTCCTTTGATAAATCTCTATCATTCATTCGTTCTCCCTTTGGTGGAGCTAGGGTTATGCAACTTACAAAACCTTTTTGTTGGTTTAGTTTAAACTATTTTATTTCTATTTTAAAAAAAATCCATATGATGAGTGCTAGCAACTAGTATATTATCAGCCATATTGACACCTGACTAAATCTGGAACTTAATACTGTAAATTATAAAATGCAGGACTGAGAAAGACATAACACCAATGGGAGGATTCCCGCACTATGGCATAGTGAATAATGACTATCTGATGATAAAAGGGTGCTGTGTGGGGCCTAAGAAGAGAGTGCTGACATTGAGGCAGTCTCTGCTCAAACAAACTTCTCGTCTCGCAATGGAGGTGATCAGTTTGAAGTTTGTAGACACCTCTTCCAAATTCGGCCATGGCCGCTTCCAGACCACCGATGAAAAGCAAAAATTCTATGGAAGGGCGATCAAGGCTTAAAATTTTTGGGGTTTGTTTTAGTCAAATAGTTGGTTTTAATGTTGTCATTTATAACTTATCAAGGCGTGTTTTTTAGGTCGGTATTGGTACTTAAATCAGCCTAGTTGTTGGATATCTTTTTTTTTCTTTCTTTCAGATGGTACTTTATAATTTTGTTTGGTAAAAAAGAATAGTTGCTTAATCTGGTGTTTCGAATGTTTTATGTGGGTTCAAGTTATCTTCTCAGTTAGTGAGTTAATTATTTTTAACTTTGTATTTGTGTGGAGATGACAACCATTGGTAAAGAGCTTTGCTTTTTTTTAGTATAAACTGCATTCTATGCATTCTATCGAGATGTTCCAAGGAGTTTTTTTTATAAACCATAATTAAATTTTTTTTTTTTAATGAAACTAACATGATTATTTTTTTTTTACAAAATCACAAGAACTGAAATGTCATTTTGGTCTGTTATTTTTTTTTTATTCTGAACCGAAATGGCGTTTTGATTTGGTCATTTTTCTGAATTTTTTGTGATATTGGTTTCACAAGTTTTCATATAAGTTGTCACATAAAATTCAAAAAGACGACCGGACCGAAAGATTATTTCAGTCCGTAGTAAAAAAAATAACGAACCGGAATGGTATTTCGGTGCTTATGGTTTTTGTAAAAAAAAAAAAAGTAATTACGTTAGTTTCATAAAAATATATTTTTAATTATGGTTTATAAAAAAAAATTCTGTTCGAAGCACGGAATTTGTGTAAGTTAGGTACATTATTATACCGAGACAGGTAAAAGGTTAGGTATGGCGTGAATCTGCTATTCTGCACGCTTAGAACTTTTCTCACTACTATGATCCAATGAGAAGGCTCCAAATCTCCTGCGAATCTTTTTGTGAACTGGAGAATTGCAAACCTTGATTGTGATTTTGAATCTGTGATGGTATGATGAAACGCAAAAGTGATTTGGACAAAATCTCAAATCCATCGTCGAAGGAAGGCAGTGAATTAAGGACAATGGTTCGAGTATCTTGTAATTCTTTTGCGAGGAGGGTTCCAATGCATCCACTCTTTTATCTGCATTTTTAAAGTCCAAACAGTCGATTCAAACCGCTCAACATGATCTTCATAATAAAATATATTTGGAGACCAAATTTTATATATTTTAGAATTTTTTTTTTATTTTTTAAGACATGTACAAAATCATATGTTTTAAGGGGATTCTGGACCATCCGATAAAGTGATTTTGTACTTGTCTTAAAAAATAGTAAACAAATTCTAAAAATATAAAATTTGGTCTCCAAGCATATTTTATTATGAAGATCATGTTGAGCGGTTCGGATCGACTGTTCGGACTTTGAAAATGCAGATAAAAGAGTGGGTGCATTGGGAGTATAGAAATTTAGGTGCATTGGAACCCTCCTCTTCTTTTGCCAATGAACTTCTGTCAGTAGGTAATGTTGTCCCGTCAAGAAAGTTCAAAGAGTGAGGCTATGGTACTTCGGCTAATGTACTATGGCTAGTGTATTACGGCTCAATATGGTATTTTTTAAAATTCTAACGGTCGATCCGAACTGTTCAATGTGATATTCATATGAATATGTGCTTGCAAACTAAATTTTATATTTTTTCGAATTTTTTTACTATTTTTTTATATAGATAAAATTTTCAGTGTTTTATACAAATTATGGACCATCAAAATTCTACCTATCTAAAAAAATAGTAAAAAAATTTGAAAAAATATAAAATTTAGTTTGCAAGTACATATTCATATGGATATCACATTGAATGGTTCG
This sequence comes from Carex kokanica, assembly GCA_025461125.1. Taxonomy (NCBI): domain Eukaryota; kingdom Viridiplantae; phylum Streptophyta; class Magnoliopsida; order Poales; family Cyperaceae; genus Carex; species Carex kokanica. The sequence goes on along the minus strand of JAJGRX010001259.1, from coordinate 13,235 downwards.
GATTGACTGTTAGGATTTTAAAAGTACCATATTGAGCCGTAGTACACTAGCCATAGTACACTACCCAAAGTACCATAGCCTCACTCAAGTTCAAATTTCAATCATTTTTCTTCCTTTCTTTCTCCTGAATTGAATCCATAGCCGGTATGTAAGAACTGAGAAACAACCGTGCTATGGATTCATATCTCAATTTGTAAAGTTTAAGCTGCTAATCCGAATCCGAACTGATAAGCATGATCTCCATGTAAAAATGTACTTACATACCAAAATTTACAATTTTTAGAAATTTTCTACGATAAAAAATCATTTGATATAATAATATTTAGTAGTAGTAATAATAATACATTAAAAATGCAAATGCTAGCTGTTTCATCTAAAACTTTGAAGTTATGTGTTCTGGAAATAGATATAATTTTGTGGATTGTTATTCTTTTCAAAATTTGGATTAGACGCAAAAAATTCCAAGTTCGGTGTGCTTCCAGATCTGTACTATCTTAAAATGATTACTGTCTTGAGAAATGAGAATCCAGCCCATTTGATAGCACAGAGCAAAAGGCAAGCATCATAGTGATTTGCTGTACAGATCTACACAAATAAAGATGCCACAGCATCTCTCTTTTTTTTTGTCGAAAATCCGAAGAACAAATCTCAGTCATCTCGCTCGAAATCTCCTGTAGGCTGTAGTTCTCCTGTCATAAATGCCGATTGTTAATTATTAGGTTACCTATTCACACCAGCAATTCAAATCTAGGCATTTTGCTTCGGTGGACATAAGGACTTATTTGTAAAATGAATATATTTCATTTTCAAAGTTCAAACAGTCGATCCGACTGTTCAACATTATCTCTATATTAAAATATACTTGGAGGTCAAATTTTACATTTTTTTTTGAATTTTTTTACTATTTATTAAGTATTTTACAAAACTAGTCAAATTCAGACCATTGACTTTGTAAAATACTTAATAAATAGTAAATAAATTCAAAAAAATATAAAATTTGACCTCCAAGTATATTTTAATATGGAGATAATGTTGAACGGTCGGATTGACTGTTTGAACTTTGAAAATGAAAATATGTTCATTTTACAAATAGGTCCTTATGTCCACCGAAGCATCCCTCTAGAATCTAATAAGAATTCTGGCCTAATTTCTTATACGCCCCTCAAGTTTATGTATTGTTTCTAAAAATAAAAGAACAATAGGCCTAAAAAAAATATCGGAGGGTAGAAAGAAGGGAAGGAAATTAGTCACGCCGTTATCAGTTTTGTCACGTTATATGTGTCGATCACGTGATGTGATCGTCTTTCACCATCTTAGTCATATCACATCACGTTACACATATTAATCCGGTCACATGATTAATTTTTACAACATTGTTTCTTAATTATAATTTATTTTGCAATAATTTCTTGTTTTTTGATATATTATGTTATTATTTTCTTACTAATTTAAATCTCAAAATAATAATTAAATGTAATAAGGCATATCATGCGTAGTCACGGTATGATGACACATGACGCGACTGTCATTTACTACTTTAATCACATCACGTTATTTAAAAATAAATTTCGATCATAGTCGTTTTTCTTTGTAGCAGATCTATGAATTAAAATCAATTAAAAGAAGCGAAAACCTTTTCTTTGGTCTCCTCCATCTTCTTTTTCCATATATCTCTCATGTTTTTTCTACTTTGGTTAGTCAATCAAAACTCAAAACTGAAAAGAGGTATTGGGGAAGCGACCAAATGCTTTTTTCTTTATTTTTGGCGGGAAGAGAAGAAGAGGGGAGACATGTGAGCCCCTCTCTCTTTTCATGCCTTTGTGGTCTCTACTCTCTACTTAATTATCAGCATCCCTGTTCCACAACTACCTTTCTCTATGCTCTCTTTTGACATCTTCCACATACATTCACGAGATGTAATGTTATACTTTTGTTGTTTTATAGTTAATTAGCGTTTGTTATTCGTTGGTTAGTAATGGTTGCCAGCACTGGGCCTCTGTTGCAGGAAAAAGGTAGATCAGTAACACACTAACTAAGATATGCTTTACTTAAATCTCACTGTCACTGGCATATTTTATTTTATATCTGCTTCATTCTTGTGGAGTTGTGGGGACTGCCGACTGGGGACCTCTTTGCTTTTTAATTTGCATCTTGGATCCAATGCTTATTGGTTACCTGGATTTTAAGTGGGTCGGGTTCAAGGTGATCCATTACGATTATACCCAACATGATATGAGTTCATACAACCATAGTGACAACTTAATTGTTCAGGAAAGGTTCGGCGAGGTCAAAAATTCGTGATTCGGAAATAATTCGGGTATAATTCGGGAATGATTCGGAATAATCCGGATCAGAGATCTCAGTCCTACAAGGAAGCAAAAAAAAAAAACCAAAAAAAAAAATTTTCTGGGAAAAATTCGGGAAAAGTTCGTAAAATTCGCGAATTATTCGGGTATAATTCGGTCAAAGTTCGGTCAACCGAATAATTCGGCGTCCGGTTCGGCATCACAAAAAAAACGAATTATTCGGATATAATTCGGATATTATACGCGAATCTTGTCACTATGCATACAACCATACAATTAATCTTGTACACATTTGAAAGGGATTATATCAACTGGGTTATTGGTAATTTGGTATCCATATTCGCTATCATTCATTTAATTGTTAATCTCTCTCTCTCTCTTAGTGACATGTAGACTTGCTATTATTACAATAATCAAATTCTAACCATTCTTTGTCTCAGGTTTAGTAACAAGCTCCAATGAAGATTTATTACTTAAAGAAGTTGTTGTGCGTTGTACGTAACAGGTCCATTATGGCATTATGAGAACTGCGGCTTGCTTAATAATACATTAATTAATTAGGCGATTTATTATATAAGATAAAACAAAATTAAAGGATGGACCATTGAAATGCAAAACATAGACAATTAGTTTTACTTTGGATAATTCATGTCGCTCCTTTTTTGATAAAGCATGAGAATACATTATATATTCATTGCGTTTGCTAAACTCAATTCAGGATACGACTTTGCTGTTATTCCAATGGAAAAACAAAACCATGCTTTTCTGATCCCAACTATTAAATTTATTGAGATTTGTGCATAAAAAAAGTTTCTTTATCGAGATACACAAATAGAAAATTTTTGAATGGTTGGAATCGGAAAAATAGAATCCTGTTTTTTCTATTAGAATAACACCAGAATTCATTCCCTCAATTCATACAAAACATACAATAAAAATAAACCACAAGGAACCAAATTCCAATCAATAAATCACAAATTGAGCCTTCAAATCCGAAACTTTGCCAAAATAATCTCCATATATAACTAGTTTCATGCAAACCAACCCCAAAACATAATCATAAAAAAGGCTCCACAAATAACTTCTGTACAAATATCTATATCACACGGGGTCTTGATTTAATTAGTTTATAGATTTATAATTTATTAAATTAGAATACTACGTCTGCAAAAAGACTTTACAATATAATACTTAATCAATACAAATTAAGCAGTATTAATTTCTCCCCTAAATCACCTACAAATGATGCACATTTACAATTGACGAGGTTTTATACCACTTGTGTGTGTGTATATATAGTGTTGGGCTTAGCTAAGCCATGGTGTAAAACGACTTGGTGCTCCACGCCTCATTATTTTCATTTTGAAAATCCAAATGACCGATCCGAACCGCTCAAGTTGTTCTCCATATTGATATGTGCTTGGAGACCAAATTTTACATTTTTTGGAATTTTTTTACTATTTATTAAGCCACTTTGAAAATCACTGATCCGGCGGTCCAGAAATTTTTACTGTTTTTTACTGTTCATAAGGATTTTCAGATTTTCAAAGTGGCTTAATAAATAGTAAAAAAATTCCAAAAAATGTAAAATTTGGTCTCCAAGCACATTTCAATATGGAGAACATGTTGGAAGGTTCGAATCGACTATTTGAACTTTGAAAATGAAGATATGGCGTGGAGTACCAAGTCGTTTTACTCCATGGAGTAGCCTAGTCGGACTCTATATATATATATATATATAGTGCTGGGCTTAGCTAAGCCATGGTGTAAAACGACTTGGTGTTCCATGTCTCATATTTCTATTTTGAAAATCCAAACTACCGATCCGAACTGCTCAAGTTGTTCTCCATATTGAAATGTGCTTGGAGACCAAATTTTACATTTTTTGGAATTTTTTTACTATTTATTAAGCCACTTTGAAAATCGCTGATCCATTGGTCCAGAATTTTTTACTGTTTTGCTACTGTTCATTCGGATCAGCGATTTTCAAAGTAGCTTAATAAATAGTAAAAAAATTCCAAAAAATGTAAAATTTGGTATCCAAGCACATTTCAATATGGAGAACAACTTGAGCGGTTCAGATCGGTAGTTTGGATTTTCAAAATGAAAATATGACATGGAGTACCAAGTCGTTTTACACCATGGCTTAGCTAAGTCCATCTCTCTCTCTATATATATATATATATATATATATGAACCCACAGCCGAGACATTTCATATACAAATTGAGTAGTTCATAGATATATTCACGCCGATTTTTTTATTAATAGGAAAGATAAAAAATAATATCGATAATAGAGTACGTTTTAGTAAAATTTGGAAAATAAGAAGAACTTTATAGTTTAAGACGTTCAGGCATTGCAGTTGAACGTTATAAACTATAACGTCCAATTAATCTGATCACTAATGATCGTTAAAAAAAAAACTGTAGCTACAATGTTTTTTTTTTCCCTTTAGTTCTAACTGTTGTTGTTGATTGCTTTTGATAGGAAAAAAAAATCATTGTAGCTGGACGTTATAAACCATAACGTTCAGTTACAGTATTTTTTTTTAACGATCATTAGCGATCAAATTAACTGGACGTTATGGTTTATAACGTCCAGCTACAGTGCCCTGGCCGTTATAAACCATAATGTTCTTCCTATATTTCAAAATTTCATGCAACCTTACTCCATTATCATTTTTGTTTTGTTTTTCCTATTAATAAAAAAATCGGTATATTCACGTCCATTTAACATTTTAAAAAATAATATAAAATTAGACATTTCAAAATGTAAAAATCACTTTTATTTTTTTAAATAGCACATACAATTTATTTGGGTCAATTAAAAGACATTAATGAGAAAATCTATCAAAAATAAAAATTAACGGTAGACTTTTTATGGTTTTATTCTTACTGTAAGATACTTTTTAAATTATCAAGTGAATTAATGTATACTACAATTATCGTTCCTATAAAATTATGTAATCGAAAGGAGTAAAGGTCATTGTAAAATAGTATATTAGAACGCCGGCTTTAAAGCGGTTTGAGAAATGTATTTGGTTTTGTAATTTGTGTATTCTGTATTGAATTCAAGAAGAATTACATGCCTATTAATAGGCGAGATTATTACATGTATATCTGTACTAAAAGTTAAAACAATGTAATGAGTTGTAGATAGAGACAATGCTAAACGGAAACTGAAATTCTCAGAAACAGAAGAATAAATCTTGATCTAATCATCTCAAGTCTTGTATGAAATGGAGAGGTCCAGTAATAGGTTATTAGGCTTGGAAATAGTAGTGTTGAATTAACATTTTATATGAATGTTTAGCAAGAATAACAGTCTTCATATTAACACCCAATCTAAACAATATTTATAATACTATGAAGAGGAGGGATCGGATGACACTCTTTTTTTGTGACATCGGATGACACCGTGCATTTTTAAAATTTCAAAGTCCAAACAGTCGATCCAAACCGTTCAATATGATGGATATATTAAAATGTGCTTGCAGATCAAATTTTACATTTTTTTGATTTTTTTTACTATTTATAAGTATTTTACAAAATCGATGTTTTTCATACCATTGAATTTTTGTATCCATCTAATAAATAGTAAAAAAATTCAAAAAAAAATGTAAAATTTGATCTGCAAACACATTTTAATATCCATCATATTGAACGATTTTTATTGACTGTTTGGACTTTGAAAATGTAAGGTGGTGTCATCTGATCCCTCCTCTACTATGAATATCACATATTAATATGCTTTCACATTATTCAAATTAACATTGTTTTTCTTATGTTCTCAGATACATTATTTTTCAAGACATATTGAATGGAGACAAATAAATAAAACAAGAGGAGGGTTCTAATACCTCATGCCTTTCATACCTCATCATACCTCATATTTTATATCTTTGTTTTTCAAAGTTCAAATTGTCGATCCGAACCGTTCAACATGATATCCATACTAAAATATGCATGGAGATGAAATTTTATAATTTTTGGAAATTGTTTACTATTTTTTAAGATATGTACAAAATCACTATTTCTAGACCGTTCAAAAACAATGATTTTGTATCTCTCTTAAAAAATAGTAAAAAAATTTCAAAAATTATAAATTTCATCCCCAGGTATATTTTAGTATGGATGTCATGTTGAGCGGTTCGGATCAGCAATTTAGACTTTGAAAACGAAGATATAAAATATAAGATATGATGAGGTATGAAAGGCATGATGTATTGGAACCCTCCTCGTAAAACAAACATGTATCTTTCAAAACTCTAAATTTTGTTTTTAAAATATCAATTGGTATATTTAGTAACAGAAAATGTTTAAATTTGGTTACAATCATAAGGTGTGGTACCTTGGGGACAGGAGACATAGTAATTTGACTTGTCTACACGGTAGGTCCGCTGTGCAATGAAACACTCCAAAAAGGTTCCATGCCTAACTTTAGACAACGCAATTCTCTCTTTCTCAGATCCTTTATTACTAAATCTGTACTGTATTCTGTGTAATAAGTGGCTGAAACGCGGGCCCCATCATTCAGATAATCTTATCGCATCCCCTGGAAATGAAACAAGTTCGCTGGTCAGATCTGTATAGATAGGTTGTAACAGAAAACCTAGACTCTATTGGCCTACGTCGCTTTGTTATTTGATTTGATCCACTCATAAAATGTTACAACAGGGAGAATTATCAATTTATATGAGAATTATCAATTTTTATTTTTATTTTTAATGTTTAAATAGTTAATTCGAAATGTATTTAGAAATCAAAATTTACCTTCTTTTTTTTTTTTTACAATTTTTTCAGACATGTGAAAGTCACTACTTTGGATGGTACGGAATTTCTGGGTCAAGTAATTCTCTACCTATCAAAATAGTAACAAAATTATAAAAAGAATGTAAAATTTGATCTTCAAATACATTTTCATAAACCCTAAACTCCACATAAGGGAGAATAATTTATAAAATATATTTAGTGGCAATCATAATAAGAAGGTTTCTCAAAAAAAAAATTTTTACAGAGTTTTATTTTGGCAGCCTTATTATTATGAATGCCACCAAAAAATTACTTGTTATTAATATTGGTAGATTTTTTACCTATTGTTTCTCATAAAAGTTTTCTCAAATATCATCCATATTACATTTATCTAATTTTATCATCATCTTCCTGAACAAATAATGAATTAAAATATTTTCAAAAATAGTTCATACAATACTTGTATTTTTCGTGGATTTAACTAATTTACGAATCATACACGATTTGTTCCCAAATAGTTTGTAGAATTTATTAAGTTTTTTTTTTTACTTTTTACGAAGAGGTATATTAGTTGCATTATAGAAAATTAACTATTTTTTTTTTTCTGAAATTGAGTTTCAATAAATTAAGTCATGGATTAAATCTAACTACCATTGTTGTGAAACAGTATACAGTTGATGTAGGGCTGTAAAAAATCGCTCAAATTCGTAACTCGTTCATAACTCACTCGCTAACTGCTCGTTTTAACTCGCTCATTTACAACTCGAGTCAGTTCCAACTCGAGTTGGCTGACTCGTTTAATAAATGAGCTAAGTTTGAGCATACCCCAACTCGCTTATTAACAACTCGAGTTATACAAAGTTCATCATAATAATCTCATGATCTTCTAAATAACTCCCTAAGATGCTGGTTTGGGTTGCTTGTTTTGTTAGTTGTCATGTTAATTATATATGAATTGTCTGTGTTTAGATAAACTTTTTTCTAAGCCATTTGAATTGTTTGTATTTAGATAAAATCTTACTAGTATATAACTATAACTAAGGAAATCGACTAGGTCAAGCGAGTTATAAACGAGTTATGAACCAACTCGAGTTGGCAATGAGCTGAACTCAAGTTGGCTTATACAACTCATTCTTAGTATCCCAACTCGAGTTGACTCGCTCATTAATAGCTGAGTACGAGTTTAAGAATAACTCGCTTAACTCAGCTTCATTTACAGTCCTAAGTTGATGCAATATATATACACTCCGAATTTTAGTTGGCAATCTATAAAATTGCACCGTTTCACAAACGGTGATACATAGTGAATATACTATGTTTTAGAATAATGAAATAATAAAGGATGTGAATGAACTTCCCCACTTAGTCCCAAATTTTAAATGCCTTGGAAGCAAAGGGTGTTTTGCTTGCTTTGGCTCACGCTTTGCCAACTCCACCTTAGTTTTTTCTCTTTGCCACTTTCCATGTGATGCCTTCTTTCAATGATTTTGTACTTTTATTGCATTTACTAAGCCTCCTATTGGTTAGGGAACAAATAATTAGGGATTGGGTTTCTCTGTCTCAGTTTCCAATGACATAGTTGTTACTTCTCATGTTTCTAATATTTACTTCTAATAAAATTTTAGAAAAAAATTAAATAAAAGAGCAACATTTGACTCAAAATTGGAGTTCTATTAACAAGTATGAAATTAAATAGGAGATGGACCAGCCAATAATGGTACTTATTTATATTGGTTTCAGTAATTTTGTAAGTTAAAGTTCCTTGTTAGTCAATAAAGAATAACTTGTAATTATTTTTCTTAGAAGTTTGGGATGAATTATTGGATATGTAAAGAGAAGAGTTCAAATATCTTATTTATTTTTTTGTGTCTCCATCATTCTCTAACTTCAGAAATACAATAATTTAAAATTTAAATATTAAAATAAAATAGTTAGATATGATCTATATTATTTTCTTTATGCAATATAATTTCTGAGTATTAATAGTCAGAAATACAATAATTCTGAGTATTATTTTTTTAACTTATTAATACATATAAAGTTAAAATCGAAAAATGATAATTTTCCATGTGTATAACCGTTTTATTTTAATATATAAATTGTAATTTTTTATTATTAAAAAATTAAAAAAAAATGGAAGATAGACGAAAACACCAAAAAATAGATGCATTTTAGCCCTCTTTTTTTTTTAAATATAGCAGTGGTTACTTTATATTTTATAAGATAACTAAAAGTTGAAGTCAAATCACTATTAGATAACTAAAGTTGGCACTCAAACTTAAAACTTGAAAGCTGTAAAAGTAACCTCGTGTTGATGGTACATTGGTACCTAAAATAAAATTTTATTCCGAGATTTCATATGATCGTATCCCTTTGAATGATTTACTTGTCAATCAAACGCACAATGACTCAGCTTTATTTGATTATTTCCTTCCCTGACAAACAAAGAAACAGAGTATTGCTCTTTATAATTGTACCTCTTTCTCTTTCTTTCTGAATCTAAACCATGCCAATGGCCATTTGAAGTCTTTTTAGGACCCTCTTATATTTGCTTTTTCCTCCTGAATATAATCATTCCTTCTCCCCTATCTATCTATCTCTTATCTTTTACTTTTACTGGCATGTGCAAGAATTCAGCTTTCACTGTTTAAGTGCTTCAAATCAAGACCTTTTTAGTTTACCCAGGTGTGATTTTGGCATTATTTTTGTACAGTTTTGTCAGCCTTTGCGTCAGTATTGAAATCCTAAGTTTCTTTCAATAAATTAGTATTTAACATAAATGTATTGTATTGAGTTTGTCAGCTTTTAGCCTTTCCTTTTCTCTGTGGTCCTCTCGTTTTATGCTTTCTCTCTCTTCTTTTCTCTTTTTTGAAAACATTGACAGCGGCAGCTAAATCTGTTTTATTCTCTTTCTCTCTCTCTCTCTCCTTTCTCTATCTCTCTGCTTGTGTTTCTGAGTGAGGCTTCTTTAGATAAACCAAATTAGAGTAGCTAGTGAGGTTTGCTTGAGAGAGCGAAGAGAGCGCAAGAGAGGAGAAAGAGAGATATTTTTCAGCATTGGGATCCCATTTTTTGGGTTAATGGTATTTCAGAAGTGGAGGTGAAAAGCTCTAAAAAAGGTGCTGAATTTATGCCAATTTTTGTTCCCTTTCTTTGTATCTATTGTTTACATCTTTTCTAAAAATTAGAAGCAGAAAGTTGCTCAATTATCTGAAGTTTTCTCTGCAATTTCTCAATGCGATAGCAGTAGATTGTAGCCTTTCAGACACACTTTTTAATTTTTCAAAATAACAGCATTGTGTCTTTTAAAAATACTATTCATAATAATTGGTACAACTTTAATTTTAGTATAACAAAATTTAGCTTACCACTTTCTAATTTCAAGTAGAACTTGAATTTATTCCAACCATTTCATTCACAACAAATCAGGATGCACTATTAATACCACATGGACCAATTCAAGTATTATTTTTATTATTGTGCAATTGTTGCATTACCAATTTAATGCTCTCATTGATGATAATGATCCTCATTTTTCAACTAATTCAGATAGACAGCAAAAGAAATACAAACAGGCCAATTAGCAACCCTACGACCCGAAAATTGTTCAAGAAAATTAAGAATATTGAACTAAAAAATGAATCGGTTTGGAGACGAAACCAAGCAATGGAGTACTGACCCGACAACGGCACCTACTGACCCGATAATAAGCAAAGATGCACCTGCCACGTGGAAGGATTTTGGTATGTCGATGAATGCCATCTCCTTCGGGTTTGCAGCTACTGCTGTTTTGATATCGATGTTTCTCCTCATGGCAATTTTCGAGCACTTCATCAAGCCGAGGATTTCTAGTTCTTTCAATATTAGAGGAACTCGAGGCGGCGATGGGTCCTCGCTTGAGATCGGAAGATCACACGGTGGTGTGCACGGGAAGGTTCACAATTCATCCAAGGTAGGTTCTTTTTCCCTTTCTTTTCGGAATTGGAAAAACAAGTGAGACATGAGAAATTGTAGAATTTATTATTTGTTAATAAATGTTGGCTTCAGCATATATAATTGGTTTGTACCAGATGGTACAGTCATGACTTGTATGGTACAAGTTTTAATTGTAAATTCCATCTTAACCCAAGTTGATGAAAGTACCCACTATATTTTCTCGATTGAGTCTATGGTACTTTGCATAGTGCAAATTGGCTTTTGAAGTTCAAATAGTCGATCTGAACCGTTCAATGTTATTTCTATATGAAAATACTTACAGACTAAATTTTACATTTTTTAGAATTTTTTTACTATTGTTTTAGATAGGTAGCAAACCACTACTTTTGAATGGTCTAGAATCTTTAAATCAAGTGATTTTCTACCTAACTAAAAAAACAGTAAAAATATTAAAAAAAATTGATCCACATGTATATTTTCATACGGAGAACATGTTGAACAGTTCAAATTGATTGTTTATACTTTAAAAATGAAGATAGCACGAACCAATCTGCGCTATGCATAGTACTGTAGCCTCACTCTAGTTTCTTTTCAGAATCATTACAGCCAGTTTATCTACCAGTAAGTCTAGGCAGTTTCTGGTAAGATTGAAATACTTCTATGCATATAAATAACTCCTGTAAATAAGAAAATGTCTGTATATCAATATAATGTGCTTAATAAATGTGAGTGCAGGTGGAGTCCCCGGTGCTGTCAAACTTTTCAGTGGTGATGCCAGGTCAGCATTACCCGACTTACATTGCACAGCCGGCGCCTCTTCCTTGCACAAGAGAAGGCATACACTGGCCACAGCATAATGACCATTTTTCGCTTCCCACCTTATAAATTTTAGTAAATTTATCTTTTTTGTATAGAGGACTCTCTTTCAGGTGGAAATGAGATTTTTGTACATTGTTTTGTATACTTCCATGATCTTATTTGTTCTTTTACCTCATCTCTTTACACCCCAAAATTCTCCAATGCTGTTTATGCGGCTTTCTATTGCAAATTCACTAGTTTTGCAAGTATAAACAATTTTCAATATCCAATAGCATCTTAATATAAGCAATCATATTTAAATACTAAAGAAAGAAAAAATAAATCCATTATGCTTGTGGTCTTCTATATGAACTAATATTTAACTAGCTATCATTATGCTGTATCGCAGAAGATATAATACTTTTAGCTGAGTCAAAATTATTTTGGAACCTATTTGGAATATAGGAGAGATCGTTTTGAGATTTGTGCCATATTATAATAGACATTTCAGATCTCATTCTCCACAGTCAGGTTGTATACTGGATCTGAATTCTAAGCTGATAGCTAGTTACTAGAGTGGAAAAACCGTGCCGTGATGTGTCTAACACGCCGTGATTTTGATCTCGTGCCGTGCTGTGCCGTGACCAAATTAATTTTTGACGTGCCGTGCTATGCCGTGACCAAAATGTCAAGGGATGGTCACGCCATGTGAGTTACGCCGTGCCTAAACGTGCTGTGACCATACGTGACTCGTGTGACTCGCGTGACCATTTAATTATATTTTAGGTTAGTTTATTCAAGATTCACCATTAAATCAATATCTAATGGCCCTAATTACACGTGACTCGCGTGACTACGTGCCGTGCCGTGCCGTGACTAAATCTTTCAAAAGATGGACACGGCACGCGAATGGTCACGGCACGTAACTGACACGCGTGCCGTACCGTTTCGTGCCGTAACCGTGTCGTTCTGTGACAGAGCCAGCTCCGCCGTGCCATTTTTCCCACTCTGCCGTTTTTTTTTTTTTTTTTGTATGAAAGCTGATATGCTGAGTTAGAATAATTTTTTCTGTAAGAAAGCTGAAATATCAGCTCTGCCTTTTTTTTTCTTTTGTAAATTATAGTGTTGGAGTGGTGAATTGCAAATTTTACAAAGAACAAATAACCTTGGAAGTAAAAAAACTTCAAATTGTACAATTTAAAAAATGTAAGTTGATAACGTTTTCAACGGAACGCTGGATCAATGTAATGCAATCTCTAATGTTGTTCATAATGGCAGTATTTGATAAGAACTCAATATATTTAATAGTGAAAGAGAGAACACAAGTTTTATTTTTATTATTAGTATTTTCTTACTCTCTTACAAATTATAATTGACAACATCTCAATTTATAAGCTACATGGTGCCTTTAGATAACCTAGAACATAAATGTCATTAAGCAT